>CM046373.1:28054023-28432844 GCA_025413025.1 Ficus hispida
ATTTTTTTTTCTTTTTTCTTCCCCAAAAATTTTATGATTTTTCTATTTTGCCACACTTAAAATTAAAAATTCTTAAACAGCCCCCACTAAGATTTTTCACTTTAATTTTATATGTTGTTTATTTTTCTTAAAAAAAAATTCATAGATACCCTCACTTAGACATATGTCTACTCCACTCCTACTTGAGATAATTATACACGCCTTCTTCAAACAGGATCAGAGATATTCAAAAGTTTCCAAACCCTAGAAACGTCAGGCAAGTTGAGAATATATTAATAATTATGCACTTGCCATTGTGTGAAAAATTGTTGCATGAATTATTTTATTAATTTGCGCTACAATTATTTTTAAAAAAAATTTGGAGAATTACAGAAGCATAGGCAGTGTTATTATTAATTAGTATTTATGATCTATTGTCACATGCAAGGACAAAAATTTTGTCGAGATCAAAAATTCAGATTTTTTGAGGTGCTAAAATATCTTTAATTAAAAAATAATATTCAGCCAAAATTTGGAAAAAAAAATTTTAAATTTAATTCCATTTAGATTATAGTGAATTTTGTAAAACGTTTCAGAAAAAAAAAATTCAGGCAGCATATATAATTGATATTAATATATATATATATATATAGATCAATTCAATGGTTATAGAAAATGGGAAACCGCATAAAGAAGAAGCAAATCATAGAAAAATTCAAGTTTTTTAAGCTTCCTATTTGCTGTAATTTGTTTATATAATGTATAAATATATGGCTTTATCTATAACATTTTGGATTTTTTTATTGTGAGACCAGCGGTTACATAACGCCAATCATAACATATATACATGACGTTTCTAGTTCAAGACATTTTCTTAGCGCATGTTACACATTCACGTTATTCTCATTAACTATATATATATATATATATATATATGTATTTCAGACAACAAAATTAGATCATATAAATCCGACTTTTAGAATGCAGGTAATGGTACACCACATAAGCATTTGTTGTGTAAGTAGGCCGATGTATTGAAGGATTGCAAATTGCCACTTTGTGGAATCTACATGCACAATCTGTTGAAACCTAACCTGCATTTTTTTTTTCATGTCGTATTATGGTATCGTGACCCGAATTACCACCACTATCTGAGATAATTCTAACTGCTCATGAATGTTGAATTATTTTAAAGTACTACTGATGGATTATAAGCACTTACTTTGAGTTTAATTGAAGCTTGTTATGTAGCTAAAGCGGAAACAATTATTAAAAAGATAAATAATAAGAAATAGATAACTAAAATAGAGGGATAGAAATAAAAGGGTAGATCTATTAGGATTCATTTTCTCAAAATCCATTGATCACTCATACTTCCGGATAATAAGACAACTACTAACTTATTTATTCACATAAAATACAAGATAATTGATAACATAAGGGGCAAAAAAAACACTCAAATTTTACTTGGAAAAACTCCACCTCCTAACTCTGAAAAATTTTGTATCATAATTTTCATTTTTTTTGTTTACTTTGGAAAAAATAATTAAACATATTTTGAATATAATATATTTCTCTATACTTTATTTCCGCGACAGACTATATTTTGTATAATTTTTATTAAAAGGAAATATTACTTTAACGTCTTGGATAATTTTATTATAAAATCCCAACGGATTGTTTTGGATAAAATTACCTTAAAAATTTTAGTAAATAAAAAAATTGTCATAAACATGCTATTTATCTCAAATAGTTTTTAAAATATGCAACTTACATTTTTTTTTTTAAAGTTTCCTATTTGCTGTAATTTGTTATATATAATGTATAAATATATGGCTTTATTTATAACATTTCGGA
The DNA here is from genome assembly GCA_025413025.1 of Ficus hispida. Lineage (NCBI taxonomy): Eukaryota > Viridiplantae > Streptophyta > Magnoliopsida > Rosales > Moraceae > Ficus > Ficus hispida. The sequence continues at coordinate 28,055,860 of CM046373.1, forward strand.
TTTTTTTTATTATGAGACCAACGGTTTCATAACATACGTACATGACGTTTCTAGTTCAACACACATCTTCATAGCGCATGTTACACATGCACGTTATTCTCATTAACTATATATATGTGTGTGTGTGTACTTCAGACAACAAAGTTAGATCATATAAATCCGACTTTCGGATTCGGGTGGTAGCATGGAGGTAACGGTTCACCGCACAAGCATTTGTTGTGTAAGTAGGCCGATGCGTCGAAGAATTGCAAATTGCCACCCTGTGGAATCTCCCCGCACAATCTGTTGAAACTCACATTCAAATGAAGCAACAACCCAGCTCGGTCAGCCCGATGGAAGACTCCCATAAATCCTGTTGTGGTTGATGTCGACATACAACGTGAGCGTTGAGAAGTACACGTTTGAGAAATCGAACTCGAACAGGTTCCAAGATAGATCTATCATAAAAATCGATGTTTTGTTGGGTGGGAAAAACACCGAGGCGTCGCCTTCAAGCTTGTTCGACCTCAAATCGATCAGAATGAGATTATTGCTTGACTCGAACGTGCCAGGAAGTGGTCCCGATAATTGGTTATAAGACAGATCGAGAACATGGAGTTGCGGTAGATATCCGACGGTGTTCGGAATCGGTCCTGAGATGCTATTATGACTAAGTTGTAAAATCACGAGTTTCTAAACGGCAACGGATTCAGGATTTTGTTTAGCATGCCACCCAAAAAAAAAAAAGTTAGAATTATATTTAATTTAAATATCTTGGAAATATTAAATCAGTTAAAAATTTCAAATATTATTAAGTTATAAAATTTAATTGTATATGTAACAAATAATATAACACTTGTCTTCAACAAACATAAAAATTCATTATGCATAACTTAATACAAAGTCATAATTTGAATTCACGACAACAAGTTAATAGCTGCTTATGGAATTTTTGTAAAACAAAATTATGCAATTAAAAATTAATTACGAAGAACTTGGTGTTCAAGTAATTATAACCTGCAAGACACCGATTAATTCTGGAATGGGACCAGAGATGCTGGTGTTTACGAAACCAAGTCCCTGGAGATGATTGAGCTTGGCGATGGCTGGAGGGATGGTTCCTGTGATGCCGGGGCAATCTTCGAAGCCAAGCAATACGAGGTATGGAAGGCTACCGACTTCCGGCGGGATTGGTCCCACAAGGTCGCAGTTCACGTGTTCAACTATGAGCGCAGCAACGCGGTTGTCGTCGTCGCAGGCAATGAAGGTCCAGTTGCAGCAGTCGGTTTCCGGGTCCCACGAGACGAAGATGCCAGGGTCCTTGAAGGATTTCTTGATCTCTAGGAGGACCTTCTTGTCGTCGGGATGGCAGAGCTCGGAGTCGGAGAGAGAAGGGTGAAGAAATGCGGAGAAGAAAAGAACCAAACAGAGGAGGGTTCTGGTCTCCATTTTTCAATTGTTGGACGTTCTTTGTGATGAGCAAATTGATGCATGACAAGTGCTTGGCAATTAATTGGATTTATAGGGATTTTTGCCGTGTGACTTGAGCAAAAATTATTTACAACAAACAGCTATATGTTGCGCACGTTGGAAGCACGTGTATGTTATAATTATTTGCTAAACACAAAGTTAAAAAATAATGAAAAAGGATGATAGGTGGTACATATTGTTGTTTAAAGTATTTTTTTTCTTATTGGTGATAAATTGTACTGCTCTATTATTATTTTTTTTTCAGTTTGTGTTGATTTCTTTTTCATCCAATCTTTTTTTTTTTTTACGATGGGAATTCAAATTTTGCATTTTTTGATACAGTCACATGCATTATTATTATCAGACTATGTCTGCAATCACTTTTCATCCAATCTTTTTTTTTTTTTTTTGTGAATTTGTTTTCATCCAAGTTCTTAAATTAAAAACAGTGCACGAGTAATTTGTTCAGTTTGTAACATCCATGGATGCCGTTGGAATTGAAATGTAGTAGAAATATACAAATGCTAATTTTTTTTTATTTTCTATTAATTTAGGTAAAAAAGTGGAGTATGATAGAAGCGTTGGTAGTACTATTATTGGTATTGGGGCCAATTGTCACATACAAGGACAAAAATTATGTCGATACGGAAATTTGCGGAATTTTTGAGGTGCTAAAGTTCGGTCACAATTTCGGAAATAAAATCAGTTTATATATCAATTACACTAATGTTACAGTGATTTTTGTACAAAAGTTCGGGCAAATAGCAGAAAAATATCGGACAAATTTCAATAAATATTCAAAAAAACTGTTTGTCAGATGAATTTTAATACATTAATGTTTTAAATGTTTTTAAACATGATAAAATGGTTTTTGTGATCTTCTAGTTACGACACTTTTCAAAAACAATATTCTTTTAATCTTGAATCAGGGTGAAATATAACAAGAAGAAAGGGTTACTTAGTTTTTCATAAACTTAACTTACAAAATACTTAATAAAACGATTCGTGAAAATCTCCGTAATAAAATATCTCGCACTAAAATATTCTTTTTAAAAGTTCAAAAGTAATAAGTTGAAATTATAAATACGTTTCTTAGTAAGAATTAATTTCATGTTGTTAGAATGCTTGTTTCTTTCTTAAGTAAAGGTCAACCATTATCTACCTTAACTTGTCAAAACAAATTCATAATTGAAATATATGAGCATGTAAAGCATACTAATGTTGTTTAAAAATTAACATTAAAAACTGATTTTACAACATTATTTTTCCGGTGATGCAATGTTGGAAGATATACATGATCCTAGTAGATCATAAACTCTTTATTGTAAAGATTTCATGTGATTTTTATCAGAAAACTTTTTCAAATTCTAACAATAGAATATTACAAACTAATTTAAAAAAAGAAAAGACCGTTTGCGATATAAACCTGTTAATAACCATTGTTGGAGAGTTTAAAACTTAATAGGTGCAGTTCAAGAACTAACGGAAATTTGGTTTTTTTTTTCCGACTAAAAAACAAAAGATAATTTTATGGATGAATGCTCGTAAAACGTGAAAACGTTTTTATCTTGAATTTTGCCCGGCGTACGAACCTTTCGTGCATCCAGCAGGGAGTAGCAGCAGAGAGACCGTAACCAAATCCACCCATGGCATTATGGCATGTATATTAATGAGTTGGGTTTATAACAGTGATTCAAATGCAATCATATTGATGTGTTGCTAGTTTAAGAGTCATTTTAATGTTTTTCAAGTTGTTTTTAGTATATTTAAGTAGGTGTAGGAAGCAAATGACCCTTCCAAATAAATCATGCGAATTTGATGTAAATTCTGCTGGATATAAAGCTCAGGAAGGACAGAGGGCCAAGGCTAGAGCCCTAGAATTGAGGGTTGTAACCCTAAAGTTCGGCAAAGCAAGGGCTGAGTAGTAAGGGCCTGCAGCGCCCAAATTTCGAGACTGCAGCCCTCGTTCGCAAAAGTTCCCTTTCTTATAATTTTTTATTCAAAAGTTGCCCTTCTTGGAACAAGTTTATAAATAAGAGAGATTAGGGTTAATCTAGGGTCTTGGTCTTTAGTTGTTCTTCTAAGCCGACAAACCAGAGATGAAAAAGAAGAAAAAGAAGAAAAAAGTATTTGTTATTGCATCTTTAATCATCAAGAAGAGAAGGAGAAAAAGATTAGAGGAAAATTCTTGAAGAATTGTGACAACTCCAAAAGGGGTTTTTCTTCCTATTTTCTTATCTTTTTATTTTTGTAATTTAAGAATGCTTGAACCTTTATTTTGTGGAATTTTATTTTTATTTATGAATTAGTTTTCTTTTTCTAAGATTGTAATTTGAACTTAATATGTAGTTTGAATTTATTTACTTTCTCTCTTTATTTTATTAATTGATATCGGATTGTTTGTTCTATCTTGTGCTTAACACTTTAATTAATTGAATACTAATTAGATTGATTTAGTAACCCTAATGAACTTAGAAAAGGGAATTTTGTGTTTAGCCTTAGATAGAATACATATGATCTATGTGTAGAAGCCTTGAGTTTATGTAGAATAGAAATGTGTCTATGAAATATATATAACCATAAAGAGAGCCTATACTGAATGAATCTTTCTTAATATAATTCTATAAGATATAGTGAGTTAGTTAAGGGAGGTATTTCTATCTGACCATCGGAATAGACTTTTAGATAGCTTAGGACTCTCGGTTAATAATTTAAATTGATTAATTTATCTAGGGAAGAGTAGAGAGATTCAAATGAAGTGTTAAGTGAAGATTATAATCATAGGCTTTTTCTTATTAGTTTTATTAATTTTTAATTTGTTTTTTTTCTATTATTAAAATAAAATTAGAGTTAATATAATATCGGTAATTGGTAAACAACAATTCTCATGGGAATGATACTATACTCATTACTTTATTACTTGTTAACGATAACGAACACTTATGTTACAAAATCTGTAACATTTTTTTATATATGAACGTACTGAGACTTCATGTCTCTGTACAATATATATATATATATATATATATATATATTTGTGTGTGCTTGAAAATAGTTTTCACGACTTTGTGGTAATAAGTGATGAAGGAATATAAATAGGCAAGGACACATACATAACATCTTTAAAGATTTTCACGTCCACTCATATATACATACATATAAAGATTAGGCTTGTGTTGTATGAGTACATGAAGTAAACTTTTTTAAGGAAACCTACTTTTAATTGAAATAACCAAAGTCTTGAATTCTATAATGCTATAGTAGCTAGTCTTGATGTTATTGTTGATAGATAAAACTCATCTAATACACCCTATAGTGTTTGGGATCCCTGCGAATTGTCACGGCAGCAAAGAATCACGAAACAATAAAAAGTAAAGAGTGCAGAAAATAGAGAACACAGAGATTTACAGAGATTCGTTGTAAGTAGAATCTTAGAAATCATCAGACTTGGCGGGCAGTGTGCTTGAACTTTTTACTTTTGCCTCCAACAACCAAATCGACCAAAGCTACAGAGATGTGATGCAGCAGCTAGGTTAGAGAGCGAGATAAAAAGCTAGAGAGGGAGAGAGACTCAAAGGGGCAAGGATTTTTTAATGGGTATCGAGGGAGAGATTGTACGATAGTCGGTTATCCAAAATCATCATGTAATCAAGACCTTTCACGACGCTTTTCGAAAACCAAACTCCTCGTCGTGCTTTTGAGCTATTTAAGATGATGGTTTTTAAAAACCGTCATGTATTCTAATATTTGTAGTAGTGGGATCACTCTAGAATGGGCTAGTCCTCTATGTTTGGAGCTTTTCTCTATGTATGAAGTAAGTAAAATGGTGAGCACAAGAGAATAGAGGGAGTGACAGTGCTCTTCTTTTCTTTTGATGGACTTAATGTCATATTTATAGATAAATACCCCTATTGAAATTAGTGGGATTGAGCCCCCTACTTGAATCAGAAGGGGGTTGAACCCACCTTCGTCAACAGATGAGAGTTGATCTTTTACTTTGGTTATGGATAGTTATCAAATTGCAGTGATCTCTTGATTATATGTGATACATGACATGTGAAGTGCTACTATTGGAGGACGGAGTCCAACACCAATAGACATTTTTTTTTTTGTCGTTGATAAGTTTCAACAATGACTATCCAACTTTTATTGACCACTTTGAAATGGTAATAGATTGAAATTTTCCCAATCCGGAAGTCGTAGATTAGATTGAGGGATGAGGAATTTCCAATCGATTAATGAATCTGTATCCAAACTATATGTATTATTCTTTTTTCATACATACATAAAAATATATTTTTTTCAATCTTTTAATAACCATATACCTGAAGATATTTCGAACTGATCAAGAACGTTGAATTATTTAAAGCAATATAATGAATTATAAGCACTTACTTTGACCTTAATTGAATTTCGTGATGTAGCATAAGCGGAAAAAAATTATTAAAAACATAAAATTGGAAGAAATAGATAATTAAAGTAAAGGGATAGAAATAAGGGATAGGTAGTACAGAAATCCAAGGTGGCTAATAGGATGGCTCAAGCCAAACTCAAGGAACTGCAAGTTCAACTACAAAAGCTCTTGGATAGATGATTCATCCAACAGAGCTATCCATCACGGGAACACTGTTTTGTTCATTAAGAAAAAGGACAGTAGTCTTAGGATGTGTAACTCGGGAAGCTGAATAAAATTACAAAAGAAGCAAATGTTGAAATGTGTGTGCCACAAGAGAAAGAACTACCCGATTTGTTTTAATTTTCGAGCATGAAAATTTATTATGGAGGGTAGATTGTAATATCCAAATATTTGATAAGGAATTATAATGAATTAGTAAGTTAATTCATCAAAATTCCTTATGTAAATTAAAGTTTAGGTTATAATTTTAACCTAGAGTAATGAAGTGAATTTTTATTACGTGAGAATTATTAATTTTGTCACACAATAAGCTTGGGTCACAATTATTATTCAAAAAGGCTTAAATAGTATAAAAAAGGTGACCAATTGATGCATGTGTAGAAAAAGTTGTCAAAATCACTAAACATAATATCTCAACAGCTTTAGCAGTATGGGAATTAGCATGTATGGGTCATTGACTTCAAATCAATTTACCACATATGTCTGATCATTTTATTATTTGGTTCGTGCTAGAGGATGGTAGTTATAAAAGCAAACCCTTGTACTTGAGCGCAGCGCATATATAACATGCTTATTCTTATCATCGTCGGAAAAAAAAAAAAAAAAAAAAAACTTAAAACTTAAAACTTCCAAGCAATGCATATATGCAAATCCTTATTACGCCCCCATAACATTAGGCCTCCATAATCAGATTGCAACTTGGCAGCGGAGGATCGCACAAGCCGTTGTTTCCGACGTAGGCCCAGGCATCAAATTTTTGCAGGTCCCCACCCTGAGGAATCTGCCCAGACAACTGATTGTAACTAACATTGAAATGCTGCAAACTAAGCTTGGTCAGACCCTTCGGAAGGCTCCCATATATCTTGTTGTGGCTAATGTCTAAATTGAACAAGTGCTTCTTTGAAAACTTAACGTTCGAAAAATCGAATTCGAACAAATTCCTCGAGATATGCAAGTACCAGGTCGACTTTTTGGATCCGAACAGTATGGACGCGTCTCCTTCGAGCTTGTTTCGCGACAAATCGATGTAGGAGAAGTCCTTGTCCCCCAATGAGGCCGGGATTTTACCGGACAGTTGGTTGTGGTTTAAGTACAAATAGAAATCGCTGCCCTTGAGTTTCCCGAACGAGTGTGGGATCGGTCCCGTGAGCTTGTTCCTGTCTAGGCGAAGCCCTGTGAGATTCTTTAACGAACCGATACAGCTCGGGATCTCTCCTGTGAGGTTATTATGAGAAAGGTAGATGGACTCGAGGCTGTTCAAGCCGCAGATGAATTCCGGGATACAACCCGAGATGCCGGTCCTGGCTATCGTGATGAACCGAAGCCTCTTTAGTTTTGCAATGGCTGGCGGGATCGGTCCTGTGATGTTAGGGCATGTGTGGAAGTGTAGTTCTTCGAGGTAGGGAAGGTCGCCGACTTCGGGTGGGATCTGTCCCTCAAGTTCGCCATCGTTGATGGCGAGGCTCCAGACTCGATGGGCTTTCTCGTCGCATCTTACGCCGTACCAGTCGCAGCAGTCGGATTCGGGTTCCCAAGAGGCGAGGTCGTAAGGGTCGTTGAAGGCTTTCTTGATTTGGAGGAGGACTTTCTTGTCTTGTGGGTGGCAGAGCTCGGACTCGGAGAGAGAAGAGTGAAAAAAGGTGGAGAAGACAAGGGTGAGGCTGAGAATTTTGAAGATCGGCAATGTTGGGGTCTCCATTTCTTGTCTTGGTGGTTTGTTGTTGGGTTAGGAAATGTGTTTGCAATATGCATCGTTAGATTTATAGGGTCATGGGGGTTAAGAAAAAAAAAAAGAATTTCTTTTGAACGAAAAAATTACATGATAGGATAAAGATATGTCACAAGAAAAATGGTTGGGAGATCGATTATAATTTTAAATTTTGAGTACTACTTTACATTATGTGATTTATCATTTTTTAATTTTATTGATATGATTATCACAACAATTAAAAACATCTAATATTAATAAAATTATAACCATCATTTTGTGAGTTGGTATAAAGCATTTATCTCCGTAACATTATTCATTACACATAAAATCATAGTACTATTATTGGTCTTCCAGTGTTACTTGAGTCGCTAAAGTTACACAAAATTATCTATAGCTATAAAAAGGGGAAACGTCTTTTCATAAAGATTGATTACATTATTACACTTTTGGGTTTAGTTATTTTATTTCTCAACTTATTTCTTTGAATTTAGAAAATCTATTAGCTTCCTTTGGACTTGAACAATAATTTTTCTGAATTTTTTTTTTCATTTGTCTACTCTGTTGCTGAAAAAATAGTAAATGAAAAAAATACCCCAAGTAATTTGTGAGTAATGTTTTAAACGTTTAAAAAAAAAAAACATAAAAAGCCTTATCAATAAAGTATCAAAAATTATCTTGAATTTATGTTTTGTAAATGTTTAACATATTTTTCATTTTTTTTTTCAAGAAAAGATGTATTATACACGAGTTTCCTCTTATTTTCATTATATATTTATTTATTTATTATTTATTTATTTATTAATGAACTAATGTGATGATTCACCCTTTTTTTTTTTTCTTTTTTCATATAATTGTCGGGCCTAAGAGGCAGTGGTTTACCCTGTGCAGATGTCAGCAGTTCAAGTTTGCTTATCTCCAACTTGTAAACTTAGCACATAATTTTTTCGATTCGGCGATTCGATCTATGCTATAATTTATCATTTATGGACACTGATAAAATCCTTCCATTTAGCAACTCCTTAGGGGATAGCATAGCCTTAAAGTTAAGGGCTACTCTCTTTAGTCATTAAAAAATGAAAAATGTATTTAATTTTTTTTAAATATAAATGATAATAGAAAGCAATTAGCATCAAAAGTAATTTACCATATTGAACTAGGTTGGCATGTCCTAAATCACCTATGCCATACTAACTTCCCAACTTAGATTTGTTAAAAGCAAAAAATAAAAACAATAGTTATGCAAGAAATAAAGTACACGAAAATATAAAGCACATGCAGGTACAAAATGAACAAATTAATAATTATCCGCACACGTGAGAACTTAGAAATTACCATGCATGTGCATGCAGGTGTGAAAGCAAGAACAATTACAAAAAAAAAAAAAAAAGGTGATGATCCCAAAAATAAAGTTAAACTTAGATTTTGCTAACATCTCTAAATGTATTAATTAAAAACCCCCTAATTAAAACTCAAGAAAAGAAAATGGAAAAAAGGAGTACACATCTATCACTAAAATCGATGATCAATGATACAATAACTTGAGACGGCAAGCTAATGCTGAAAAAAAAAAAAAATGCTTGGGCTTTAAAACAACCAATGGCCACCATGCATGAGAAGATAAACTATTTGCAACATGATTGTCTTCACATTTAAACTAAAAAATGAGTAATATTTGTGCAGTGAGTTTTATTTTATTTTTGTGAGAACAGCGATTTTGTTATAAATTAAGCTTTGTTTTCCTTTTTTTTTTTTCCTAAAAATGGTTGTGGTGCCTAATTGTTGCTTATGTTGAAAGATTGTGTGTGTGTGTGTTTTTTTTTTCCAATGAATTATATCACCTTTTGTTTAAATAATGTGCAATCCATAATTAATTATCAAAATGCGTCATTCTGTATCTTAAAGTGGAGGACATCCATTAATGGTAGATAATACTCGATTTTATTTTATTTTTTTTTTACAAAAAGGAAAATAAAAAGAGAGTACAAGAGGACAATCATGGAGGAAACCGAAACCAAAGAATCTGACAACTCATGTTCATATCCATTGAACAATGTTTTAGTGCATTTAGCGAAAGATCAAAAATTTAATTTTTATTATTTTATAAAGGGGTCTTCTACAGTCCCCCATTTTGAAATTGGGGGACCGGTCCTTAATGATATAACAGCCATCAATTTTACCAAGGGGATTTTTTTTTTTTAATTGTTAACAAAACAATAGTCTATGGGTACGGTAGGAGCGAAAAAGGGAAGCAAACTTGCAACCGGTTGCAATGTGGTGGGAAAAAATTTTTTGTTTTAGTGCTTTAAAACAGGTGGCCAAAGTTTTTAAAGCTTAAGAGATATGGTGGGATTTGAGAATAATCTTAAAGTTCAGGAATATATATGAAAATATTTTTAAATATATATATATAACTACCAATTGTAACAGAAACTGAAGTACTATAAATTTTGTTTGTGATAAAGTCCCTTTCATCACAACTAAGACCATCTCCAACGTATGTACCCATGTCAATGTTATATTTAAAAAAAAAAAAAGTATTAAAAATAATAATATTTATCGTCCAATGTGTAATGCTATTATAACGCTGTTTCTATTTTCTGTTAGTAGTATTAGGCTTTAAAACTCATAAAAATAAGCTTTTAGTATTAATATAATATTAAAATAAAATATGTGTGGTTCTATTGATATACTTATTTTGATTTTTCACACCTCTTTTCTAAACACATATTCCACTTGATTTTAAAAGAATTAAATTTACTTAGTAAATACCCCTATTAATTCCAAAACTACCCATAACAATTTTCATAAGATTTCTTTCCATATTTACTGTGTTTTTTTGTTTGTTTTGATATGTTTTAATGTTGTTTTGGAACGGCCGGGAAGTCACATATAAACATTTCGATTATCTATTTTTCTTATTTTTCTAAATAATCAATTAGCCGCTTCCTTTTTTTTTTAGAAAAATAAAATATAAACAAAAAGAAAGGTATGAATTCAAGTTCTACCAAAATAAAATTAAAAAAATTAATAAAAGCTACTCATCTGAATATATAGATGTATGTTAAATAATATTGTATTTTGTAAGTTATTATATGTCTATACGACATATTCAGCGACATTTAGGGGGGAAAATGCACATCACACGAAAATACGAGTCTAAATATAACTAAAATTTAAATACATACAATTTTCCAGGATGCATGGATGCTTGGCTTTTTAGATTTGAATCTAAAATCTTTATTTTTTTTTTCTGAAAAATCAATAAAAATTATAAATAGTTTTTAAAAAATCAACTAACTTCAACATAAAAACTTCATTCCAAATCAGTACACTAAACGTAAGTTTAAGACTTAGAGCCTGTTTTGGGTGTAAGCTTTAAACTTACACCCATCAACTCAATTTTTGTCTTTTTCTGAAAAAAATTTTTATCTTTTCTAAAAAAGTCAACAAAAATTACTATTTAAACTTAAAAATCTTAACTTAAACTCAAACACTAAATACCCTATAAAGTTTTTGAAAGGCAAAGAAATTAAAAGGTTTTGATTTACAGGTGGATATATGCGCAATATACGTTGATTCAGAAAATGACAATGCGTTTGAGCACTAAAACAACAGCAAAGCTCCATTACTTTGATGTTCCAATTCATTACATTGATGTTCTTTCTCGTTTCTTTTTTCTCGGACACTCAATTATCTATGTTTTTACAATATTTTAAGATGCCAAATTTACACTCCTTATAAATATTATATATAAGGTAAAAAATTTCTTGTAATACGTGAAAGTAAGTCTGAATCTCTTCTGCAACCGGATAAATATAGCCAGTTAAAATTCAACTTTTCCTAAGAACGTGGCAGATCAACCCTTGGGGGACTGGTTCCGCAAAAAATGATTGGGGATTGCACAGAATGAAACTCAATCTTTATTGTCAAAAAATGTTGCGTGATTAATAAAAGCTCCATCTTACACCAACGTCCCAGTAAAATCAAGTTTCTTACCAAAAAAAAAAAAGGGAAAAAAATTTTACATAACTGGAGTCAAAGAAACCAATTAACCACCGAACTGGCCAAACCAAAGAAAAAACCGCAAGGAGCTAGCTCACACTGAAGAAAGCCTAAAACTTCAACTTATTAGACACGTCTAGTTTAAGTCGTAGTAAAAATTTCCCGGAGACTACGGTTAAGAGCCTTATAATGGAATTTTTAGACTGTATAGTTATATCTATGTAATTTAAGACTGCACTTCTTAATTAAGAGGCACATTGTTAAGTTTTCTTCCAAATCCCCCTTCCCAACAACAATTTTGGCACATTGTTTCTTCATCACCATGAAATGTAATTTTACAACAGAATTCCAGAATAATTTTATATTATGCATATTTGTCCAATCAAAACACATTCAATTTGTTTAAAGTTTAAGAAACACAATCCAAATATGATAAAAGTTGAATGAACTAAATAAAGTGATATAACAAACATTGTTCCAAAAAAAAAAAAAAAACCACTGCTCATTCCCAACGCATCACTTCTGGCTGCTCTTGCTTATAAATTTCATTGTCATTAAATTGTAGGAAAATAATAAAATTTAAAATTTACTTGAAAGTAAGGGCATCAAGATGATAATTTTAGGAGTTACAAAGTTAGAAAATTTTTGAAAAACATTATTAATATAAGTGAAATAGTGGATGATCTGCGTGTGTGTATAGAAAAATCCAGAAGAAGAGAGATAAAAAGGTGAGCTAAAGCAGGATTTAATTTACAATTTTTTCCCTTTAATTTTCCTTCTTTTCTCATCTGCTCAAATTTGGATTCGCTTTCTTTAGACTGTGATTGCTTCTGGACAAAATATATATATATATACAAATATAACACAGGCGAAATGCTTGTCTCTACACGAGGTTTTTTTTTTTATATTAATATTATTCATTATTTTTATTTCTACAAATTTTAACACCTGTGGTTATTATTTAATCGACCTCAAAATTTTTCAAGTTGATTTTAACCCGCATGGAAACTTTCCACGTTACTTTTTGTCCGATGTCGAATTTAATTACTATCTTTCACTGGATTTGGAGTTGGTTTTCTTATAACATTGGTTTTTAAAGTGAAGTGGATTTGCTTCCGTGTTGTAATGCGGCAGCGGTAGGAGCACTCAGAGTCGACAATGGTCAAGGGAGGACGCAGATGTATAAGGACGGCAATTTAGATCAGCTATTAGTTGTCGCTTAAAGTCGTAAGTATAAGGGGAGAAAATCGTAGACGTTAGTCATGTGATCAAGTACTCGTTGAAGTAAATCGCTTTGATACGTATTAAAAAAAAATAAAAAAATAATAAAAATAATAAAAAAAAGAAGAAGAAGAGAACATAAAGATTTGTTTTTCGACAATATGCTTATTACATCTACGAATTATGAGAAGGAGAGAAAATCACTTATTATAAATACAAATTATAGTTATAGAATCAAGTAAATTAATTACCTAAGATTATTGAATATTCTACTAAATAATTTAATCTAATCATTTAATTTTCTAATTTTTAACAGCTAAACAAATAATTTAATCTCATTATAGCTAAAGATAGCTACAATATCAGAAGTCAATGGTCATATATCATCCAAGGCATAGTACAATGATATTATTGTTTCGAAACAAAAGGCTACTTATCATTGATATATAGCAGATATTTTTCTAATACACTGGAAATGTTGTTGAAGTTAATAATTATTATTTTCGAACTCAACTAATTCTATTCTTGGTGCGGAAAAACTATACATAATCATACATACATCCACACACACACACACACACACACATATATATATATATATTTAATCCTCTTAGACGTATTGTTTTTATCCAAAAAAAAAAAATCTCTTAGACGTATTGGTTATTCACACCTTTCTATCTTTCTTTAATTGTATTGCGTTTGTACTCACATAAATTCTTCAATTTAATCCTCGAATTGTACAACAAACTATAAATAGGGACAACGAATGTCTGATCATTTTATTACTTGTTCCTGCATGAGGATATCATATTAGTTATACAAGCAACTGCTTTTACTTAATTAAGCACATACATAATGCTTGTTCTTATTAACGTCGAACGCAAAAAACAAAAAAAACAAAAAAAAGAAAAAAGATAGTGATTAAAACTTCCAAGCAATGCATCAAAGCCTTCTACGCCTCCATAATCAGATTGTATCTCGGCAGCGGAGGACCATACAAGCAGCAGTTTCCGACGTAGGCCTGCCGTCAAATGTTTGCAGGTCCCCACCCTGAGGAATCTGCCCACACAGCTTATTGTAACTAACATTGAATTGCTGCAAACTCAGCTTGGTTAGACCCTCCGGAAGGCTCCCATATATCTTGTTGTGGCTAATATCTAAATTGAAGAAGTACTTCTCTGAAAACTTAACGTTCGAAAAATCGAATTCCAACAAATTCCTCGAGATATCCAAGTACCCGTTCGATTTTTAGACCCAACAGTATGGACACGTCTCCTTCGAGCTTGTTTCGAGACAAATCAATGTAGGAGAAATCCTTCTCCCCCAATGAGGCCGGGATTTTACCGGAGAGCTGGTTGATGTTTAAGTACAAATAGAAATCCTTACCCTTGAATTTCCCCAACGATTGTGGGATCGGTCCCGTGAGCTTGTTCCTGTCTAAGCGAAGCCCTGTGAGGTTCTTCAACGAATACAACCTGCGTAATTAGCGATGACATTATTAGCCTTGCTAATGTGCAATACTATGCAATGACACTGCATCACTAATATTCGGAATCATTTCCAAGATCCACTGTCATCGCAAAAACTAATTGCGATGACTTGTCATTGTTTCGAACTGTTTATTTGCGATGACATGCTGTCGTGAAATAAAAAAATAACTCCTATTTGCAACGACATTACTGTCACAAATAATAATATTGGTGCCATATCATTACTGGCAGAAGCATAATAGCACCAAAAATAGTTATTTACGACAAATAAATCATCATTAGATAGCTGACAATATTTAACTATTAATTTAATGGAAAAGTATTAGCGGCGACTAAGTCATCGCAAATACTTGTACTTTAATTTTTTTGCGAAAAAAAGACAGTCAAATTGGTAGTTCCCGAAATATTATTTGCGACAACACGTCTATATTGTTGTTGCAAATAATGTTTCAGGAAAGTTTCCCAAAATTAAGATAGTTTTATTGTGAAAATTTCAAAGTATTATTCAAGAAGATTTTTAAGGATATTTAAGAGGATGACGTCGTTTCTGATATTATTTGCGACGACATATAAAGGTATTAGTGACAACAATGTCGTTGCAAATTCTAATGGGTATAACCTAGATTAAATAGCTTTCTTCTCCATTTCTATGCGAGTTTTCTACTCTCCCCCCTCTCATTCTCACCCTCTCCCTTTCCAAGTTTCTCCCACATTTTGCCCCAAAAAATTCGTCCCCCTCTACCTCTCAATCAGAATGCGACCTCCCTCCACCGCAAAAAAAGGCCTCACAGGAGCCTTCCCGCCTCTCCACCATTCCGTCACTGCCATGCCCGCCGAACCTCCCTTTTCGCCGCCGATTGACCCCTGTCCTAATGGGTTTGGTTTTTGTGAGTTTTCTTTTTTCCTAAGGTTTTTTGTTTGTGTACTTTGGTTTATGGATGAAATGATGATGAGGTCGACGACGACATGGTTTTTGGGTTTTTGGTTTTGAATTTTTTTTTTAATGGAATGATGATAATGATGATGTGGTTTGTTTTTTTTTTTTATCTGAATTTTTTTGCTGTTTTTTTTTATGTTGAAATATTTTTTTGATGCTAAAAAATTAATTAATTAATAATAATTAAGGAATTAATAAAAATAAATAAACTAATAATAATTCATAATTAATAATTATAAGATATTAATAATAATTAGAAATTAATTAATTATTAATTAATAATTATTAATAATTAAGAAATTAATAACAATAAATAAATAATAATCAATAAGATATTAATATAATTAATAATTAATAATAATTAATAAACTAATAATAATTAACAAATTAATAATATTATGATTCTTGAGTAGTTGCTAAAAGTTATTACACAAAACAATAATATAAAAATGGTGGAGCCTCTTTTTTCAAGGTTAATTTTACTTCTAGTTTAATTTAGTTATTTCTCAACTTGTCCCATTGAATTTAGAACCTGCAATGACATTTAAGAATTTGAAGAACTTATTTCAGTTGCCATAGTGGCGTACTTTGTTCATAAAAAAAAGGGGATAAATGATAAAAATACTCTTGTAAGTATAGTCTGTGAGAAATATTTTAGACATTTTAAAGATCATTGAAAACGCCATATAACAAAACATGGGAACAACTTTGATTTGAATATGACGTATACAGTTGATCTAGAGTAAGAATGCGCCATGGAAATTTATTTCTGGAAACGTTTGCTGCATTATTTGGAGAATATAAACTACTATTTCGTATGTTTTTCATAAGGGAAACCAGGTAGCTAATAACTTAGCACCTCATGCGATTCATATTGATGACACTACTTGGTGGTTCGCTTGTCTAACAAGTATTTCTTCAGAAGTCTTTTGGGATATGATGGGATTATCTTCTTACGAATTTTATACGTAATCGACCTTTATTTTTATCCTAATAGATATGTACTCTCTTTTTCCTTTGACCGTTTTCACATAGATTTTAGAGGCATGTTTGAGATCATGTTTCAAGATATGAATTTCAACTTAATTCTTTAAGATTGATCTACGGCTACTGGGGTGGGGTATTTTACTATAGTCTTTTTATTTCCTGTAATAGGGGTTGTTTTTTATTTTCCCTTGCTTTTTTTCTTTTAAAAATTTTTGGTGTTTTTTCGTTTTTCATAAATAGAAAATGAAACATGTAAGGGATGAGGATGTTAAGAAGATGTTAACATAATCGGAAAACTTGATTACACCTGCTGATAACTGTTATCATCATTTAGGGAAAAAAAATATAACAAATATAAAATACATCAAAATTTTGAATTTACGTTTTACAAAGGGGGCGAAGCCTCTTTAGGTTGGCGACAGGACGTGGGATCACTCCTATAAGGTTAGGGCTCTCGTGGAAATAAAGGGTTTCATGTTGGTCGCCAACTTACGGTGGGATTGGTCCCACAAGATAGCAATAGTGGATGCTGAGCTTAATATTCGATGGGTTTCCATGTCGCACTCCACGATGTACCACATTCGCAGCAATCGGTTTCTGGGTCCCACGTTAGGACATAATCCTATTATTGGTCCAGTGCAGCTAGAATTTTTCTTTTTTTTTTTTTTTTTTTAACTATGATTCTACGTCTAATAAGTAAGGTTAAGGATATCAATTCTCATTATAGTTTTTAAGTACGTAACAACTCATATAATGGTAGATTATAATTTTTTTAACAGTAGATGCTTTTTTTTTATTAATGTGTCAATCATATAAATAAATTAAGGGGAAAGTATCAAAATAACTCAAATTTGGATATCACTTTACTAACATAACACAAAATTTTGTCACATTATCAATATAACACAAAATAGTTCTAGTCAAAGATAACCTATAAATCAAATGTCAACCTAATATGTTTATGTAAATTGTTCATATTACTTAAAATCTATTATATAATAACATATATATTGGTCCCACGTTAGGACATATAATAACATATATATCGGTCCACGTTTCTGGGTCCCACGTTAGGACATAATCCTATTATTGGTCCAGTGCAGCTAGAATTTTTTTTTTTTTTTTAACTATGATTCTACGTCTAATAAGTAAGGTTAAAGATATCAATTCTCATTATAGTTTTTAAGTACTAAACAACTCGTATAATGATAGGTTATAATTTTTTTAACAGTAGATGGTTTTTTTATTAATGTGTCAATCATATAAATAAATTAAGGGGAAAGTATCAAAATAACTCAAACTTGGACATCACTTTACTAACATAACACAAAATTTTGTCACATTATCAATATAACACAAAATAGTTCTAGTCAAAAATTGATCTATAAAGTCAAATATCAACCTAATATGTTTACGTAAATTGTTCATATTACTTAAAAATCTATTATATAATAACATATATATTGGTCCCACGTTAGGACATATAATAACATATATATTGGTCCCACGTTTCTGGGTCCCACGTTGGGACATAATCCTATTATTGGTCCAGTGCAGCTAGAATTTTTTTTTTTTTTTTTTAACCATGATTCTACGTCTAATAAGTAAGGTTAAGGATATCAATTCTCATTATAGTTTTTAAGTGCCTAACAACTCCTATAATGGTAGGTTATAATTTTTTTAACAGTGGATGTTTTTTTTATTAATGTGTCAACCATATAAATAAATTAAGGGGAAAGTATCAAAATAACTCAAACTTGGACATCACTTTACTAACATAACACAAAATTTTGTCACATTATCAATATAACACAAAATAGTTCTAGTCAAAATCAACCTATAAAGTCAAATGTCAACCTAATATGTTTTATGTAAATTGTTCATATTACTTAAAAATCTATTATATAATAACATATATATTATTTTGGATATTCTACTAAATTATTTTAATTTTTTATTTTCAATATGGATGGCTGGATATCTCTGACTTCGGCCGTCGGTGCCAGTATACTCTATATAATGCATACTCTAATAGAATATTTACGATATTTTATTAAAACAAGTTTTCAACATGGATGTCACTGGCTCTGACTGCTGGTGTTGATCTTTGGCTCCAACCACCGATGTCGGTCACCGGCATAATCTAGTAGAGTATAATGCATACTTAACTAGAATATTTTGGATATTCTACCAAAAAATTTCAGTTTTTAACATGGATGACCTGATGTCCAACTTTGACCAGTGGTGTCAGTTGCTAGCATACTCCAGTAGAGTATAGTACATACTCTACTAGAATATTTTAAGTTTTCAATATGGATGGCCGGATGTCTTCGGCTCGGGCCACCAGTGTCAGTCATTGGAGTATATACTCTATTAAAATATAGTCCATACACTAGTAGAATATAATATGTATACACTACTAGAATATTTTAAGCTTTCAACATGGATAACCGGAAGTCTCCTACTCCGACTGTTAATGCTAGTTGCCAGAATATTCTAATAGAGTATAATCCATACTATAGTAGAATATAGTTCATACTCTACTAGAATATTTTAAGTTTTCAACATTGATGACCGGATGTATCATGCTCTAACTGCTAGCACCGATCTTTGGAATACTCTAGTAGTGGCCATCAGAATACTCTAGTATAGTCCATATTCTAGTAAAGTATAATGCATACTCTACCAGAGTATTTTAAGTTTTTAAAATGGATGGTCGGATGTCTCCAACTTTGGTCGCCGGAATACTCTATTAGAGTATAATCCATACTCGAGTAATGTATAGTGCATACTCTACTAGAATATTTTAAATTTTTAACATGGATAGCCAGATATCTCCAGCTCCTACCACCGGACTACTCTAGTAGAGTATAGTCCATGCTTGATCCATACTCTAGTAGAGTATGAAACATACTCTACTATAATATTTTAAATTTTCAACATGGATGGTAGGATATCTTTGGCTCCTGCCGCCAGCACCGGTTGCCGGAATACTTCAGTAGAGTATAGTTCATACTCTAACATAGTACGGTTCATGTTCTAGTAGAATATAATGCTTACTTTATTAGAATATTTTAAGTTTTCAACATAGATGGTCCGATGTTCCGGTTCCGACCGTCGGAATATTCTAGTAAAGTATGTAGAGTATAATGCATGCTCTATTAAAATATTTTCAGTTTTTAATATGGATGATTGGATGTCTTCGGCTTCGGCCGGCGGAATACTCTAGAAGTATAGTCCATATTCTAGTAAAGTATGGTTCATAGTTTAGTAGAGTATAATGCATACTTTACTAGAAATGTTTTAAGTATTTAATATAGATGACCAGATGTCTATGGTTCCGACTGCCTATGCCAATCACCGGAATACTCTGATAAAGTATAGTTCATACTCTAATATAATATGCATTATACTCTATTAGAATATTTTGAATATTCTACTTTAATGTTATGCATTATATTCTACTAGAATATTTTGGATATTCTACTTTAATGTATTTAGTTTTCAACTTCGGTCGCCAGAATATTAGTACTCTACTAAAATATATATATGTGTTTTTTTTTTTGACATAAATCATGGTATATATCGGATACCGATCATTGAAATATTCTAACAGAATATTATCGGTGTAATCTGGTAGAACAAATTTTGTATTCTATCGAAATTTTTTGTTTTTATCAACATAACCAAATCACAACCATAAACTTCATGCTACACCACCAAATAATAATGTTCAAACACAAAAAAGAAAAATAGAGACAACTCCATGAAAATAGACACAAATGTCCATAAATCAGATGATAAAAACAAATCAAGAAAAATCAATTTACAACAAAAATACTAAAAATATATCTATACATACATATATCTATAAATCTTTTTCCCCATTTCACCACAACTAAGACCAAATTCTTAAAAAATAATAATAATAATGATGACCTGGAGTCCAACTGGGACGCATCACAAACCACCTACATCTTACTACACTGAACGCGATACCAGTAGATTTTTGCAGCAACTTTCATCAACAATAAAAGCCAAACGCTTCGTTCGTTATCATAAAATTTACAATATTATTGAAGAATAGTTATTCTTTCATAAAGTTAGAGATTAGAAGCACATACACATACAGATACACACACAGACACAGACACAGACACAACGCGTGCACATATAAATCATGTAAATTCCAGTGACTAAAAATTTAAAATTGAAAAAAAAAAAAAAAAAAAAAAGAGCAAAAGAAACTTACTTTGAAGCAAAGAGTATTAGCATTTTGGAGCGCAACTCATGATGGCGCTTTCACTTTCCTCCGGCGATTGCACGGTGTCATTACCGTTCTCGGCGATCCCGATGACGGAGATGGTGGCAACCGCCATGTGGAGATTATCTATTTCATGATCTGCGCTCATATGAGGATCTAGATCTGAGAAATTTTTCCCAGATCCGAGATCGAAGAAGACTACAGGCTGCGGATCTTCGCCATCGCCAAAAGGAACACAACTCCGAGCGAGATCTGATTGAAGCAACAATGGAAGATGGCCGAGTTCGCAAGGCCACAGAGAGAGAGAGCGCTTGGCGACTCCGGCGCCGCATTGTCAAAGCCGGCGAAGAACAGAGAGAGAGGGGGAGGAGAGAGATCGACGGCGAGAGGAAGGCGACGTCGCCGGCGTGGTGGAGAGAGAAAGAGATTCGGTGGAAAGAGAGGTAGAGAGAGAAAGTGGCGACTGGTCAGCTAAGGAGAGAGACTACAGAGAGAGAGAGAGATCAGGTTGAACTGATGAGAGAGAAGGGGAAAAACTGTTGTTGAAGAGGGACTAGGGGTTAAAAAGACAAAAGATAAATAAATAAATAAACTCATAAATTATGAAAAATAAAATATCAAAATTTTGTGTTATGGTAAAGACGTGGGATTTTATGTTATCTTAATCCATTGATGAAAAAAAGTGATTATTTAGATAATTTTTTTCATAAATTAATATAAATTTATATTTATATTTTGTTTGATAATTCAATTTAAATTTAAATTTTTCATCTCAGTTTTTATTTTTTCTTAAAAAATTAATAAAAATTATAACTAATTTTTAAAAGGTCAACTAACTCCAATTTAAAAATTTCAACTTCAATCGAAACACTAAACGGAAGCTTAAAATTTAATATTAGAGTTTATCTCTCTAATCTTTTTTATACAACACATCTCTCTTTTATTATTGTTATTATTATATTCTTTTAAAAGAAATTCAACTTGAATCTTGAGTCGCTGAAGTTACACAATAATATTATAAAAAGGAAAAACGTCATTTATAATATTGATTACATTACTATACTTTTTGGTTTTAGTTATGTTATTTTTCAACTTATTTCTTCGAATTTAGAAACTCTATTAGCATCATTTGAACTTGAACAATAATTTATTTCAATTTTTTCATTTGCCTACTCTGTTAATGAAAAAAAGGAGAAAATCGACAAAAATATACCTTAAGTAATTTAGGAGAAATATATTATGCATTAAAAAAACATAAAAGCCTTCTAACAAAAATAAGTATCAAAAATGACATTGAATTATTTTTTTTTATAAATGTTTAACATCTTTTTCAGATTTTTTTTTTTTGTAGAAAAGATATATTTTAGAAATAAATCCCATCTAATTAAAGCTATATTACACACTAGTTTTCCCCTCTTTTTTTTTTTAATCTAATATATATATATATATTATATAAACGAACTGATGTGATGAGACAACTTTTTTTTTTTTTCTTTTCATAATCTAATCTCTGAAAAAGTGAAGAATGCATTTTTTTTTTAATTTTTCAATGTAAATGGTTAAAAAGAGCAATTATCATTAAAAGTAATTTACGATATTGAGCTCAGTTGCCAACGAGGTACTATTATAATCTAATTTTTATCTTTTTTTTTTCTTCTAATTTTTAGTATTCATACAGTTTTATAATTCAAATTTTAAAAGTAAATAACTTTGTATAGATAAGTTCAAATGAGATAATTTTTTAAAAAAGTACATAAAATTTCAAGACGAACGAAACAAACTCCTTATTGATTTTTTTTCCCAATACATTTTAAGTTTTTACTCTATTTGACTTCAACAATTTAAACGCCTTGATAAACATATAATCAATTCAAACCCAAATTCTACAATCTAAACCTCAGCACCAAACACATGAAATTCCCAATTAGAGTTTGCATTTTTACCCATGAGTGCGGATCACACAAGTACCCACCCCATTAGGTATAGGTATGTGGGATATAATATGAGAATAGAAGCGGGTAAGGGGGTTAAGATTAACCTCCCAAGTGGGTGCGAGACGGTGATGGGGGAAGCTTTCTCATACCCATATCCGCCCCACTTGTATTCATACTTTAAAAAACTATATTTATATGTTTTATATATATACATAATTTGAATTTTTAATATTTTAATTTTTTAATTTTTTAATTAATTTGTTTATAGTTTTCTGAAGATTCGATTTGTTTTTAAGATGTTATTTTTATTTTCAATTACATACATGATTATTATGTTGTCAAATTTTATAAAAACTTTAATGAAATTCGTATTGAGGTTTTTTTTTTCCTTAATTCTTAATGAGGAAATATGTAGAGTATGGATATAACATATCTAGCGAGGATTACCTATATCTGTATTAAATTAGGTGGGTATAGAGATAGGTATGGGAGGTAAAAATAGTGGTGGGTATGGGGTGGGGGAAGCATACCCACCCCACCCCGTCCCATTGCCATCCATATTCTCAACTTATATTTGTTAAAAGTAAAAAAGGTAAATTATTATATTGGTATCTAAACTTTTAACTTTTTATAATTTTAGTCCCTTAACTTTTTTTCATAGCTGTAATACTTGTAAACTATTAAAATATTACTACAATAGTCTTTTACATTAATTTTTGACGGAACGTATTAGTTATCATCACTTTTTAACTAAATTACTAACATATTCCATCTAAAAATAACTGAAAATGACAATTGTAGTAACATTTTAATAGGGACTCTATTCATTTTTCGTAGCTGGAGTAATCATAAAATATTAAAAGCACTACTTTATATTAGTTAGGGAGGCAATACGGATCACGACACGATGACACAATTCGAAAACAACACGAATTTCACGGGTTTAGGTTGGAAAAAATAGGCGTCGGGTCAAATTCGGGTCACCCTAAATTGACACGAAAAAAAACGGGTCGTGTTCGGGTTGGACCCATAGAACCCGAACGCAACCAATTTTTTTCGTGTCAATTTCGGATCAAATTTTGTGTCAATTTCGTATCGCGGGTCAATTTCGGGTCAAATTTCGTGTCAATTTCATGTTACTTTCATGTCACGGGTCAATTTCGGTTTGTGTCGTATTAACCCGTGACGGGTTCATTTCGTGTTCGTGTTGTGGTTTTATATCGTGTTCATGTCACGAGTTATGTTCAGGTCGGGGAAGAAAAAAATCGACACGACTCTAATACGATACGAACCAGACATGTGACACGAATTGCCACTTAATATTAGTCATTTCTATTTTTTTTTAACACAATTCATATTTAGCATCACTTTTTGATTAAATTACTAACAATTTCTGTCAAAAAATTTACCGAAATAATTATTGTTGTAACATTTTAATAACTTAAGAGCATTTCAGCTACCAAAAAAAAAAAAAATGGTCAAGGGATCAAAGTTGCACAAGATTAAAAGTTTATGGACAAAATGAACAATTTACTCAAGTAAAAAAAAAAAAAAAGCAATAATCATACAAGAAATAAAGTATAGGAAAATAGAAAGCACATGCAAGGATGAAAATATCGATATTGACAGAAATATCAGTAGTTCAATTTTATAGAAATTTCAGAGATATTATCAAAATCAGTGAAAATATCGAAAAAAAATTATGGAATTTATTGAAATATGCTTTAAAATATATTGTTAATATTTTAAGATAGCACAAATATTTAAAAGATACATAAATGCACAAGTTTTACATAAGAAACATATTATATCTTACAAGATAATTATAACATGTCAGTTGCTTTATCTCATCATCTATTAAAAAACTAGAAGATAATTATAGCACGCTCAAAAAGATAATAAATGATAGAAAATCAAAATTTTCAAATTTTTAAATTTCAATTTCCACCCAAAATCTCTGATATTTTCACCGAAATTTTTGATAATTCCTCAATATTTTCCGATATTTTGTAAAAATTGCACTATATTTTACCGATATTGATATTTTTATCAACATTTTTCGAAATTTTCCCGATATTCTGATAGAAAATATATTATACTTAAAAGATATTTCGGTATCCCTCAAACACAAAAATTTTGATGAAAATTTCAAAAATATCATAGATACTTACAATCAAGAGCACATGTAGGCACAAAATAAACAAATTATGGACGCACGTCTGAACATAGAAATTGCCATGTACACGCAGGTGTAAAAACAAGAACAAGAACAAAAAACTTCTGGTAATAGATCCCAAAAATCAAAGTTAAAACTAAGATTTTTAGTAGGCATATATCTCCAAATATATTTATTAAAACCCTTAAATCAAAACCCAAGAGGCAAAAATGCTAAAATTCTAAAGTCGGTTATCAATGACACGATAATTTGAGACGCCAAACTGATACTGAAAAAAATAGAAGCTTGGGCTCTAAAACCACCTAGTGGCCACATCAAGGTGACCCGTGAGATGATGAACCATTCGCAACATGATTGTCATCTCATGTAAACTAATAAGTGAGAGATTGTATAGTGAGCTTTTTTATTTTTCTTTTTATTTTTAGTTTTTGTGAGAACTTTGTTCTAAAAGCCTTTTTTTTTTTTTTTTTCCACTCCATAAAAATGGTTGTCGTGCCAATGTTGCTTGCGTTGAAAGACTGTCCATTTTTTTCCCATGAATTATGTTACCTTTTCTTTAAATAATGTGCAATCCATAATTAATAATCAAAATGCCTCTTTCTGCATCTTAAAGAGATCAACCGTTAAAGGTAGATATTACTCGATTTTTTATTTTTTATTTTTTTTTTTAAAAAAGGAAAATAAAAAGAGAAAAAGAGGACAATCATGGAGAAAATCCAAACCAAAGAATCCGACAACTCATATTCATATCCAGTGAATAATGTTTCAGTGCATTTTCTTAAAATATTGAATTTGATAATTTCCGAAAACTATTTTTAGTTTGTTTCCTATTATTGATAATTAGATAGTTTCTATTATTTGTTAGTTTACTTTTATTTTCTTGGTATTTTATTCCCTATAAATAGGATTAAGTATCTTTATTAAAACTTCTCACATAGACCCCATTAAAATTTATTTTATCTTGAAAAAATAAAAATGATATACGCCCACTGAAATATATTTTTGGCTCCCCTTCGAAACTGTAATAGCATTTTTTTGAATCTGAAGAAGTACTTATTTTGACCTCATAAATAAAAGGATAAAATGAAAAAAAATACTGTTAAGTAGTTTTGATAAATATGTTAGCCATTTTAAAAATCATAGGAAAAAAAACATATATATAACAAAACATAGCATAAAAAGAAATCTTAAATTTACGATTTATAAATGTTAAAATTTTTTTTTTCAGAATTTTTCTCAAGGAAAAAATATATATTTTCGAAATAAATTCCGTCTAAAAAAGGGTATTTTGTCCTTTCCCCATGCTTTTTATCCACAATATGAATGAGGAAAGAAATTGAAACCAATGTTCAAATTTGACAACTTTATATTTTCTAAAATTAATGGGATAAATTGTGAAAGAACTAGAATTAGGTCTAATATAATACAAGTGAAACTATATTATATATTAGTTTTCCTTTTTTCATCCGATATTTTTTTTAAGAGTGATCTGATGTGAGGAAACAACTATTTTTCATCTGATCATCTAATCATTTAATTTCTTTAGATCATGAAATTAAGAACACATTTAATTTTATTCTTATGCTAATGATGGAAGATAGCAACTAGCGTCAAGATAATTTAGAATATCTCATGAGTTAGCTTGGCATCACGTAAATCACCTTTTTCGATACTGATACCTCATCTTAGACTTACTCAAAATAAAAAGAAAAAGAAAAAGAAAAATCAATGTGAGAAGTAAAGTAAAAAAGAAAAATAGAAAACGCACTTAGGCACAGAATGAACAACGAAGCACATAGGTGAGAACAAAAAAATCACCATGCACAAAGACATGAAAACAAGAACAAAACAACACAAAATCGACAGATTAGAATCCCAAAAATCAAATTATTTATTTTTATTTGTGTCGTCCTTATTTCTTTTAATCCTAATAGAGTTTTATTGGGATAGAAAAATGAAAATGGTACTAGAGGAGTGTTGACATAATCGGCATATCTTGACATATCTACTTAATCCTGTCATAATCATCATTTATCCCAAAAAAAAAAAAAAAAATCCCAAAATTGAAATTCAAAACTAAGATTTTGCTTTCATCTCCTTCCTTAAAAAACCAATAAGAAAAACACCAAGCTGCCGTATCAAGTTGCTGTGAGAAGTCCGGACGATTCGCAACATGACTGCCTTCATATCTAAGCTAAAATCGAGTAATTGTACGGTGAGTACTTTTCATATTATTAATTTTAGTAAAGTTTTCAATTTTTGTGAAAAAAAGGTGATTCTGTATTTTTTTTGTTCTATAATTTGTTAAAGGTCATCAAATTAAAGTGGTTTGATTGAAATACAATTGAAATCGGCAGTTCTTTTTCCTTTTCTTTTCTTTTTCTTTTTTTTTTTTAATCTCCCGTCAAAACGGTTGTGGTGCCTAAGAGTTTCCTTACGTTGAAAGGCTGTTTTTTTTTTTTTTTTTTGCTCTGAATTATATAACCTTTTATTTAAATAATGTGCAATCTACAATTATTCGAAATGCCTCATTCCATTTCGATCTTAACCAGGACAATCATTAAACGTAAATACTATTCAATTAAAAAAAAAAAGGAAGAAGAAGAAGAAGAAAAAAGAAAAAAGAAGAGGACAATCACGGAGGAAATTAATCCAAACCAAAGACGACAACACATGTTCACATCCATGGAAATTAGTTTTTAAAGCCCAAATCGATATCATTGACCAAAGTTTCACTACATGTAAATAAAAAAAAAATTTAACATGTATTATTTTATTAAATAAGGAGAGATTACAACTAATATGAAGAGAATTTAGTACATAGATTGATGGTTAATATAAAAGTTCCATGTACACCAATCATTCCACTCAAATTAAGTTTATTATTAAATATAAAAGGAAAAAAGAAATTACCTAACTAGACTCAAAAGAAACTAATTAACCACCAAATTGTCGACACCTAAAGTTTTAGGTCGCATTAAAACCTAACTAGAATTTTTAGACCACACTTCTAATAGAACAGTGGTCAATGTTCTTAACTTTGTCCTTTTTAAAAAATAAATAAATAAATAGTGACAATAAAAGTTAGTTGGTACATTAAGATATGTCAACTGTATCGGCACTCCTATAACACCCTTGTCTTTTCTCCATTCCATGCATATTATTGACAAAGTAGAAACGAATACGTAAAGGCCTTGATCAGAACAAAGCTTAATTTTGTCCTTCAGATTACGGTTCTGCTCAAAACCGTAATTAAGATTATGTAATTCTAGACTGTATATGCTTCTTAATATAGTTCTCTTAGAAAAAATATATCTAGACGAATTCAGGAAAAAAAAGCGTGCAAATTTTCTACTGTTTTTTCATTTACCATCAAATTTTTTTTTATTTTTTTTTTAAATTTTTATTATCAAAAACCAGTTGTAGGTGAATAAGTGAGCATAACACAGAATAATTTTGACTATATTGTTGAAGTTCTTCCAAAACAACCTACAAATTTGGTACATTATTTCTCCATTGCCATCAAATGCAACTTTACAACAGTAATCACAGGATGAAATGCATTGCAATCAAATTAAAAACAAATTGGTTATATTTAACAACACAATCAAAATATGATAAAGTTCAACCAACTAATAAAGTGATCAACTAAACATTGTTTCAAAATAATCCCCTCTTTGCTTGTGGGAGGAGCCTATAAAAAATAAAAGTAGAAATAACACAACATTGCATAGGTCTCAACTACACCTTAAATAGAGGTGATGACTACTTGCAGACTCGTCTTGAGTTTTGCTAGCCTCACTAAAAACAATAGAGAGATTGGTTGATCCCTTTCCAAACCTTCCAAGGTCGTGAATCACAAGTGGTGAGGTCAAATTTCCTTTACGTTCATGTGTCAACTGGAATATTCAAAATATCTAGAAACAAGTTAGAACAACTCCCGTACATGTCACATCGACTCACTAACGAACCAGTATGATGGGTCAACATTATGAGTTGATAAACGACCTGATGGGCAAGAAGTAAGGAAAAGTTAGTAGGGCTAGAAAAGGAAAAGTAATCTCCCGAATTGAAAGCCAAATCTTGAAGAAATCAAGAAACAATCCCAAAGCCTCATCATCAACAAATATGGAAGATCCCAGGCACAAAGAAGATATATTTGGATGACCCTTTTAACAATTATGCCCGTTTTTTTTTGTAATTCTAGAGTTCCCTTGTTCACTCTTCCTTTTCCTATTCTCAAACTCTATTGTATTTGTAATGACCCACGACTCCCTTTAGTATGATATTGTTTATTTTGGACTTCGTACCTTCATGGTTTTGCTCTTAGACTCACTCTAAAAAATCTTATACCATTAAGATGTGATCTCTTTACTTATGAATCATCACATATATCTATCCCCAATCGATGTGGGACTGCACAGCTTACCCTTTTCCTTCTAGGGACTGATGAATGTCACAATTATCCCTCCTATTGGGGCCCAACATCCTCGTTGGTCAAACTTACAGTTAGGAGTTGCCAGAGGGGAAGGGTAGAGAGACAGAGCCACGCCGCTGAGCCTCTCCCCCTGGCAGCAGCGTCTCGATCTGGGTCCTCCTTGCCTCTCTTTCGGCACCGGCAAGCTCTCGCCAGCCCCCCCGGCGGCGTCTTGATCTGGGTCCCCACGGGCGGCTCTATGCCGGTGATCTCTACCCCCCCCCCCCCCGCCGTGGAGTCTCGATCTCGGTCCCCAACCCCCCAAGCCCCCGGCCGCTTCTTGATTTGGGTCTTTCCTCCGGCGATCTTTCGACTCCCCAACCACCCCCCCTCCCCCCCGCGTCTCGATCTGGGAGCCGTCGCCGAGCTCAGCCCCCGCCCACCGACCTCAAAATCCAGTTCTCAGCCCCGACAGAACCAACTCCCTTTTCCCCAAACCGAATCTTTTGGATTTTCTTTTTCTTTTTGGTTTCTGTTTGGTACATTTTTTGTGGTGTGATTTTTTTTTTCTATCTCCGAACCTTAATTTTTGAATGTTGGAATATTTTTTTTTTTGGGAAATGTTTTTTGTTTTGAAAGTGTAGTTTATAATATTTATTGTGTTGTTTTGTGCTGCATTGTTGTTTTTGTTAGGATTTTGTCTTTTTTTTTTTTTTGCCTCAGTTTTTGGGGTTTTTGGTCTCGGAATCCTAATTTTTTATTATAGGATTTTTCCCGGTTTTTTTCCCCACCAGTACAGTTTTTGTGGTGGAGGTGTAAATTTTTGCTCAGATTATAGATTTTTTGGTCTCACAACCCTAATCTTTTCTTTTGAGTTTTTTCTTTTTCTGGTTTCTGTTCGGTACCTTTTTTGCGGTGCAAGTGTAGGTTTTAGTTTTTAGTATGTTCTTTTTGGCTTCATTGTTGTTTTTGTTTGGTTTTTTTCTCTCCCTCAGACTTGGCCGATTTCGGTCTCTACTCTTCCAACGCTTTTCCTTTTTTTATTATGAGTATTTTTTGATCTATTTTTCTCATTTTGGAAACAAATGCAGAGTAAAAAATCTAAACGAAAGATTGGGTATGTTGAATTTTTTTTTTTGGTTTAGTTTATTTCGGTATTGTTTCCCGTTTTTTGCTTCTGTTGAATTTTTTTGATTGGTTTTTGCAGATTGCTATAGCAATGATGAGAAAATGAACAAATGCAAGTATGGAGAGGAACATTGAGGATTTTTTCTCTGTTGATTTCTAAATCTATAATTTTTAGCCCTTTTTTCTCCCTGGTAATATTTTGTTGATTTTCTTTGCATTTCTGATATAATTGGGTTTGTGTGATGTTTTATTATCATGATTTTTTATTTTGTTCTAAGTATTTGGTGAGAAATTTAGTAATTGTAGTATATGATGATTTAGTTAGATTCGAATGAATTCTTAGACTTTTACTGTGTGGTTCTCTGCTTATCATTACAATCTCTAAAATCTATCTTTCACATTTAATGTTTCTAAATTATCTGTTTTTTTTTTCCTGTTGTAATTATGTGATTTGTTAGAAGGCTTTAGGTTACTATTCATCATTACTTTGACTGAGCTTTCTTTCGACTGCAACTCTGTTATTAATGCAAGTAATTATGTTTTTTCCTCTTATCTATAATCTGCAAAAAAAAAAAAAAAAAAAAAAAAATTTCTCACTCTCTCTTGCACCGACTCTTTTCATTTACTTCTCTTTTATAAACAAATTCTCTTCATTTATTACTTCATATCTTTCCTTCACTATTAATGTTTCTGTAAAATCCTCTTAACTGCTTTGCTTTGGATCTTAATTGGCTTCTCTTCAAACATGCTCTGTTTTCCAGGTATTATGTTTATTTAAGACTTTTAATTAGTCTTGATTGCCGTTTTCATTTTGTATATTGTTAATAGTTTGTTTTTCGGTTTTCCTATTGATTTACATATCATTTCAATATGTTTATTATTATGATGATGATATCATAAAGAGATTTAATTTTTTTTTATTGTGTTTTGTTTTTTTCCTCTGTTTTTTGTTTTTCTCCCTGTTTTTTTTCTTTGCCATTTTTTGTTCCCACTTGTATACAGTTGTTTTTCTCTTATGTTTGAATGTTCCATGAATATTATTGATATAAATTACATGATTATGTTATATGTGATAAGTTCACTGTTTTGTATTGTGTTCCCTTTTTTTTTTTTTTTTTCCCTTTCTCATATTCTGATTTCCGTCCTCTGTTGGTTTAAATATTTTTAACAAAAACTTTTGGATCAGATTTTTTATACTATGATGATCTCTATTTAACTATACAATAATGTATATACCAGATTTATTCTTTAATTTAGTATATGATGCTGAATATGGTATTATTGATAGCATATGTTACAAATACTATTCGACTCTCTTTACTGTTGCCGTTGGTATTTGGGATATGTGTTCATTTTGTTTTTGTCACCGCATAATAGTATTTATAATAAATATTGCTGTTTTCATATTATTGTAATATTTTAAAAGTTTTTTCCTCTTTTTATCTATTATCATTGTTTTTCCCATTTGCTTTCTGTGTTTGGTGAAAACATTTGTAAGGCTTGCCTTTTTTTTTGTTTTTTGGACACATTCCCAGATATTAACCTTGATAGCTATCAAAGATGATGTTGAATTCTATTATAGCTATCATTAATAGATAATATTAATGAGATCTGAGCATAAGGGTATTTTTTGGACAATTAAAAAATCGCAACTGTTGCTTTTTGAAATACTAAGAATGCAAGGGTAAATCAGGTAAAAAAAAAAAGGATGCAAGGGTAAACATTGGATTTAGCTAAAATTAAGGGATATTTTGGAGAGAAGAGAGAGAAAAATGAGTATAAAATATTTAATAAAAATTGTTATGTTATTTTTTGAAGTATATATGTTTATGTATATCTATATATTTAGTTATGTATTGAGATTCTTGTATATAATTAAGTATAATATACATTTAACTTTCTGTTTTTTCATTATCTTCCATTATTGTTATTATTCCTGTTTAATTTGTTGTTCTGCACTTTGATTTTTTCCTTTTCTTTTTTTTTTTTCCCTATTACCCGGGGAGCTTTTTTTTCTTTTTTTTTTTTAAGTATATTGTTGTAATATTTAAATTTATTATAAGAATTTCTGTATTTTAATACTTTTATGATTCGAAATTATTGTAATTTTAATTGCATGGTTTAACTTTTTTTATTATGTAATTCCATAGTTTTTATTTGTATTGATAATTTTTTTTCCCTGTATAATAATTAATGGTTAATTAGCATAACTTAATTTATTCATTATTTGATTTAGTTAATGCAAGTTTTATTAAAGAGAATAAATCTGTCAAAAAATGGAGGTGTCCCAAAAAAAAAAAACCAAAAAGATAGCAGTATTTAACAATTTAGTGAATTAGGTTTTTTTATTAATATATATTAAATTTTTTATTGAGTACAAATTTGTATTTTGTTTAAGAAATAACTAAACATAATTTTATTGATTATTTAATTAAATAAATCTAAGTTCTCATAAAAAAATAATAAGTTAAAAAATAACATTTTCATAAATTGTTATATACTAGGAATAAATAAAATATGTAAATCAAAAAAATTTTGTCATTCGTACGGAATGGTATGGTTAAAACAAATGATAAAAAGTTTGTAGTTAAAAATAAATATATATTAAGAAAGTTAAAATAATTTACTCCAATTAATTTTAAATACGTAAAATAACACTACATGAGTAAAACAATATATAGAAATTACAAAATACTCAATTGAAAAAAATTTAGAGGCAAAAAAAAAAAAACATATAGGAATTACAAAGTATTCAAGTCAAAAAAATTTACTGCGCCAAAAAAAAAAGTTAACATAATAAAAAAATTTTAATTTAACAAGTAAATAAAATTTTTTTAATAAAACAATATCATATATACCAACGAAAAAAAAACTAAGTAAATTAAAATATAAATTAAAGAGTAATATTTTATTTAATTAATTTTATGTAAAATAAACATGCATAAATAAAATAATATTTAGAAATTTTAAAATGTTAAATTTTAAAAAAATTTACATAGAAATAAACAAGAACTGAATTAACTTATTTAAAAATTGAATTAACATAATTAAATTATAATATCAAAAAATTAAAAGGGTAATTACCCTTCGTTTGTAGTTACTTTTTTCCTTTGCTATAGTGTTATTCATGTTTTATCCCTCTTTTTTAGTTGCTTTTCTTTTTCCTACAAAATGTTGTCAGTTTTATCCCTATTTAGGGTTTTTTTTCCTTAATATTGTTTTTGCCATTTTTTTAATGGATACTAAATTTTAGACAGTAGATTCTGATCTATTATTGTATTGTGTTTTTGCTCACTATGCCTTTTTTAAATTTTTAAACGATTTTTTATTTTCAATTTTTTTTCTTTATTTTGGATTTTTTTCCTGGGTTTTTTTTGTCTTTTTTGTTTCTTTTGTTCTATTTTTTAAAGACTTTTTTTTTTTGGATTCTGCATGCATTTTTTTTTCGTGTCTTTTTTGTTTGCTTTGTTTTATATTTTAGAAATCCTTTTTTTAAAATGTTTTTGCATGTATA
Source organism: Ficus hispida (assembly GCA_025413025.1). NCBI lineage: Eukaryota > Viridiplantae > Streptophyta > Magnoliopsida > Rosales > Moraceae > Ficus > Ficus hispida. Next base: position 28,089,726 of record CM046373.1, read on the forward strand.
TAACTTGATAAAAATTTATTTTTTTTTGTTTTTTTGGTTTTTTATAAAGCAGTAAAAAAAAGAAAAAAATGGGATATATGTTTTATTTTGTTATAATTTTTTTGTTAGGATTAGTTTTTTCCGGTTCTTTTGAATCTAAAGATTTTTGTTTTTTTGTTTTTTGTTTTTTGTTTTAATTTTTTTTCTTTAAATGAGTATGACTTCAGAAATTTTTTTATTTTTTTTTATTTTGTTTTCGTTTTTATTATTGTTAGTACTATTATCATTTTGATTTTACATCTTCACTATTAGAAGAGATTTTGTAAAGAAATATACTTATTATAACTATAATATTTATTTTAATTAAGTGCTTTTATTATATAATACTCAATTTATTTATTTATTTTTTTCTTCCTTGCTCGTGCAATGGGTATTAAACTAGTGTACACTAATTAACTTGGACACAATAATTACATGCATACGTAACCGGCAAAAGTTTTCTTCTGCTTTGTCGGTGCTCAAAGATTACACATAGATTAGCACTAATTAAAATGTACTTGTAGTTTTCTTTCATTAGCGATACAAGCAACCCATGAATGTAAAGTACTTCAAGAAAAACGATAGTATCTGTTTTATATACACACACACATATATATATATATATATTCATTTACATAAATATATATGTATATATAACATTCCAGCAGTACTACAAATACAGAGGCCGTGAAGTCCCATTATTATTGTAACAATTATTCCTACATGGGAAGCGAGTTGCAGGTGATCTGCAGCGGAGGCCCGCACAAGCATTTGTTGTGGAAGAACTCGGAGTACCCGAAGTTCAACAAGCTTCCGCTGTACGGAATCTTCCCGCAGAGTCTGTTGTAGCTCACATTGAACAGTGTCAACCTCAGCTGGGTCACTTCTGCAGGAATACTCCCCGTCATCTTGTTGTGGTTCAGATCAAGAACCACCAATCCCTTTGGAAACCTCATATTCGTCAAATCGAACGTGAACTTGTTCCTCGACAGGTCCAGCAGCTGCGTCGTCTTCTCCCACCCGAACAGCGGCGCGGGGTCGCCGATGAGTTTGTTCCGCGACAGGTCTATGTAGCTCAAGCGCAGTTTCGACAGCGAGGTTGGGATAGTCCCGGAGAGCTGGTTGTGCGACAGGTACATGTAGAAATCGGCGGCCTTGAATTCTCCGAACGAGGCCGGGATCGGTCCCACCAGATTGTTCCGGTCGAGGCGGAGCCCGCCGAGCCTCGGGAGCCAACCGATGGAGGGCGGAATCTTCCCGGAGATGCTGTTATACGAGAAGTCGATGAGCTCGAGGTTCTTGAGGTTGGCGAATATGTCGGGGATGGGACCAGATATGCCGGTCCAGGTTATCTCGAGGAACCGGAGGTGCAAGAGATTGCCGATGGTGACTGGTATTGATCCAGTTATTTTGGAGTACTTGTGGAAGTTGAGAAGCTGTAGAAACTCAAGGTTGCCGACCTCCGGAGGAATCGGTCCGGCGAGGTCGCCGTAGCTGAAGCTGAGGGAGTAAACTCTGTAGTCGTTCTGCTCGCAGAGGACGTTGGTCCAGTAGCAACAGTCAGTGTTTGGGTCCCACGAGGCAAGAATGGAGGGGTTTTTGAACTGTGTCTTGATATCAAGAAGAGCTATCTTGTCGAGACCGTTGCAGAACTCGGAGAGAGAAGGCTGAAGAAAGGTGGAGATTACTAAGAGGAGGCTGAGGAAGATGACCTTGTTTAAAGGCAGCGCTTTGGTCGCCATTGTTGTTTGTTGGATGAGAGTGCAATGTATGAATATATATAACTATAAATAAAGGCTAAATAATTAAAACAAAATAAAGTAAAAATGTCGTTTGGTTGGTCAATTTGAGTTAGAGGTTTGTTGAAGTAGTTATTTTGATTGGAGTATAATTGAGTTTTAAAATTATGCATTTGGTTGAAAATTAATGAACTGTTTAGAATTAAAAAGTGTAAAAACTTGAAATATATTTACAAAAACTTTTTATTAATATAGATCTAATTTCGTTTATCTTGAAAATTAATATCTTGAAAATTAATTCAATTTTTTTCCAAAAAAAAAAGGATCATCTTATTTTGACTTGAAATAACAAAGTCATGGACTTTTAAAAATTTGAGTTTTTAAATTCAAGTTGTGATAAGTGAAACCGAGTTTATAATTTTTTAAGGAAAATAAAATAAAATAAACAATTGAAATTGTTTGATTTGTGTTAACCAATCAAACACGTGGTAAATGTGATAGAGTATTTTCTATTTTGCTACATCACATTCTTTGTAGGGAATTTTTATGGTGGGAGTGGAACTTTTTCACCATCCCCAGAGCACGTAAAATACTCTTTGACCTTTAAAGGCAGATGACGACAGAATAAGGTGCATGATTGTTATAGTGTTCCCAATAAACTTTTATAGTACGTTTTTCTTCATTCTAAAAATCCCCAATTTGTTCATCATTATAATTTGGTACATAAATAAAAAAAAAACAACAACAACAACTCTTTTTTTCTCTCTCTCATTTTTGTGTTTAGGTGCTCATATCACGTGCGTGAATCCATAATAGCTTCGCACTAGTAGTTACCTCCCCTACACTGTTTTGGGGATGGCCATCAAACGCGTTCAAATCATGTAGAATTGTTGAGTTGTTGAGGCACAGTACTACTACTACTACTATTATTATTATTATCATCATCATCATCATTTTATTATTATTATTTTTTGGTGACGCGTGGAGATAGTGCTATTATTGGGATTTCCACAATTATACTTTAGTGACACGAGTTCATTAGCTGCTAAAAATAATACAAGATAGAAAAGAAAAAGTACAACACAAAAAAGTGTTAGAATAACGAAGTATTGTAGAGCAATAATATTTTGGCATTTTAACAATTATATATTAATTAATTTAATATATTTTAACAAAATAAGATACATCATGATCGTTGTTCTGTGGTAATATTCTCGATTATGTATATGTCGGGACAATTTATATAATAATATTTGAGAATTAAAAACAAATTAAGCATTTGAAAAAGTTTTATAATATGAAAAATAATGTAAAAATTTGAATGTATTCAGAAAAAATATGTAAAATGTATCATGTTTTATTCGTCTCATCAATATAAGTATTTTGATATAAAAATCTATTATTTCGATTTAAAATGAGAAAGTTATGAACTTTTAAATTTTGTATTTTATAAAAATAGAAGATCGAAAAAATTTGATATAAAGTTGAGATTTTCATTTAATCTAGATAGTAAAATACCATCTAGACATCTGACCCTAAACGAGCACTTAATTGATTTGTTAAGATTACGATGTCTGCTTTAAATTGTGGACTGATGTGTTGGGATCATTTACGAAGTTATTGCAAAGTAAATATATTGAAAATATACCAAACATGATCATATGATGAAAACTTACCTTCCGAACAATATATATACACACACATAGGAGAACTTTCCTATTCGGAGGGATTGCTAGACGGGAAAGTTTTTCCTTTCTTTCTTTATCTATTTTTCTCTTTCTCTAGCGGGTTATATCGCACTCTTCCCGGATTATGTTGGTTTCCTGCATTGGTTGTATCACCAAACAGAACGGCCGACAGATAGGAGAGATTTCCTATATATATATATATATATATATATATATATATATATATAACTTCCAGCAAAGAGTTGACTTTTTAATCTGTATACATTTATATCGTCCAAATTGAAATCAAACCTTATGCTTAATTTTTGATATCCCAAATGATATCGTCTAATCAATAATATTATGTAACGTTATTTTAAAAAGTTTGAAATGTTTTATAACTGATTTTTTGTATCTTAAAATCTAACTTTATTTAATAATACGTCAAAATATAATTAGTTAAATACTATTTGAGACACCAAAATTGAATAGATGTGAGTTCCCTCCAAATAGCCTTATGAAAATTTGCACTTACACGTGTTTTCTATTAAATATATATATACACACTGCGTGGTTTTTTTTTTTTTTTTAATCTTCTAGTTGATAGAAAAAAAGAAAAAAAAAAAAGGAAAAGGAAAAGAAAGTGTTTGTGCGTTCTTTTCTAATTAATGTTCATCATATTGGTGGTTGGCCACTTGAAATAGTTAGAATTTTTAATCAAAATTATTGTGCTAATGTTCAAATTAACATTAGTGGAAACCTAGCTATGAATTCTTTTACTAAATATATTATTATTATTATTATTATTATTTTACTAAAAGAGAAAGGGTTTTTACACAAATGGCGAAACATAGCCATATTTAAAGAATAATAAAATCATAATCTGACACTGAAATATAACTTTTATGTATCATGATTTTTTATATTTTAATTACACCAATGTTCGTTATTCATGTTATTGTGGATCTATACATATCATTATTTTCAAATATGTAACATTATATAGTGCTAGATATTATGGATGTATGCACGTCATTATATATATTTATATATTTGAATGTTTTATATCATTGCACAATACTAAATTTGTCATAAAGAGTTTTCTCATTTTACTTATAACATTGTCTTCCTATATATATTTTGTTAGACAATAATAAACCTGTCGTTATTTCCTGATTGTTTTCCTATATATATTATTTTACTTTTCTTTAAATCAGGATACGCTAACCTATACAGGAAGGATTTTTAAATTACTTAAAAAATATATTTAAATCGTAAATTAAAATGAGAATAATCAGGGCCATGGTTAACATAAACGAAGGTCAACTAATAAAAGGTAAAATTGACCATACATGTAAACAAAATTGGAATTTTTTTATTTCTAATATATTTTTAAATTTTCGCTATATTTCTATATGTTATTTTTGTTATATTTCAACTTCACTCCTCAAATTTTATCATTAATATAATTGTCAAACGAAGTAATATATAGAATTTCATAGCCATTTTGCGGTGACTGTGAGGAACAGTTTGACATTTGAGATTTAAATAATTATCATTCACAATTTTTGTTGAATTTGTACAAAATTATAGAAAGATTAATAACATTCAGTAAACCTAAAGTCAAGTCCAATTATCAAGGTAATTGGTACGTACAATTTTGCATGCTCTTAAAAACTAAAAAGAAATTACAAAATGGTTATTACAAAAATAATAATTCTTAACAATCCCAAAAACTTTGAGTTTTTCCGATGTAATATATACCTTAACAGAGAGATGTTGACCAAATTCGAATGAGTAACAATGGGAACAGATTTTGTCCTAGATAATTTAATTTTTTTACTCATTTTTTCTTCAATTAAATAATCCATTTTTTTTCTTTTTGAACAACGAATAAGAATTTTCTTTTTCTCTGCTTTTTTTCCTTAACTTTTTCTTTTTTTTCTTTTCTCTTTTTTTTTTTTTTTTTAATTTTCTTGTTGCTTTTAATAATGTCAATACTACGCGAGAAACTGGTCGGCCTTCTTTTTTAATTTTTATTTTTCATGCTGTGTGTTTCTGCCACGTATTCGTTGATCTAAGACATTACTTTTTGAGTCATTGCAGACATATAACCTTTTTTTTTTTTTTTGGTGGGGATGGGGGAAAGCGCTTGTTTAAGAAATAGTGCGGTACTAGTAAGTCAATTGTTTGTATAATTGATGTATTTAGGCAAAAATGCAAAGATAACAATTGTTTTTACGTGATGATGATTCATGTAGTTATGATTTGCTCATGTGAAAGTTCTTATAACATTTTTGGTTAGCTACATAATTAAATCTCTTGGTTTTAATCATTTTTAATTTATTCTTAAGAAAAAACTAAAATGTATCTTTTAAATTTAAAAAAAGCAAATTTTAATTTTATTACTCGCATATGTGTGAATACAAAAAATAAAAAATAAAAAAAAATTGGGTTCAATTACATAAATAACCTTAAGTAGTTAGTGAAAGGTATTTTACACATTTACAAAACACTAAGAATCCCTAGGGTGAAAAAAAAAATCAAATATTTTTAAAAAGAATAATAGAACAAAAGATCTTGAATTTCCTAATAATGATTCATGCAGCTATGGTTTACTCGTGAGAAGGTAATGATATATCTTTCTTAAATAAATAATAAGAGAGGAGAATTAGTATCCAAAGAATACCCTAATTAGATTACCACCAAAATTATCAAGGTGAAAATATATGATTGACCTCTAATCAGGGAGAATTTAATATGTATTCCCCCCCCCCCCCCCCCCCCAAGATTGTATAAGGTGTAGTTTGACCCACAATCAATCTACATATACAATTTGTCAGCGTACATATGTATTCAATTCAAATATTGCAATCTAGGACTTGAAACTAAACCGTTTCGAATTAATGGATAAGATTATAACTCTCAAGCCTATGAAAAGGGGTGAGAGCGAGAGAGAAAAGTATTTATTTTTTAATACTAAATTCTCTCATAATTTTTATGTTTGAGTTTTCTCTTAAATAAATTCCAGAGTTAAACATTTATATCAAAATATAGATCAGATCAAGCGGAACCACAACAAAAAATATAACGTAACAATTAATTAAAAATATAATCTATATCCGTTTTATTTCTAGGAAAGCCATAAACTATATCCTAGTCTTACAAAATATATAGTTTATCATACATAACATAATGACCTAAAACCCCTTTTTTTTTTTTTTTTTCCGTTCAAATTTCTGATAGCGATACAATTCAATCCCTTACAAGTACTAATTCAGAAATCATATTTTGAAAACAAACATCGCAGAAAACACTTGCTCAAGACAATGATATTCCTAAGCCACTTGCAGCTGGACAATGGAGACCCGCACAAGCAAATGTTATTCTTATAGGCCGATTCTCCGAACTTCTGCAAGTTTCCGCCGACCGGAATCTTGCCGCAGAGTCTGTTGTAACTGACATTGAAATGCCGCAAACTCGGGAGCTTAGTCAGTTCTTCTGGAAGAGCCCCATAAACCTTGTTTTCACTCAGGTCCAAGTACACCAAAGTCTTCGGAAAATCGACGTCCGACAAATCGAACTTCAACAAGTTCCCGGACATGTCCGCGAACTTCATCTTCTTTGTCGACTTAAACAACGGCGCCACGTCGCCCTCAAGCCGGTTTTCCTGGATGTCTATGTAGGTAAAATCCTTCTTCACCATTGAGGCCGGGATTTTCCCGGAAAGCTGGTTGTAGGACAAGTAGAGATAGAAATCGTCTATCGGGAAGTCTCCGAAAGTGTCGGGGATCGGACCCGATAGTTTGTTCCGGTCCAGGCGGAGCGCGCCTAGATTAGGCAGGTGAGCGATGGAGGACGGGATCTCTCCGCTGAGGTTGTTGGAGGACAGGTCGATGAACTCGAGGCTCTTGAGGGTGCCGATGAATGACGGGATGGAACCGGAGACTTTCGTCAATGTTATAACTAGGAAACGGAGCAGAGTAAGTTTTTTGATGGAGTCCGGGATTTCTCCAGTGATCCTCGAAGTGTTGGTGAATTCGAGGGTTTCGAGGAAGGGAAGGTCTCCGACTTGCGGAGGGATCGGACCGGAAAGGTCGTGTAGATTTTTGAAGGAGATGCATTTGACCCGGTTGGTGTCCTCGTTGCAGTCGACAAGGTCCCAGTTGCAGCAGTCGGATTCCATTTTCGGATTCCAGGAAACAAGGCTCTCTGGATTGTTGAAGGCTTTCCTGATCTTGACGAGGGCGTCCAAGTCATTCGGATCGCATAACGTGGAGTGAGAAGGGTGAAGAAAGGTGGAGAAGAAGAGGAGGAAACTGTAGAGAAGAGGCGTTTTGGTCTCCATTTTAATTTCTAGCTAGGGTTAATTTGGTTGTTAGATGGTAATGAAAATGCATTAGGGATGACTGGATTTATAGGGTTTATAAGCCCTGTGTATTATTGAAAAAGTGAATATCCAAGTCTACTTTTTTCCCCCTCCTAAATTCGTACTACACTCAATTTTCTTTCTACTAAACACCAATTTAAAAATAACCTTATTATGGGGTGTACTTGTGTTTTTCTGTTCATAAAATTTCAAATATAGATCTTTTCGTATAAATCAATGACTCAAAATTATGATGTCCGTACAAACTATCTTGCGTTTGGTGTTGGAGTTGAATTTTATAGATTAGAATTGTTTGATTTTTAAAAAATATTATTTTATATTATGAAGCGTGCTTCAAATAGTATTTTACCACGAACTTTGATTCCATTCTTTTTATTTTTTTTAATTATATTTGGACATTCTTTCCATCCTTTCATAAGTAAAAATATCCTTTATTTTAATTTTTTCAAATGCATACATTCACTTTGAGGTGATTGAATCTTACACACCTTTTCTTCTTTCAACGATTTTTACACTTATTATAGAACAATAATTCTTTTAATACTTCTGGCCGTTTTTTACTTTTATAAATTTTTTTCGCCTCAAAACTTCCTTTCTATTTCTTTTTTTTTTTTTTCCTCCTGTAATTATCACCCAAGCTGTTTTTGTTTTATGGAGCATTTAGTTCACTGATTCAAAACTAAAATGTTTCAACTCATGTTTATCTTTTCCTAAAAAATAAAAAAAATTTTAACTACTTTTTAAAAAGTCAAACAATTCTAACCTATAAAACTAATATAAAAATTTAAAGAGAAAATGAAAAAAAGAAGAAGAAGAAGAAGAAGAAGAAGAAGAAGAAGAAGAAGAAGAAGAAGAAGAAGAAGAAGAAGAAAAGGACAAAAAATAAAACAAAGAATAAAATAAAATAAAAATAAGATTGAAACTCTCTTGTAAAACTATAAAATAATAATAATAATAATTAAAAAAACTCGAAACTTATGTGATAAAACTCGTAAAAAAAACATTAAACGAAACCCTGTTAATCCCGCTTTAAAAATTTAGGACAAAATTTCCATACGAAACTCCAAAAAAAAATAAAATTTATTCTCACTTTTAATTGTATAATAGATACATAGATGATAGATAATAGCTAATTGATAAAGAACACGTACACTTTACTGAGATTAGATAATCACCCTTAGATCATAACGCACTTTTGGATTGGAAAAAAAAGGGAGGGGGTGTCGGGGTCATATGTTATATATTAAGGATAGGAAAAAGCACTTTAAAAAAAAAAAAAAAAAAAAGAAGAAGAAGGGGGATGGGAAAAAGCTACTCTTCCTTGTAATAGAATTCTCCTACGTAAATATGGGTAACATAATGTCTTTATTATTGGTGTTTCTATTTCATTGCCATGTCATCTTTGAGCCCTTAAATAGTAGAAAATAATTATACAAAGGAAAAGGAAGAAAATAGGTACCACGTATCTCTCTCTCTTTTTTCCTTTCTTTTTTTCCCCCTTTTTTCTCAATGATGTGTTTTTCCGCTACTATCTTTTCGCGTAGGGCACTTTTATTATAAACTTTTCCCCCCCTTTCTTTAACATGTCTCTCTTTTAGCTAGAAACTTTATTTTGATAAGACTATGATGCGAGTTTATTTCCTAACCAAGGGGATGATCCTGTGTTGGGTATAATGGTAATTACAAAATAGAAAAAAAAAAAAAAAACAAGTGGAAAATTGAGGCATTAAACTAGACCATATAATAGATACCGTGTTCTTTACAAATTAAGCTGTTAATCAACTAAAAACTTATATAAGTATTCGGTTTAAGAACTAATCTATTACTAGATGACGAATATATGGATCGGCCCTAATCTTAAGTGATAAGTGAACTCAAATTCATTTATGCATGTCTTTTGATTTACTAATTAAAGGTGAAATTCATTTATAAATCAAAAGCTCGATGTTTTAGAGATATGGTGCATGAAGCAAAAAGGAAAACTATTTCAAATATATGGATTCCAAAATAACTTCGACATACGAAGATTAGTGGTATTCTCATAAGGTGTTAATTCGGGTTATTTTGCTGAAAGTGCTTCACTTTTACTTAATGGACACAAGATTTCATTCAGTCAAGATTCCGTGAAGTTATGAATTATTATTATCTAAGTTCCCTACTATCCCAGGTAGTATATCTCCATTGCTATATTGAATGTCCTCACTCATTTGTAATTCAAAGGACACTGTATCGAGGATGTAAGACCATTAATGATCAGTACTGAGGATTAAAGCCCTTCCATTAAATTAACCATCTAGTAATGGAGTAATAGTACTTGTATGTTAATAGAGGATCTTATAAAGGAATATATTCTACTGTGATCTTGTTCAATGTATTATCAGTACATAGACGTCTCTATTTTGTAACTCGTTTACAAACAATCTAAGTAAATAATTGCAATTTGAAAATAGACAACGTCTTAATCTTATCAGAATAAAGTATTCAGCTTTGTTTAATGATTGATGTTCAACTATTTATACTTCACCCTTAAAACATATCCGCCAGTATACTATTCTCAATACATGCATAATCAAAGTTATCTTAATAAGTAATGAATCATAATGTATTAAATAAAATACAAAAGTACCTTATAATAATTTCTCAATGTCAAAATATAGTTACTTTATAAACATTATCCTAACATTAAGTACCTGTGAACTATACTTCAATATTATTCTATATGTAGGTATATTGACAATAAATATGTAACATGACATAAGTGAAATTAATTTATTTAATAATTCTATTTAAATAAATCAAATTCCTTTTGATGGCAATCTATATGAAAATTTTAATCCTGAGTGGCTATAAATAACTTCATATTTATGAGTTGTGTTTCTGATATGCCAAAGAATAGGACTCTATTATGTAGTACATCTCGGTATCTATTGTGAAAATATGATATATATATATATATATATATATATAAATGATGAGAAAATTAAGATTAACAACTCTTTCAGGAATAGTTAATATTATCATCTTGAAGGGTTAATACTTACGGCTCTTTAAGGTGAAACAACGAGAAACTTTAAGAACGTAGTATAGTCAGGAAAGTAAATGGAATTTGGCCTTTTAAGTGAGTTATGGATAACTATATACATGGAGATGTCACGTGGCATAGCAATATGTAAAGCGTGATGAGAGCTTTCATTATTGGTATATAGTTCAAGAAGTCAGTTTTGGGCCTCTAGTGGAATGGTAACGAAGTTTAAGAAATAAATAAATAATTTTGAGCTAAATAAAATTTTTTATTTCTATTTTAGCTTGAAATATTATATATATCTAACAGGTCCATTTACTAGCTCACAAACCCAATAAAATGCTTGGAATAATTTCCTAGTCTACCGGTTCGGTATTTGCACGCAAAGTCCTTATGAAGACTGCATCTACACCAAGCATCTCTAGGGCAAGGGAGGTGGTGCGACCCAGGACTCGGGATGGGTTAGGGCAAGGGCTCATATTTATGAGGATAATATGGAATGAACGCTCAGGGCATTTTGAACGGTTTTGATTAATCGAAGGGCATTTTTAATGGGGGTCTATAATTCACGGGCATTCATCAAATTAATTCAGGCTTTGTATAGGTCCTATGCATTTTAGAGATATATATATATGTATATATATATATATATATATCGATGGTTGAGGGCTTCATCACTGTTGGATAACTTGACTTTCTGGGTTTTCTTATACACATATATCAGAAATGTAATTAGGTGGCTGATAGACTAGCTCTTTAGCTTTGTTTCTCAATGATTACTTTTTGGTTTTCAATAATGCTCTTATTTTGTGCAGGTTTACCTTATTAATGACTACAAACTTTCGTTTGCAATAGTCTCCTTATTCATGCAGAAAGTTAGAACGGAAGAGGATTATGTACCCTTTTTCTCACTGGATTTTATTACTCAAATGAGGTATTTCTTAATATTTTAAGAAAGTGGACCTTTGTTTGTTGTGTGCGGGTTGCGCCGGGGGGGGGGGGGTTGGGTGGGGGTGGGTTGGAGTTTGATGTGTGTGTGAGGGAGCATTAATCTTTTGTTTTTCTATTTCATTTTTCAATAAATTTAAGTAATTTAGTGCGGAATGAGTTGTAAGTATTAAACTACCAAAGGGAGGTAAATGTTCTTCTCAGACGTACACGCAAGGAAACTTTAATAATTACATATAAGACAGTTTTGCTTGGTTTTCATTTTCAGTCTTTTGTTGCCTTTGGGCTTTTTTTTTTTAATTAATTACAAACTATATAGGTATTTTCCTTTTTTATTGACAAATTTCTCGTCGGAGATATATATAGATATAGATATATTTTAAAACAAGGTTTATTGGTCGTTCGTCGTAGGTGTTGAATATTGTTTTTGACGAAACTTATTTTAAAAAATGGTACTTTTTTTTTTTTTTGGCAAAATGGATCTATTAATTAAATGTTGATTGATCATAATTAATCAAATATAATCAATCAGTAATTGATTGACAAAAATACATATTAATATCCATCAATTAGTGATTGACCATCTACTAAATAGTCAACCCCGTGATTTTTAATTTTTTAGATATTTATAATTATATGAATTATTATTATTATTATTTTGCAAAATAGTGTTAAAAACGGACATTTTCCTCATCTCCCTTATATTTTCCTTTCAATAAATATTAGAAATCTTGACCTTTTTATTACAAACCATATTCAAAATTTTCGTAAAAAAAAGCTATCAACTGACCTAACATCTCAAAATCAAATATACTAGATTTTTGCAAATCCTCATTAGCAAGATTTCTCCACTTCAAATATCTTAACCCTATGATTAGAAGATCTATCCAATTTCGGAAATTGAAAAATTTTCGAAAAAAAAATTGTTTCCCAATTTTTTTCCACCATTCTCTCATTTTAAGAAAGAAAAATATCTCATTTTCGAACTTATTTTGTACAGTATTCTTTTGAAAAAAGAAAATAAATTTGTTTAAAATCTTTTCGCAATGTACTATTCCCAATATTATTTTATTCTCATTCCAAACAATCTTTTTGTTTTCAAGAAGAAAATTTTTTACTTATCCGAACACAATTTTATTCTAAAAATAAAAAGACTTTTTCATTTAAAATAAAAAATTTTTCCTTTCCAAAAATGATGGGGGCAAATTTAATGACAATGGCTATATGAATAATTTTGTCTCTGACCTGATGATTTTACACCAATTAATGTTGCCGGCCGATAGATTACTGCTCCGAGAATCACTGAGATTGAATGGTCTCGCCCGTTTCCGAGTGGGATCAAAGCTAATACGGATGCGGTGCGGCTAACTGGTTTTGAAGGTTGCCGTAGTTGGTCGACATTTTCGGAGGATTTTGTTAAGGTTTCTTTTCGATACGTACCTTTGCGATTTTGAGCGATTTTCAGGCCAAACTTATAGGTGTAAACATGGCAATATTTAGAATTTCCTCAAAGATCCATCAGATGGGATTACATTTGGGATTGTATGCGGTTTCAAATAGGTTTTTCATTTTGTTGATACATAAGAAAACCTATGTTCCTTTGCGTTTCAACATCGCAAATGGGTCTAATCCCTGCATGATCGAGATATGGAGGGCTCCCAAAATTATCTCAAATTATTTGAATAAATATATATATTCCTTTTCCCTTCTCATTTTTTCCCTTTAAATTCTGGTTAGAAAGATTTAACGAGACATATTTAAAGCTCAACAGCAAAGTACTGGTGAGTCATTTGGATAGAATTTCTTTCACTATTTTCCTAGACATCTTATTATCTTATTCCAATTATTAAAGAAGTGATGACCTAGTGTAGGACGTGTGGTGTTTTGGGTGTCAATCTAAGTTGGGATGTGAAACTTTATCTTAATGTTGCTTCTTCACTCAACATTTCAGTAAAAAAAGAAGAAACGTCGACTGTTATTTTTTAATTTAATTTTTATGTTGTGTGCTTTCTGCCACGTAATCATTAATCTAATACACTATTTTGACACTTTTTGAATGATTGCGGACGTATTACCTTTTTATTTTTTGGTTGGTGGGGGTGGGGAGGGAAAGCGCTCGTTTAAGAAAGAGGTACTAGTTACTCAATTGTTTGTATAATAGATGTAGGCTAAAATGTAAACATAAAACTATATTTTACATGATGATGATGCATGTAGCTATGATTTGCTCATGTGAATGTTATAATATACACTTACTTTAAAAAATATATTATAATATACATTTTTGGTTAACTACATCAATTAGATTTAATTATTTTTTAATTAATTCCTTTATTAAACTAAAATTTATCTTTTAAATTTAAAAAAACTTATTTTAATTTTATCACTCGCATACATAATGAATACAAAAATTTGGTTTAAACTACATAATAAACTTAAGTAGTTAATGACAGCTGTTTTATACATTTTCAAAGCACTAAATATCCTTAAAAAGGGGCATAAAATATTATAATTAAAAAAACAAAACAAAAACAAAACATCTTGAATTCTATGTTTTCATAAATATTTTTCACCTAATTATGATTCATGTAGCTATGATTTACTCATGTGAAGCTAAACATAAATCTTTTTTAAATGAATAATAAGAAAAGGCAACTAGTATCCAATGAATATCCTAGATTAATTACTACCTAAATTATCAAGGTGAAATAATATGATTGACTTCTTATTGAGAGAAAATTTTATAGGTTTTTCTTTTTCTTGATTGTAAAATGTGTTGTTTAACCCACAATCAATCTACAAATATAATTTGTCAGCTTACATATGTATTTAATTCAAATATTCTAATCTAGGAGTTGGACTATTGAGAGAAAATTAGGCGGAGAGCTATATTTTGAGTACCTATTTATAATTTTACCCACTCTAATATTAAAAATTGATAATTTTAGTGTTATATGAAATAATAAAATTATCAACTTTTACATAATGATGGGCATAAAAAATATAAGTATCTAATTTATGACATCCTTACCCTTGAATTAAACCATTTAAAATTAATGGATGAGATAATAACTATCAAGCCTATAAAAAGGGGTGAGAGCGAGCGAGAAAAGTAATATTTTTTTAACAAAAATTCTTTTTTTTTTTTTTTAGATGCGTTAATTCCTGAGTTACCTATTTAATTATTTCGAACTTAAACGAACTCAAAACATCAGAGCAAGCAGAACCAAAACATGAAATATAACGTAACAATTAAATACAAAAAAAAAAGGGTAAATAAGGAACAAATATTATTTATATCCGCTTTATTTCTAAGAAAGACATAAACCATATCCTCTTACAAAATATATATGTTATCATACAATAACCTAAAACATTTTTTTTGCCCCGCTCAAATTTGTGATAGCAACACAAATCAATCTCTTATAAATACAATAACGGTCACGTAAGTAGGGTCGTTGTACCAGTACTAATTCCGAAATCATATCTTGAAAACACACATCGCAAGAAACACTTGCTAAGGATAAAGATATCCCTAAGCGACGAGCAGCTTGGCAATGGAGATCCGCACAAGCAAATGTTGTTCAAATAGGACGACTCATTGAAGTTCTGCAAGTTCCCGCCGACCGGAATCTTCCCGCAGAGTCTGTTGCTACTCACATTGAAGTGCTTCAAACTCGGCAGCTCAGTCAGCCCTTCTGGAAGAGCCCCATTTATCATGTTTTCACTCAGATCCAAGTACACCAAAGTCTTCGGAAAATCGACATCCGACAAATCGAACTTGAACAAGTTCCCCGACAGGTCGGCGAACTGCATCTTCTTTGTCGACTTAAATAACGGCGCCACGTCGCCCTCAAGCCGGTTTTCCCGGATGTCTATGTAGGTGAAATCCTTCTTCTCCATTGAGGCCGGGATTTTCCCCGACAGCTGGTTGTAGGACACGTAAAGATAAAAGTCATCTACCGGGAAGTCTCCGAAAGTGTCGGGGATCGGTCCCGATAGTTTGTTCCGGTCTAAGCGGAGCGCGCCTAGTTTGGGCAGTAAAGCGAGGGTGGGAGGGATCTCGCCCGAGAGTTTGTTGGAGGAGAGGTTGATGAACTCGAGGTCCTTGAGGTCGCCGATGATTGCCGGGATGGGACCGGAGACTTTCGTCAATGATATAACTAGGAAACGGAGCATAGTAAGGTTTCCGATGGAGAGCGGGATTCTCCGGTGACCTCGAAGTGTTGGTGATTCGAGGGTTTCGAGGAAGGGAAGGTCGCGATTGGGAGGGATCGGACCGGAAGGTCGTGTAGGTTTTTGAAGCGATGCATTTGACGGTTGGTGTTCTCGTCGCATGGTCCAGTTGCAGCAGTCGATTTCCAATCGGATTCCAGGATAGGGATTGTTGAGGCTTTCTTGATTGGACGAGGCGTTCATGTCATTCGGTCGCATAATTGGAGTGAGAAAGTGAGAAGGTGAGGATGGGAGAGGTAGAGAACGGTAGAGAGGCTTTGGTCTCCATTTTAATGTCTAGAGGTGATGTGATGAGAATGGCGGGGATCGAGGAAATGTGTAGGTTTTTGAGATGCATTTGAGTTGTTTCTCGTCACATGTAGTTGCAGCAGTCGATTTCCAAATCGGATTCAGGAATAGGCTTTTTGGATTGTTGAAGCTTTCTTGATCTGGACGAGGCGTTCATGTCATTCGGGTCGCATAACTTGGAGTGAGAAAGTGAAGAAAGGTTGAGAAGATGAGGGAGAGTAGAAGAAACGGTAGAGAAGAGGCATTTTGGTCTCCATTTTAATGTCTAGGTATTTTTGTTAGATGGTGATGAAAATGCCTTAGGAATGATTGGATTCATATCTCGTTTTTGTAGCCGTGTGCATTGAAAAGTCAACCCTCTACTTTTCACTTTTTCGAAAGTTGTACTAAACTCAATTTTCTGTACTTTGTTTTTGATTCACGATTTAAATTTTCTTTTTTTTTTTTTCTCATTTTAAGAGCACGTGTCAAATAGATATCTAAAAAAATATTCTATCATGATAATTGTGTTTTCCTGTCGATATGTAAGAATTCAAATATAGATCTTTTTTCCTTCAAAGGAAAAAATATATAGATCTTTTCATGTAAATCGATGACTCAAAAAATAAAAGAAGACGATAAAACAAAAAATAATAAAAAAGACCACAACTGATCCCTAGTAAACTTATTTTAAAAAAAACACACAAAAACTCTTTTATGAAAATATTAAAAAACATACACGGAAACCCTATTTAATCAGCTTAAAAAATCATTACAAAACTCCCTTATCAAACTCCAAAAAAACTCAAAAGAAACTTATTCTCACTTTTAATTGTGTAATAGATAGATAGATAGACAATAGATAATAGATATAATAGCTAGATAAAGGTTTATTTTAATTATGTTTATGTTATAATATTTGTGATAAAGAGCACCTACACTTTTTACAGAAATTAAATATTTATCCTTAGATCATATCTTATTTTTTGATAGGGAAAACAAAAGGATCATATATGTTATACATTAAGTATAGAAAAAAGTAACTCTTCCTTGTCATAGGAGTAAAGCTAAGGGTACCTTTAGTGTCTTATATCATTTAAGGTGACTCTCTATATGACTTATCATTTAATAAGAAGTGAAATCCATCTTATTAAATAAATAATAATAATAATTTGATTCTTTTTCATCCACGTAATGTCATAAGAGACACTAAAGATGGCCGTTAGCTTTATTCATGAACTAGTGTTCTCCTACCTAAATATGGGGCACATAATGTCTTTATTATTGGTGTTTCTATTTGATTGCCACGTGATCCATGAGCTCTTAAATAGTAGCAAATAGTTATGCAAAGAAAAAAGGAAGACCATGTATCTCTCCCTCCCCCCCCCCCCCCCCCCCCCCCCCCCCCCCCCCACAATGGCGTGTTTTTCCGCTGCTATCTTTTCGCCTAGAGCATACTTCATGATAATATAACTTTTTTTTTCCCTTTAGCTTGTCTCTCTTTAATTGAACATTGAGATGTCTACATGGGCCAGATTTAGTGAGCTAGTACGAGTACGGTATGTTAAAAAGTGAACACGATAAAATTATTACATTGGCCCAACCTGATACGTTATTTATATATATGACTAAATTAAATGTATTGTTTTGAAACATGTTCATTTTTTCTTTTATTTACATATATGTATCTGAAAGTATAAATATAAAGACAATGTTACCCTTCTTAATGAATTAAGAATTACCGTATAAAGAATTTACGAAAAAAAGGAAAGAAGAAAAAGCATGGAATTACGTTTACTACTAGAGAAGATTTGTATGAATTGAAAACCGAAATATTAAAAAAAGGAAAGTTTCTTTTTCTTTTTTATTTGTTGTGAAAAATATGTGAATATTTATAATGATCCAAAATGGAAATGTTTTCTTAAAATTAGATTTCACATTAATAAGAAAAAGTTAAATAAAGAAAAAGGAATATCCCAAAAGAAAGTCTAATTAAATGTTTGTCCTTTGCAAAAGTACGGTATCCCATTATTAATTTGAGTTTTTTTTTTTTTTTTTTGGTTTTATTTTGAAAATCATCTTTATGATTAAAAAAATTTGTATCTTAAACTGAATAATCCGCCTTTCGGATAATGAATCATTCTAAAGAATCTATCTTTTGGATAATGAATCATTCTTTCTCATAATGTTGGTTTTGATTTCATGTCAACTAGTTTATATAAATAGTAGTTTTTTTTGGTTAAAAATTCAATATCATTTGGTGTGTTGCTCATCAATTTATTTGGTTAAGGAATAAGTATCCATTTAATTTATAGTGCAATTCATAAATAAGAAGTTTTTTTTTCCATAAAGAATTCATCTTTCTTATAATAAATCAGGCTTTACCATAAAGATAGTTTTTATTTTATTTCTACTAGTTTAAATATATATATATATATAATAGTGTTTTTTGATAGAGAATTCTTAAATTTATTTGGTTGAGGACTAAATGGTAACTATCAGATTTATAGTGGGGTTTTTTCATAAAGAATTTATTGGATTTTTTGGAATCAATTCGAAATTCAAAAAAAAAAAAAAGAGGGAAAAACTAATTTGCATTTATTAAAGGTGATTCTCATTTGTGAGGGAAAAAAATCATCTTTAAAATTAAAAAAACAAATATCTATATATATATATATATGAGAATCTGTATAAATTAAATGAAATGAAGTCAATTATGATAAAGGGAAAAATAAGTTTTACAAATATATATTTCATAAGAAATAGACGTATATGTAATATTATTTAAAAGCGAACATATTTTAAAATAAGATCCTAAAAATGGACATTTGTGTAATTATTTCTTACTTAAATAGACCATGCTTGATATAATTTTTAGGCATGACACATGCTAAGGGCACAACACGAGCACGGACATGGGCATGAAAATGGCACGAAAATATTACTCTTTTTCTATGATATTTTTAATAATTTTCATATAAGACTCCTAGTGTTTTTTATTTTATTAGAAAGATTTCATCTATTTTGAGTTTTTACTTGATAAAGTTTTCAATATTATAGTTTTTTTTTATATATAATATGCTTTGTTTTTGTTAGAAATCAATTTTTTTTCTATCGTATTCAAAACTTACTTTTCATATTTATCTAAAATTTTTGTTGTTGGGCATGTTAAGAGCACGACATGTTTATAAATGGACCGTGGGTCGCGCTTGACGCTATAAAATTTATATAAGTACGGTACGACACATCATGTTTATTAACTGGGCTGGCAAGAGCACGGCGTGAAGCACTAATGGGCTCAAAATAAATGGGTTGGGCCGGCATATATGACATCTCTAACTGAACACTTTATTTTGATAAAATTGTAGTACGAATCTGTTTCCAAACTAATGGGACGACCTTGTCTTGGGTCATGATATAATGGTGATTAAAAAATAGTAAAACACAACTGGGAATTGAGGCATTAAACTAGACCATGATTGATAGCATGTTCTTTATAGATTAAGCGATGATCAACTGAAAACTAATACAAGTATTTGGTTAAAAACTAATTTTCTATCACTAGATGACTAATATATGGGTTAACCCTAACTTTAAGTGATAAGTGGACTCGCATTCATTTATACATATCTTTTGATTTATCAATAGGTGACAGTCAGTTGTAAATCAAAAGCTCGGTATTTTAGAGATATGCTGCATGAAGTGAAGAGGGAAACTATTTCAAATATACAGATTGTACAACAACGACATGTGATGATTAATGGAACTCTTATGCAGTGTTAATTTGAACGGTTACTTAGTTGAGAACGGTTCACTTTTATTTAATATACATGATTTCATTTACTCAAGATTCCATGAAGTTGAAATTTTCATATTTATGATTCAAGTTCCCCCTAACCCAGGCCGGTAGTATGTCTCCGTTGATATAGTGAATATTCCCACTCTTTTTTTTTTTTTTTTTAATTCAAAAGACACCGTACAGAAGATGTAAGTCTATTAATAATCACTAAGGATTAATGCCCTTCTATAAATTAACCATCAGTAATGGAATAATATTTCTTTGCTAATAAAGGATCTTATAAAGGATGCAATAATCTTGTTCAATGCATTCCCAATATATAGATGTCTCTATTTTGTAACTTGTTTACTTAACCTAAGTAAATTGTTTCACCAATTTAAAAACAGTCTTCATAACCTTATTAGAATAAAGTGTCCAGCTTTATTTATTGATTGATGAACAACTATTTATACTTTATCCTTAGGAACATATCGTCCAATATACCATTCTTAACACCTACATAATCAAAGATATTTAATTAAGTAATGATCTCGATAATAAAAATACTTTATTATAATGTCTCAATATCAAAATGCAGTTGCTTTATAGACATCCTATCCTAACATTAAGTATCCGTAAAATATATTTCTATATTATTCTATATATGTATATTGAACAATAAATGTAATTATGACTTATTAAGTGGTATCTATTTATTTAATAATCTTATTTAAAGGAATCAAAGTCATTCCAATGACAATGATCTATGTGGCAATCTTAATCCTAGTAATGTACTGACTTCATATTTATGAGTTGTGTTTCTTATATGCCAAAGAGTAGGACTCTGTTATGTAGTACGTACATCTCAGTATGTTGGAAGTATGATTCATAAATGATTAGAGCATTAAGATTAATAACTCTTTCATGAATAGTTAACGTCATCCTCTTAAAAGGTTTATACTTACGGCTTTTCAAGGTGAAATGACGAGAAACTTTAATTAAAAATTATAATCAAGAAGGTATAATGGAATTTGGTATTAAGTCGATTATGAATAACTATATCGGAGATGCCATATGGCATAGCAATATATATATAAAGTATGATGATAGCTTTCATTTTACGGTATCTGATTCAAGAGGTCAGTTTCGGATTTTCTAGTGGAATAGAAACGAATTTTGAAAAATAAATAAAGTACTTTGGGCTAAATAATTGTTTGTTACTATTTTAGCTCGAATTATATATATCCCACAGGTCCACTTACTAGCTCCCAAAGCCACGAAAATGTTGGGAATAATTTTATAGTCTACCGGTTCATTATTTGCACGCACAATCCTTCCCAAGACGGTGTCTACGCCTACCAACTCTGGGTTAAGGGAGGTGGTGCAGTTTTACCTTAATTACTATAAATTTTTTTAGATTAAAATATTAAAATAGTCTTCTCTTTGGTGTAAAAGTTAGAAGGGAAAAGGATCATGCACTCTCTCTCTTTTTTAGTTTTTCTCACTGGACTTTACTACTCAAATGAGGTATTTCTTAATATTTTAAGAGTGGGTCGACATCTTTCGTGCTCTGGATGATTTTTCTTCTGTTGGGTTATTTTTATTTTTGGTTTGGGGGCGGGGGGGGGGGGGGGGGGGGGAGGGTTGTGGGTGGGGCCGGGGCGATGGTTTTCATGCGCATTAATCTTTTGTATTTCTATTTTATGTTCAATAAATTTAAGAACAAATCACACGTTTTTCCTCTAAATTTTAGTTCTTGTTATAAAATACCCCCGAACTTTAATTTCTACGTTCCTTCAGCCTGAATTTTGAAAAAAATTGTGAAATTTTCCCTTCAATTAAATTTTTGATTAAAAAAAATACATATAACACTTATTAGAAGTACGAGGTGGAGGTATATAAAGTATAAATTAATGGAATGACACACATTGACACTATTCCAGGTACCCGTTACCCTTATTAAATGTGAAATTACAAAGTTATCTATAAGAGAGAATTATGAGAAAAAAATAATAATCAGCCCTCAATATCTACTCTTGTGACTCAATTATAAACGTTTCTTATTTACTATATGTAACTCATGCTTCCATTGGGTGACAAATGCATTTTTTTAGTTTTTTTTTTTTTGGGGGGGGGGGGGGGGGTTTGGGGGCAGGGTGTGGTGGGGGAATTCACAAACTTTTCTAGAATTCAAGGGAAAAGTATTATAAATTGAAGTTCAGGGTAATTTTATGACAAAGTCTAAAGTTTGGAAGGAAAGAGTGTAATTTGTCCTAAATTTATCTAAAAGGAAGATTAGCTAGGAACATCATTACATCAATAGGAACATACCAACGTCAACAATCCAAATAATAATAATGATAGGTTGGTTGCTGAACTTTTAATTTTGTGTTATTTTGGTCCCTTAATTTTTTTTCGTAGCTGGAATGTCCCTAAACTTTTAAAATGTTGTTCTAGTCCTTTATGTTAATTTTGGATGAAATTCGTTAGTTAACATTACTTTTTGATCAAATTACTAACGGATTCCGTTTAAAAATTAACAAAAATAGCTATCGTAATAATATTTTAATAGTTTAGGGGCATTTCCTTTCGTAGCTGGAATGATCATAAACTATTAAAAATATTATTATAGTAGTCTTTTTTTGTTACTTTTTTTTTTTTACGGAATCCGAATTTCACGTCATTTTTTAATCAAATTACTAATAGATCTCGTTCAAAAATTAATGCAAATAACTATTATACTAATATTTTAAAATTTTATAGGCATTTCAACTATAATAAATAAATAAATAAATAAATTCAGAGAACTATTTAATACGACAAAAAAAAAATTCCGTAAGCGGCAGGATTCGAACCTGCGCGGGCAAAGCCCACATGATTTCTAGTCATGCCCGATAACCACTCCGGCACGCCCACAAGATGCGCAGTGGCCTGCAATAATCTAATACTCAATAGCATTTCTTTTTCGAAGCATCTTGCAACAAATAAATTATTGGCAATTCGTGCACTAGTATTAACATAGTTGCATAAATAAATATAGAATCTACAATCCGATTTTCGTTCAAAGTCAAAATATAACGTGGATTTACAGAACTAGCTTGGATTTGCTTAGGGAACAAGAGAGAGAGAGTAAATTCTTTTTTATTGAGATATGATATAAATGAGTCAAGATCACCGGCTTTTCTGCCAAGACGGATCCAATCTGTCTTTTCCAACATCAAACAAACAAAAACAAAGAAGTGAACCCCATAAGATTACAATTTGCAGCTCGGCAGCGGAGCACCGCACAAGCAGCGGTTGTGGAAGTAGGCCGAGTAGTCGAACCTCGTCTGCAGCTCTCCGCCCACCGGAATCTTCCCGCACAGCCTGTTGTAACTCACATTCAGCTGCTGCAAGCTCAGCTTGGTCAGCCTTTCCGGCAGACTCCCGAATATCTTGTTATGGTTCAGATCCAAATAGCTCAACCTCTCCGGAAGCTCCACCTTCGACAAATCGAACTCCAACAAGTTCCTCGACAGGTCCAGATGCTCCAGCATCTTCTTCTCCGACCCGAACAGCAGCGTCGCGTCGCCCTCGAGCCTGTTCCGGGACAGGTCTACGAAGGGGAAGTCCTTCCTACCCAAAGAGATGGGGATTTTCCCCGACAGCTGGTTGTGTGATAGGTAAAGATAGAAATTGTCTCCCTTGAATTCTCCGAACGTGTCCGGGATCGGTCCTGACAGTTTGTTCCGGTCCAACCGGAGGCCGGTCAGCTTCGGTAGCTTACCGATGTTGCTCGGTATCGGTCCCGTCAGGTTGTTGAAGGAGAGGAAGATGAACTCGAGGCTGTCCATTTCGCCGATGAAGTTCGGGATGGGACCGGAGACGTTCGTCCATGTGATCATGAGGTACCGGAGCTTCTTTAGCTTGGCAATGGCGGGGGGGATGGGTCCGGTGAGGTTGGGGTTCTTGTGGAAGTCGAGGGTTTCGAGGAACGGAAGGTCGCCGACTTGGTGTGGGATCGGTCCCGCAAGATCGCCATAGTTGACGAAGAGGTCGGTGATGCGATGGGTTTTGTCGTCGCACTGGACGCAGTACCAATCGCAGCAGTCGGTTTGTGGGTCCCACGAGGTGAGGGCGTAAGGATTGTTGAAGGCTTTCTTGATTTGGAGAAGGACTTTCTTGTCTTGTGGGTGGCATAGCTCGGAGAGAGAGGACTGAAGAAATGTGGAGAAGATAATTAGGACAAGACAGACGAGGAGTTTTGGGGTCTCCATTTCTTGATTTGATTTTGGTGCTATAATTTTTTTGTGAGGACAAATGCTAACCTTTATGGGGGAGGCAGATATGGAAAATGGTCAATTATTGGTGCTTCGTTTTGTTACGTCAAAGGGGCGTAATCTTATCCGTTCCAAATAAAAAAAAGAAAGACAAATGAGTATTGTGTGATCTTATAGAATGAAGACGAGTATTATCTCATCCGTGTCACTTAGCTTGCGTTTGCCAAAAGAATTAAAATGGAATTTTTAGATTAAAATGGATTAATTTTTTAAAAATTAATTATAATTTTTATTAATTTTTTAGAAAAAAAATAAAAACTATGATAAAAAAAACTTAGATTCAAAATAAAGTTCCAATAAGTCATTAATTTTTAGATTGTTTCAATATTTTTGTTCGTTTTTAAAAATACATTCATTTTTATATTATATTCTAATGTGAGAGAGAGTGTGCTATATATAATTGGTAAAAATATGTAGAAAAGATAAATGGATTAATAGTAAAATGAATTATTAAACTGTTAAAATATAGTTTTTATATGCAATGGAATATACAAGGTATCTTAATGTAATGATCGAAAACTTCACGGCATTCATTTATGAATTTAACATAAATTAAACCATATATTTCTGTAATATAATAAAGATGTAATTTTTTGTAATTTTTTGATACAATGTGCCCTTATGTCACTAATTATTTTTCATTATGCAATGAATTTGGGAATTTATGAAATTTCCATCAATAGCATAAAAGAGATAAAAGTGATCATGAAAGTCCCAACGAAGATGCCAAGTTCATTCTATGATTTTATCATGTAAAGAAGTGGAACTTACAAGTATTTCTGAATCAATTTATATATTAGTCAAAATTTAATTCTAAACTAATTCAGAAAAAAAAAATGATAGTCCACATATTAAATATTGAACTACTAAATAAATTAGCTGAATAAATGAGTTAGATTTTGTTTTTTAAAGTAAAATTTTTCAGTAGTTTAAAATTTTAAATATCAATAGCTGTTTTAACATTTTAAAATTTTAATGTAAAATTTATCATATAGAATCATAACAAACTGTAAGTACTATTAAATCGGATAAGAACTAAAGTAAAAAAAAAAATTTTTAAGAATTAAGGGTTAAGATTTAAATGGTTTTTAATCTAATGACCCAAGTCTAAAGGAAATATATTGATCTTCCAAAATGAAAGAATCGGTGGGAGTAAAAAATAAATAAATAAACATGTGTCGGTGGAAAGGAAGAAGAAAACGAAAAAAAAAATAAAGAAAAAGAAAAAGAAAAAGCAAAAGTTTGTCTGTCATCCATACGAGTTAAACGCAAGGAGAGCTAAAAAAAAAAAAAAAAATCTCTTGATTCTTCTCTAACACTTCGGGAGGAAGAGAGAGAGAAAGATTTCCACCCAAATTTATAAGCTTGGTTCTCAAATTTTATGTTTGATTGTCCTAGAAGTCTGATTGTCCTAGAAGTCATATAAGGTAAGAAATTTGTTAAAATTTTATGTTTTTCGTAGTGTTGTCATGTGAGATTTCTGTTCCAAGAAATGGAAATTCTATTGAAACTAAAGGTTATGAGGAGGTGTAATCAAGCTATATATATTTAAAGAAAGCTTGGTAAGATTTTCAAATTTATTATTATTATTTTTAAGTTTGATTTGTGGGTTTATTAAAAAAAATA
This sequence comes from Ficus hispida, assembly GCA_025413025.1. NCBI lineage: Eukaryota > Viridiplantae > Streptophyta > Magnoliopsida > Rosales > Moraceae > Ficus > Ficus hispida. The sequence goes on from CM046373.1 coordinate 28,115,736, forward strand.
AAAAGTATGTAAATCAATTAATTCATTGACGGGCTTGGTTTAATAGACTATTTGGGAATCATGAATGTGTACATGTTATGAAATCTTTTCATACTTGTATGATTGGTTGATGTTGTGGTATGAATTTGTTAATAAGTAATTATAAACTAATGAAATACCATGTGATTGAAATGATTATGTTGCAAGAAACAAATTTTTTAGATAAAGTTTGTAGTATAATAAATAAAAAAAAGTTAACAACTTTTTTGTTGGTTTGTTGCTCATGATTAGATTTTAGTATGGAAAGTTTGATATAAATATGAATTAGATTTTGGAATTCTTGCAAAAGGATGAATCTAATAGGAAAATGATTAGTGTAAGTTTGATGTGTAAAAAGTGTTAGATGCGCACTTTTGGAAAAGTTTGATAAAAATGAAGCTAAAAGAAAAAGGGATATAATTAAGTTATGTTATATTTTTCAATACATGGAGGGTAGCAAATTGCCATTGTTTTTTGAAGAAACCTGAACGTATTTAATCCAAATTGGTACAAGAGACTATGACGAAAGGATTCTCATTTTTGGGGCCAAAATGCCAAAACGGGCAGCTTAAAAACCAACATTTGAGCCACGAATTTCCAGTCCAAAAAAACACTATAAAATCTAAGTTATGTCAAATTTTAATTACAACTGAACCAAAAATGAAGTAGAAACACTAGAGGGACCTAAATGTCAAAATTATGTTTGTTTGGGCAAAGCAGAATTTAAAAAAAAAAAAAAAAAAAAGAAAAAAAAGACAGATGTGTAAACTGGATGTTTCAGGATGAGAAAACTGTTTCAATGATCTTAAATTACTTATAGGCCAAGGGTTGTAGCAATTAAAACAATGGAAAACCCATCAGCGGTTAAAATGCAAAATTTGTCCAAATTTGGTAAAACTGGAATTTTCAAAACTTGTCAGAAAACTGAAATTGGACAGTTTGTAAAACTGTTTCCAGATCTGTTTTTATACTGGAAAAGTGATTTTCCAGTGCTTTTCAAGTAGAAAGAATAGGATGGGAAAAAATGGCACGGAACTAAACTGTAGAAAATTTATATCGTTAGAATTGTAAATATGTTTTCATCAGTTTCAAAACTGATCAAGAGCTATGATTCACAATTTATAGTAACCAATAAAATTCTAAGACCAAAGCAAGATTTAGAGAATTTAAAGCAAACTAAGTGCAAAACTACAAGTTATGAATCAAAATCCAAAATTCTATTTTATGCAATTTAAAAATCGTATACAAATGGTGAGTGGGGTTAAGAAAAGATTCATGAGATGATTTTAATGGGTCTAAAACCTTAAGAAATCATAATGTAGATCAAATCCGCTATACAATTTCTAAATAAACTATAGGAGGCATAACGCAACCTCATAAAGTGTAAGACGGAGCAATTTAAATTGTGATATGTTACAAACAAGTAATTCAAGATATAAGAAAGAAAGAAAAGAGAAAGAAATTGAAATTATAATTAACAAAAGCTGATTATATTATAAAAGAAATATTCATAAGAAAAATGGTCATTTTAAAATATTATGTTCTAACTATCAGGTGTCACTTAAATCAGGACATGGTGCTGACAGTAAAGTAGAGTAAGACCGACTGACAGAGAAGTCTCAGATTATAGAATTGCTATAAGTACAGATCTCACATACAATATATATCTTTGAATGTTTATTGTATTGATATGCATATGTGATGATTTATGTATCAATTACTTGAAATAATTACGATTATATCTCAATATTTATGTTATCTAATCTTTTATGATACTGTGACATGTCATATTTGATAATTGGATGGATTTTGTCGTCGCACTGGATGCAGTATCGGTGGCAGCAGTCGGTTTGTGGGTCCCACGAGGTGAGGGTGTATGGGTTGTTGAAGGCTTGCTTGAGTTGGAGGACGACTTTCTTGTCTTGTGGGTGGCAGAGCTCCGAGAGAGAAGTGTGAAAAATGGTGGATAAGATAATTAGGCCAAGCTAGGCAGAGGAGTACTGGAGAATTTGGAGTCTTCCATAACTTGATTGGTGCAAAAATGTAGAGATGAAATGGTTGTCTTTGTAGGGTGATTGGGATGTGTGAAGTGGAGAGCAAAAAAAGGGGTAGAGATGCAAATAGTACAATTATTGGTGCTTTTCTATTTATCACGTAAAAAAATAAGTAATCTTATATTTCTTCCAAAAAGAACAAAGAAAATAGAAACATGAGCAATTTTTAAGGATAAATTAAGATAAGGATTATTCTCATGTGTGCTACTTAAACATTAGGGTCGTTCTCATTCAATCTTAATTCTCTTTAAACTTGTAGCAGAAACAAACATAGGGGGTATTCCAACATATGCATAGATGGAGGGGTCCAACAGATACATTTTGTAGCACAATAGGAGAATGTTAATACTGGTGACATAATTCATAGTGAATTTGTGAAAATTTCCATATTAGAACTATAAGATGAAGTACTTCTAAATCGTTAGATCGTATATCAAATATTATATTGAATTGAGGAATGCATAAAAAAAATAATTTAACAGATGGAAACTTGGTACGTATCTTAGTAACGTGTCTGCTGATAGCATCTTTATCAGAAAATTCTATAATAGTAATTTCAAAATCTAAAAGAAATTAACATTTTATAGTGTCGTAAAAGAGAAAAGAAAAAAAAACACTTTTTTCTTCATAGGAAAGAAATTTGAAGATCATGGCTGACAGTACTACGATATGTTTTTCCACTATATGACCATTTTATGGCAAGCAATATATATATATATATATATATATATATATATATATATATTGGAAAGGCGGCAAGCAATATGTTAACACCTTTAATGTGAACTAATTTAATTTGTGTCAATTATTGATTTTAAAAATTAAAAAAAAAAACTCGTCTAAGAGGGAATGAGCAATGAAAATATGAAGATAGACACAACAAATAGTAGTGGTACTAAAGTGAAAGCTATGTCTACTTTGATGATTGTTGAATTTTTTTACTTAATTTGAAACAAACAAAAATCAGAAAGAGAACTTTGGTGCAAAAATTGAAAATAGGATTTCGGCCAAACTAAGCTAATCAAGCGGCCGGTAAATTAGCCTTTATTTTAATTTGAATTTAAAGAAAGGAACTAGCGCCGAATAATTGAAATTCGTCACGTGGTGAGTGTTTGAGATTCTATTCTACAATGGGACCATTGCACATACTGATCAATGAAAGTTTGAGAGCTCATGATAAAAATCGAGTAAAAACACTCATGATTCAAATAGCTGTATACCACTGGGTTTGGCCCCCATATGTCTGAAATGCCCTTGGGAAAATGTGGCGTATTTCTAGCACTATTGAGTTCATGAAATGACAACTTTTAATTTTGAACACACAAAAATAAGAGAAAATTAGGTAGAAAGCCAAGTACATATTTATAATTTTGCTCACTCTGACATATAAAATTATTAATTTTAATTTTATGAAGTGATAAAATTATTAATTTTAATGATACGGTGAACAAGCTGTTAAATTTATGACAGTCTCACATATAACCGATCCACAAAAAATATAGATGGGATGGGGCTGCCCCTGCGGGCCATATATATCATACATCACATTTTTCATATGTCTCTAATTCGAATCCATCGATCATTAGCTTCTTACTTTTAACTCGTAAGATTTTTGTCACTGCCCCTGATAAAGAGGTATATAAGAAACAATAATTTGATGATTCTCTCCTATCCTTTAAAAGTTCAATTCTCAATTTGTTTCTATATTTCATTTAACTTTGGAATGTTAAGATCGATTTTGACCTATTAGGAATTATTTGAAATAAACTACTCATACGTCGTGTCCTTCTAAACATTATAGATTCTCAAATTGATGAAACTTAATACCAGAAACTTTTTTTAATTTATACGAGAAATTTAAAAGAGATATTTTCTATGTTTTATTTACGGTCTAGAATGGAACTTGGTCGTGGTGTAATTTTTCAATCTCTTTGAATTTCTTTTTTTGAAGCTGTTGAGTAAGTGATAGCTTAGAGATTGTGTTGTCCACTTGTTGTGTTAACATGATACCATACTAGTTTCACTTTTATATATAATAGTTGTACAGCAGGTCGAAAAAAAAAATTACATCTTGATTAGGTAGCCACATTGGCCATCAGATGACTGACACCATGACTACCACATCAGAGCCATGGAGGGGGTACCAAAAGAATCATTCACTCTTTTATAGATAAGCTTATAAACTTATTGATGAATTAATATGACTGATGATATGACTGTCACGTTACAGTCATGTAGGGGATAAAAAGTCATTTGCTTTTATATCTATGCTAGCTTAAAAATATGTGTGATTCACATTATTAAATATATGTGAGAAAATATATCTGAATAATAAAACAATCTATAAGTAAAAAATAGACAAAATAAATCAACAAAGTATCTGAAAAAGCCTGAAAAAAAAATCAAAGAGATAAAAGGACTTAAATTTTAAAAATAGATCAATACATAAAAATGACTAAAATAAAAAAAAATGAAAAAAGAAATTAGGATGAAAGAAAAAAAGAAAACTGAAGAACCAAAGAAAAATAATTAAAAAAGTTTTTCAGTGCACAGTAGTTAAAAAAAAATAAAGAAAGAAGAACAAAAATACAATAAAATAAAATGATTAAAAAGAAGGTGCGAAGGCTTCATGAGCAGTAAGCATTTTTGCCTCTTGCAGGGACGAGAGGATAAGAGCCTGAAAGGGCTCTCAACTCTTAATAAAATTGTATTTTTTATATATGTATTTGATAAAAACATTACAAACAGCCCCCCTTAAAATATTAAAAACTTTTTATTTTTGGGGGTAAAAATTGAAGCTTGTTATTATTGGTCCCCTATTAAAATTGTACTATTTGCAGCTCGGTAGCGGGGCACCGCACAAGCAGCGGTTGTGGAAGTAAGCGGAGTAGTCGAACCTCGTCTGCAACCTCCCTCCCACCGGAATCTTCCCGCACAGCCTGTTGTAACTCACATTGAAGCTCTGCAAACTGAGCTTTGTCAGACCCTCCGGCAGACTCCCAAATATCTTGTTGTGGCTAATGTCTAAATTAAACAAGTGCTTCTCCGAAAACGTAAGGTTCGAAAAATCGAATTCGAACAAATTCCTCGAGATATCCAAGTACCACGTCGACTTTTTTGACCCCAACAGTATGGACGCGTCTCCTTCGAGCTTGTTCCGCGACAAATCGATGTAGGAGAAGTCCTTCTCCCCCAATGAGGCCGGGATTTTGCCGGAGAGCTGGTTGTGGTTTAGGTACAAATAGAAATCGTTGCCCTTGAATTTCCCGAACGAGTGTGGGATCGGTCCCGTCAGTTTGTTCCTGTCCAGACGAAGCCCTGAGAGGTTCTTTAACAAACCGATGTTGCTAGGGATCGGTCCCGTGAGGCTGTTGAAGGAGAGGGAGATGAACTCGAGGCTGTCCATTTCGCCGATGAAGTCCGGGATGGGACCGGAGACGTTCGTCCATGTGATCATAAGGTACCGGAGCTTCTTTAGCTTGGCGATGGCGAGGGGGATGGGTCCGGTGAGGTTGGGGTTCTTGTGGAAGTCGAGGGTTTCGAGGAACGGAAGGTCGCCGACTTGGTGTGGGATCGGTCCCGCAAGATCGCCATAGTTGACGAAGAGGTCGGTGATGCGATGGGTTTTGTCGTCGCACTGGACGCAGTACCAGTGGCAGCAGTCGGTTTGTGGGTCCCACGAGGTGAGGGTGTAAGGATTGTTGAAGGCTTTCTTGATCTGGAGGAGGACTTTCTTGTCTTGTGGGTGGCAGAGCTCGGAGAGAGAAGAGTGAAGAAAGGAGGAGAAGAGAAGGCTAAGGCAGAGGAGTATTGGAGTCTCCATTACGTTTTGGGTTTGAATAACTTGATTGGTGCAAAAATGTTGAGATGAAATGGTTGTCTTTATAGGGTACTTGGTCTGTGTGAAGTGGAGAGCCAAAAAAAAAAAAAAAAGGGTAGAGATGCAAATAGTACAATTAACGTGCTTTTCTATCTATCATCACGTGAAAAATAAGTACTCTTATAGTTCTTCCAAAAAGAAAAAAAGTGAAGAGAAAAATAAGTAATTTAATAGGATTATTCTCTTTTGTGCTAAATAAACTTTAGGGCCGTTCTCATTTGATCCTAATTCTGTTCGAAATTTTTATAGAAACACATATAGGGGACATTCTAACACAAATGATATAGATCGAGGGGTCCAATAGACTGTTGCGGATTTTCTAATACAAGTGTAAATTATCGTTAACAAGTAATAAAGTAGTGAATAGAATATCATTTACACGAGGATTGATTGCTTATTAATTACCGAAATTAGATAACTCTAATTTTATTTAACTAAACTGAAAAGGAATTTAAAGTAAAAATAACAATAAAATAAAAATAAAAACGAAGAACTTAAAATAATAAAAATTTAGGGTTCCAATTTCATCATAATTACTCTACCTTAATTATTCAATCTCAAAAACCTCAATTTATTTTCCTAATTGATAGTTGCGAGAATCCATAACCTATTCACTTGCCCTTCCCAAGATCTAACAAAAATATCTTTAAAAGCTAATCCACTATAGTCCTATGTGAATTAAAACCAACAAGAACTCATTAAGATTTGTGGTTCCCATGTAGTTACTACACAAGCCATGAAAGTATATTCCTATCCCGCATGCAACTTATGGCATTTAACACAATGAACTAGATACATAAGTCTCCTTTCGGTTTCATTATGATTAACTCATGAACTAAATAATAGTCAATTATTTAGAAGCATTAAGAACAGTGAAGAACATTCAATCATGGAAAATAAATCAACAACTGAATTGAAAGAATAAATCAAAACATCATAATTAGACTACACGGGAATCCTAGAAAATAAAATTAATTCATGAATAAAAATCTACAAAACAAAGGTTCAATCATTCTTAAATTGTAAAAGATAAGAAAACAATAAGAACCCATTTATGGAGGTGTCACATATCTCCAAGATTCTTCTTCTAATCTCCTCCTCCTTATCCTCTTGATCTTTAAGATGATCTCTTCCTAATTTTGTAGAAAACAAAACCTAAAACTAGAATTGAAAATAAAATATGAAAATCTAAAGTTAAAAATATGTTTTTCTTCTTTTTCTTCTACTGGTTTTCGGCTTCTCCCGCAGCCATATACCATGGGCATGGAGCCTTAGGTCCTCTATTTAGAAGCCCAACCGCCGCCTCTTGTTTCTAGGTTTTCCTCTTCTTCTTTTTTCCCCCCTCTTTTCTTTTCTACTGCTGCAGCTGAGGTGCAGCAGCCCCAAGGCCTCCACGCGGACAGTGGCGCGAACAGGTTGAAGGTGTGCTGAAGCGGGATGCATGGCGATCTGGTGTTGGAGAAACATGTGATTGCACATGGGAAAGCTGGAACACGAAGCACCAAATTCGACATCCACTGAGTTGGCCTGACATGAAGCCTTGGACTCGTGGGCTGAGGGCGACTGTGTGGAACTCGCAATCTGGGCCTTCTCTTTGCTGATCAGACGGCCGAAATGGCGTGTGGGCGTGCTTGGGCTGCTCATGAGTGGTGGAAAGCTAAATCCGAATTCGTCTCAGCATTTTATTGATGTTTTGACTCAATTTAAGCACCAAATTGTTAATTTAATGGGTTGCCATTAACATAATTAACTCACACATTTAGGACAACATAATAATTTTGGTGAAAAATCAAGATAAATGATAAGATTATAGTAAAAATATAAGCTTTAGAATGTCAAAATAACTTTATATAAAAATAGAGTTATCATAGATACATCTTATAGTACAAGGAGAATGTTGATACTAGTAACATAATCCATAATGAATTTGTTAGCTTTTCCATTTGAATTATAAGATTAAGTTTTAACTCGTTAGATTGTAAATCCGAAATTATATCGAATTGAGATATGCATAAAATAATTTAACAAATGGAAATATGATGTTTTAATAGCCTGTAAGCATGTAGTCTCTTTACCATGTAATTCTACAGTGATATTTTCAAAATGCGAAAGAAATCAAAATTTTTTAGTGCCGTAAAAAAGAAGAAAAAAAAAATCACCTTTTTCTTTGTGGGAAAGGAATTTGAAGACCATGAATGACACTTCGATATGTTTTTCCGCAATATGACCATTTTACGACAAGCAAGCAATATGCTAACATCTTTAATGGGAACTATTTTAATTTGTGTTAATTATTGATTTAAAAAAAAATTCGCCTAAGAGGGAATGAACAATGAAAAAATGAAGATATACACAGCAAGTAGTAGTGATACTAATGTGAAAGCTATGTGTACTTCGATGATTGTTGGATTTTTACGTAATTTGAGAAAAAAAAAAAATAGAAAGAGAGCTTCAGTGCAAAAATTGCAAATAGGATTTCTGTCGAATTAAGCTAATCAAGCTGCTAAATTAGCCTTTATTTTAGTTTGAATATAAATAAATGAAGTACTTTCTGGAAAAAAAAAAAAAAAAAATCTACTCAGCTTAACTACCTGTTCAATCCGTACAACCTCCCGTGTGTTGAGCTCAACGCAGTAGGACCAAATGCAATGGAATCCATGTTGATGACAATCTGCTCAACTCGGAGGTCTACAACAACTGGGTACATCATACTTTAGTTTTTCAAATTAAGCCTTCATTTAGTATTTCAGTTTAATTCCAACTAAATTGTACTTTTTCACATTAGTTTTTTTCTTTTTTTGAAAAATCAACAAAAATTATAACTAGTTTTTGAAAAATCAAACAACTCCAACTTAAAAATTTTACCTCTAACCGGCAAACTAAACATAAATTAAGTTAATTTTACATAAAGAAAATATGAATGCTACTACTATACTAGCGCCGAAAAAATGTAATTGGTCACGTGGTGACTGAATGATATTATATTCTATAATAGGACCATTGGATTTATTGATCATGGAATGTTTGAGAGCTCAAAATAAAATCGAGTGCAATTCAAGATTAAAAAAAAAAAAAAAAAAAAAGCCCCTGTGTATCACTGGGTTTTTGCAGCCTATATGTTTTAAATGCCCATGGTTTTTGAAGTGTTGAAAATGTGTCATATTTCGGGCACTACCACTTTTAATTTTTGGCACACAAGTAATATGGATGGGATGGGGCTGCCCCTATGGACCAAATGCCCATGGTTTTTGAAGGGTTGAAAATGTGTCATATTTACCACTTTTAATTTTTGGCACACAGGTAATATGGAGGTGGGGCAGCCCCTATGGACCATGTTTATATATGATGTATCACATTTTGTATATATCTCTAATTATCACCCATCGAGATCTTGTTGTTCTAACTCGTAAAAATTTATCGCCACTTGTGACAAAATGGTTTATAAGAGAACGATCATTTTATGATTTTCTTTCTTATCATTCATAAATTTAATTATTTACCTTCTATCTATTCTTTGAAATATTAATAAAATTATGTTATTGACATGTATGTATAGATTTCTGAAGATTTAACGAGAGCATGTCAAAAAACTAATAATAATAATAATAAAATTTATCAAAGAACCGAACATTAACATTTGACCAACACCTTATAATGTTTAAAATACTTGCTTCTTTTGTCTGAACTATATTACTACACTTCACATTTTCCTTGTTGTCTACGAAATTGTATATTATGAAATCGTTTGCATTTTTTTTTTTGGGCAAAAACATAAGCATATGCTTCAAGATTCATGTAAGAGGTTTTGTTCATATTTAGTAATAAGCAGGCTAATTAAGTATAAAACATCTCCGTGTTCAGATTCTCATGTATTAAAATTTAAACTTTTGCAGCAATAGATTCTAAACACACTATGATGACAATTTTATGGTCGATGTTCAATCCTTGCAACTTTCATTCACATTGGTACCCTCACATTTGGTAAGGTTATTAACGTTTCTATACTGAAAAAGTGGAACTTGTAAGAATCATTTTCTCTTATATTGAGGTAACTTAAAAACCCACAAAATAGGGTGGTTTTCTCTAACGAATCAACTTTTATTCGGATGATATATTTAATTCGATATCTGATTCAAATACAAATTTTTATATTTTAATATGCGTAATTGGTTACACAACTATTGGAGTGTAAGGATTTGAATGTTTCACTATTTCTCAATTATTCAACTCAAATGCAAAAAAAAAAAAAAAAGGTTCGATCTACAATCTTTCATATTACTAGTTATATAGTATGTACTTCACTCGTGTGGAATAAACAAGTAAAACAAAGTGGAATAAATAAGTAAAAAAAAAATCCATGTGATAGTGACTGGACTGATAAAAGACTGATGACTGGGCTGCCATATGGCAACTATGAAGGGGAGTACAAAAAACACTATTCATAGAGTATTGGCTCTTTTATTATTATTAGACTAGTTGTAGACACGTTCATGGACGTGTTTAATCAATTTGTCAAGTAAGAAAACTAATTAAGAGGTCTTATGAAAAAATAACAGTTAAGAGAACTTTAGCGAGGAAAATATATGACTACATTTGAAAAAATAATGTTATGCTAGAGAATAAAATTTTAAAAAATATTTAAGATGTAACAAATTATAGAGAAGTTAGTAAATCACATTTAAAAAAATTAACTATGTGGTGCTATGAAAAAAAATAATAGCTGAGAATATCTCTAAAAAATATATTTAAAAAATTAACTATGAGGTGCTATGAAAAAAAATAATAACTGAGAATATCACAAAAAAAAATTTTGAACATTGAATATAAATTATTTTAGTAGGGGGAAAAGAAGAATGAAAAACAAAATTAAATAATAATGAAAGAAAGCAAAGAATAAAGAGACTGATACATCGAACATAAGTGAAGAACAATATCATTTTAAAGGGATAAAAATAAATTTTTTAAAACAATGTGAAAGAAAGCCAAATTAAAAAAAGGCCAAATTTTAAAAGCAAAAGGGGGGGGGGGGGGGGGGGGGGGGGAGGGGGGGGGGGTGAGGGGGGGGGGCGGGCGGCGTGGGAGTGACACGTGATAAAGAATGGAGTCATGAATTTTTTCTTTTTTTGACAAATACCTAGAAAAAAAAAAAGGTATTTGAGAATTGAGAGTCATAAAACAAAAATTAACTATCTCATATTTGACATAAATTTTTAGATAGGGGGATAAATAAAAAGAAAAAAATTAGCCAAAAAAAAAAGAAGGAAAGGAAAAAGGGGAATGAAAGAAAGCCAAGTTACGGAAAAACAAAAAAAGAAAAAGAAAAAAGGCAAAATTGAAAGGAAAAAAGTAAAAAAAATAAGGGAGTGTCACATGATGAAAAGATAGAGTAGTTTTTGATATTTTTATTTTGGGAGAGACTATGGTAGAGTCACTCTCAGATACCCTATCGGTAGAGTTCTTTTTTTAACCGTCAGATTTTAATCGTACGGTTGATATATCATTATTATCATAGATCTTACCTCATATAAATTTTCTCACCCCAAGTCTTCTCCGCCACCGGCAACCTGTCCACCGCCGGCGACCCACCCCGACGCCGGCAACCCACCTCCGGCACTTATTCCGGCCGCCGGCGTCCTTTTCTTTCTCTTCCCCTTTCTCTCTCTTCTCTTCTCTCTCTCTTCCCCTTTCTCTCTCTTCTCCTCTCCCGCGGTGACCCACCACCGGCCCCCCGCACCACCAGCCGCAGCCCCTGCCGGCTGGCTGCCGGCGACCTCCGTCTCTTTCTTCTCTTATCTCTCTCTTCCCCTCTCTCTCTTCCCCCTTCTCTCTTTTCCCCTCCCTCCCACCGGCCCCTACCCCTGGCCCCCAGCCAGCCCCCCGGCCCTGCCCCCCTCCCCCGGCCTCCCCCCACCCCCGACGACCCCCCTCCCCTTGGCCGCCACCCTCCCCGGCACCCCCCCCCCCCGACGACCCCCTCTCTCTTCCCTCTTCTCTCTCTTCGCGGGGCCGACCCACCCCTGAGGAAGCTCACGACTCGGTGGGGGGGCGCCGGGCGGCCGGGTGTCGTTGGGTGGGGGGGGGGGGGGGGAGGGGGTTGGGGGTCATCGAGGGTGGGGGGAAAAGAGAGAGAAAAGGGAAGAGAGAGAGAGAATATAGGAAAAGAGAGAGAAAGGGGGGTTCGTCGGGGGAGGGGGGTCGACGGGGGTGGGGGGGGCCGGGGTAGGGGGGCGTGGCGGAGGGGCTGGCTGGGGGCCGAGGGTGGGGGCCGGCGGGAGGGAGCGGAAGAGAGAGAAGGGGGAAGAGAGAGAGGGGAAGAGAGAGAAAAGAGAAGAGAGAGAAAGGGGAAGAGAGGGAGGGAGGTCGCCGGCGGCTGGCCGGCAGGGGCTGCGACCGGTGGTGGGGGGCCAGTGGTGGGTCACCACGGGAGAGGAGAAGAGAGAGAAAGGGGAAGAGAGAGAAAGGGGCACCGGCGGCCGGAATAAGTGTCGGGGTGGGTCTCCGGCATCGGTCGCCGGCGGCGAAGAAGACTTGGAGTGGGAAAGTTTATATGAGGTAAGGTCTATGATAACAATGATATACATATGATATATCAACCGTTCGATTAAAATCTGACGGTTAAAGAAAGAGCTTTACCGATAAGGTCTCTGGAAGAGGCTCTACCACAACATCTCCCGTTATTATATAATAAAATATAGATATAGATACAGATAGATTCAACGTCATCATCGGGCTAGGCATTATTCCAGCAGCCACATTATACTGTCCGCCACCTATCTTCTTTGTATCATTAGTCAACAGGACTGCATCCCCAAAAAGAGATAAGCTAACAAAAAAAAATTATAATTAATTTTTAAAAAATTAATTAATTATAATTTAAAATTTTTAATTCCAAACCATCGAATCAAATACACAGTAAATAAATAAATAAAAGCTAGACAACCAGCTCGGGCAAATAAAAAAAAAATGGACTATTCCCCAAAGCCGATCTACTTCATTTGCTTCTCTGTTCTCTTATGTAGCTTCTTCAATCCTTGCCTCTCCGAGCTCTGCCATCCACAAGACAAGAAGGCCCTTCTCCAAATCAAGAAAGGCTTCAACAACCCTCATGTCTTCTCTACCTGGGACCCCACCACCGACTGCTGCCTCCACTGGAACGGCGCTCATTGCGACGAGAAAACTCACCGAATCGTAACCCTCGAAATCTACTTCGGCGGCGGCGATCTCTCCGGTCCGATCCCTCCCGAGATCGGCGACCTCCCTTATCTCGACGTTCTCTGGTGGCACAAGCAGCCCAACCTCACCGGACCGATCCCGCGGTCCATCACTAGGCTTCAGCGGCTCAGGTTCCTCGTCATCACGTGGGCGAACCTCTCCGGTCCCATACCCGACTTCCTCGCCGAGCTCAAGAACCTGGACACCATAGAATTCTCCTTCAACAACCTCACCGGACCGATCCCGAGCTCTCTATCCACGTTACCGAAGCTCAGAGGGCTTTCCTTGGACCGCAACAAGCTCACCGGGCCAATCCCCGACTCGTTCGGCGAGTTTCAAGGCTTCGATTTCTACCTGGCTCTGTCCCACAACCAGCTGTCCGGGAAAATACCGGCCTCGTTGGGGAAGAAGGACTTTACCTACGTAGATCTGTCGCGGAATAGGCTCGAGGGCGACGCGTCGGTGTTGTTCGGGTCGGACAAGAACATGACACAGCAGGTGATCCTGTCGAGGAACTTGTTTGAGTTCGATTTGTCGAAGGTTGATTTTCCGAAGAGCTTGATTGTGTTGGATCTGAACCATAACAAGATAACGGGGAGTATTCCGGTGGGGCTGACCGCAGTGGATAACTTGCAGCATCTGAATGTCAGTTACAACCGGTTGTGTGGGAAGATTCCGGTGGGTGGGGCGTTGCAGGGCTTCGACTACACCACCTACTTCCACAACCGCTGCTTGTGCGGTGCTCCGCTCGTGAAAAGCTGTTAATTGTATATCGGCTTTTAGTTTAATGCTCAAATGTTGATTAGCATTAATCAAAAAATAATTACTAAACTAAAAAGAATAAAAATGCAAGTGAGTTTCATCAGTTATCATGTAGTGAGACTCACTCTTTATTAATCAAAAGATGTTAATTATATGATATTCTTTGGAGTCATTCGTAATTGAGTGGAATGAACTTTTTTTTTTTTTTTTAATCAATTTCACATTAAATTTTATATTTTTCTCATTTTATCCTCACTTAAAATTTATTATCAGAAAAAAAAAATCCTTATAAAAACTTAATCGATTAGTATACATGCCATACAATAGTCTGGTTCCGCCCCTAGTCATTTATCCTTGTCAAATATCTTTTAACCACAAACAGCATTTTTGCAAAAGGAAGAGTAGCAATCCCAACAGCCCACTTTTGAATTGAACAATACTAAAGAATATCAGTGATATATTTAACATCACTTATTAATAAAGAGTGGATCCATGATATAAGACTTATCAGTGGAGCCTATTTCTCATTTAATGTGACGTTGAACATCGTTCACGTTCCCTAGCATTTTTCCTTCGAATTGGAATCCAATGTTCAAATTGGTTGCCCATTTTTGGATTTTTGTGGCGTGCAATTTCATCTGACATGTGCATGCATTCTAAAATTGGGAAAAATTTTGTCTGGTCAAATTGGTCATCCATTATTGTTGGATTATGCGGTATTCCAAGGTTACTTGGTGACCTTTCATATCATTGATTTTTCAGAGTATGGAATGACTCCAATTACGGCCAGCAATACATAATGGTGGAGTGTGGCTACCGCGTTTAATTTATTATTCTTATTTAAATCTATTTGAAAATTTTACACCTTTTAATATATGTCCCTGCTAAAACAATAACTTATCTCCGCCATGTGATCAATCAATTAGTGATAAAATGTTAAATTTGATAACACGTAAAACATTTCACTTTAGGATATTTTCTAACACAAATGTCAAATTTTAGCATTGACAATATTATATTGGTGATGCTCTAAACCAAAAAGATATATCTTCGGCAAAAACTACTTGCAACTCTCAAGCTGAGCAGTGGTTATGAAAATATATTAATGTGATTTTCATTAACTTTTTATTAGTTTGTAATTGTGAAGTCCAAGCTTTTTATAAAATATAGTAAATATTTTGGACTTGTTTTCCAAGCAAATCCTTGTTCGTACTACTTATTTACAGCTCTCTAACGGAGCACCACACAAACAACGGTTGTGAAAATAGGCCGTGTAATCCATGCTCTGTAAATTCCCACCCACCGGAATATCACCACACAGCCTGTTGTAACTCACATTGAAACCCCTCAAATTATCCAGTGCGGTCAGGCCCACCGGAAGACTCCCCGTTATCCTGTTATGGTTCAGATCCAACGAAACCAAGCTCTTCGGAAACTCAACCTTGGACAAGTCGAACTCCAACAAGTTCCTCGACAGGTCCACCACCCGCGCCGTCTTGTTTGCCCCGAACAGCGGCGACGCGTCGCCTTCGAGCTTGTTCCGCGACACGTCGATGTAGTTGAAGTCCTTCTTCCCCAACGACGCCGGCAGCTTCCCCGACAGCTGGTTGTGGGACAGCACTAGGTAAAAATTCTCACCCCGGAACTCCCCGAACGTGTCGGGGATCGGTCCCGTGAGCTTGTTCCGGTCCAGTTGGAGCGAGTTGAGGAGCGGTAGTTTCGAGAGCGAGGCCGGGATCTGTCCTGAGAGATTGTTGAAGGAGAGCTCGAGGGAAACTAGGTATTGAGCTGACCGAGAAAATCGGGGACCGGTCCAGAGAGGTTGTTCCAAGTTAGCCTCAGGTACTTCAGCTTCTTGAGCTTTGTTATGGCTTGTGGGATCGGTCCCACGAGCTCGGGTTGCTTGTGGAGCTCTAGGGTTTCGAGGTAAGGAAGGTCGCCGACTTGGGGAGGGATTTGGCCGGAGATACTGCCGGAGAAGACGGTGAGAGAGTTAATACGGTGCGTTTTGTCATCGCAGGTGACACTGTACCAGTCCGTACAACAGTCGGTGTCCGGTTTCCATGAAATGAGGGTGTAAGGGTCGTTGAAGGCATGTTTTATTTGGAGAAGGACTTTTTTGTCATTTGGGTTGCAGAGCTCGGAGAGAGAAGGGTGGAGAAGAGTGGAGATAATGAGGAGTGTGAGAGAGAAGATTGAGAACAATATTTTGGTTATCTCCATAATTTTTTTTTTTTTTTTTTTTTTTTTTTTTTTTTGGATGAGAACGTAGTATGGAAAGATTCGGATAAATAAAGGGATTTTAGTTCACGTGGGAAGTGCAATGAGATTTTTTTTTTTTTTTTTTTTTTTGGGGGATAAGTTCAATGAAGATTTGAAATGATGTATTTAGTGACGGAAGATGGTATGAATGACAATACAATATTCGAAGTAGTCAAAGCATAGACTAATAACATAATCCCATATGATCTAACAAATAATATAATATTATTCATTAAAAAAAACAAATAATATAATATTGTTTCTTAAAAATTAAACCCGTTATATAATGTACTAAACAATATTAAAAAATAACAATAATGTTAAATATTTTTTATTATTAAAGAGTGAATATCTCCGCCTCTTAATTAATGTGATATTTATCATTCTAAAGTAGTTTTCGAATATGTTGGATTCATTCCAATCGGGTTGAGTCTTATTTTTCTGCTGTTGTGTAGAATAGGTGGGGACTGGCTACCTAGTTGGCAGAGAAAAAAGTGAGCATTTTCAAACTTTGCGGCATTATTAAAGTACCCAATTTGCTGGCACTGAGAATAAGGCCCAAATTCATCTCATCTTTCATTCTAGAAGTTTGATATATTGGCCGCTTGTCACTTAGGCCCGTGGGTACAATTGAGTTGAAGTTTTAAAAACAGTCAGATTCAATAAAAACGAATGTTTGAAGTTGTGCATTCGAATGAATTGTTCAGAGTTGGTTAAAAATATAAAAATTTGAAATATATTTGTTAAAAAATAGTAATATTTTGAATTGTGTATTTTGTTTCTTTCGTCATTTTATATGATTGAAAAATAATCATCTTATTTTGACTTGAAATAATAAAATTTTACTTGCATTTGGCTCACTAGTTGGAATTAATTTTTTGGATTTGAGTTGTTTTACTTTTCAAAAATTAGTTAAAACTTTTATTACTTTTTCAGGAAAAAAAAAACAAAGCAAAACAAATCAAAAACAAAAATAAGTTGGAAAAGTTTAGGAGAAAACTATATGGAGAGTCATATTTTGAGTACCTCCATATTATTTTTCCCATTTTAATATTAAGTTGATAATTTTAATACTATAAAATAGTAAGATTATCAAATTTAATGTTATGATGGGCCATAAATGCAAGGAAGTATCAAATTTATGACATTCTTGCATATAATCCAAAGTTTAGTTTGGAATGGTGTTCCAAAAAAAGCAATAGACTTTTAAAAGTTGGGTTTTAAAGGGAAATCGAGAGATGTAAACAGTGAAATTATAGAGATAAAACTTTTTTAAAAAAAATGAATGAATGAATATTTAGAAGATTGGCTTTTTAGGCCAATACACTCTGAACTTATCATACAATTATAATTTACACTCTGAACTTTAAATTTTGATAATTTGCACCCTAAACTTACAAATTTGTAACAATTTATCTCTCATAGATTGCAATGTTGATTTTTTTTTTTTATATGAAAATTGACACTTGACTTACTTATAGGTTGTTAAGTATTAAAGGTCTTTTCCAATCGCCCTAAACTTACAAATTTATAAATATTGATAGTAATGTTAATCTTTTAAAGAAAATTGATATGTGATTTGTACATAAATTTATTTAGATTAAGATCTTTAATTAAGTATTACTTAAGTAGAAAACTTTCAATTAACTTTCTTTTAAATATAAATTTGGGTTAATAATGATTAAAAAAGATCTTTTTACTCTTAATTAAGAACCTATATGTTAGTAAAGTATCAATTTTCATTTTTAAAAAAATCAACATTGTAATCATTAAGGGGTAAATTGCTAAAAACTTGTAATTAGTTGAGAGTGCAAATTGCTAAAATTAAAAGTTTAGGGAGTAAATTACAACTGTACAATAAATTCAAGGTATATCAGTGTAAAAAAACCTAGAAGATTACATTTACTGCTGATCAAATTATTAACATCATTTTATTTTATTTTATTTTTTCATTTTTATACCCTACATTATAAGATTATCATAAAAGAGAATATTGTAGTTTATTTTTTGTCTTTTATTGCATTCATATCTTCACATTTCAAATTCAAAATACTTTGATTACATTTGGAATTCAGGTTCTAACTCAAAATCTCCATATCAATTTTTGTCTTTTTATGAAAAGTCAATAAAAATTATAACTAACTTTTAAAAAATTAATCAACTCTAACTTAAAAATTTCATCTCCAACCAGCGAACCAAACAGAGGCGAATTCATCTTCTTTTAACCAAATTCTGGTTTTGACTAAGAAAATAAATTTAAATGTCCGTCACATTTTGAAATTAGTAATTTTTTTCTTTTTTAAGGGACATTTAAGTTTTTTCCAGGTTAAAATGACCTCGACTTGATCAAGAAAATATGATACAATATCTAGAAAACAAGTTATGAGCTTCTTTTTAAGAAATGTAGAGAACGAAAATTTAAAAGAGAATAATAAAACCTTTGGCTTTTTCGTATTGGTGCCCCTTATTATAGAGTTACAATTTATACATATACCATGGATTTTTTATTTTAGTAATTTGCACCCTAAACTTATAAATCTGTAACAATTTACACCCCATTAATAAACAATATTGATTTTTAATGAAAATTTATACTTTAATTGCACATAGATTATTAATTAGCTAAGATAAAAATTGATTATTTATGTCATGAATTAACAATTCATGTACAAATCACATATCAATTTCCTTTAAAAGATTAATATTATTGTTAGCGGGGAGTTATTTGTTGTATATTTGTAAATGCAAGGTGCAAATTATTAAAATTTAAAGTTTAGGATGTAAATTGTAATTTAACGATAAATTTAGGGTGTACCAATGTAAAAAAAGCTAAAACTTTTTGATTAAGTTGAAATTATGAAGTCCACGTGTTTTATTTTTATATAAATAGAATACATTTGAACAACTTTTACAAGAAAATCCTTGTAGTACAACTTATTTACAGCTCTCCAACGGAGCACCACACAAGCAGCGGTTGTGAAAATAGGCAGTTGAATCGAAGCTCTGCAACTTCCCACCCACCGGAATCTTACCACACAACCTGTTGTAACTCACATTGAATCCCTGTAAATTATCCAGTGCGGTCAGCCCCACCGGAAGACTCCCCGTTATCCTGTTATGGTTCAGATCCAACGACACCAAGCTCTTCGGAAACTCAACCTTGGACAAGTCGAACTTCAACATGTTCCTCGACAGGTCCACAATCTGCGCCGTCTTGTTCGCCCCAAACAGCGGCGACGCGTCGCCTTCGAGCTTGTTCCGCGACAAGTCGATGTAGTTGAAGTCCTTCTTCCCCAACGACGCCGGCAGTTCCCCCGACAGCTGGTTGTGGGACAGCACTAGGTAAAAATTGTCACCCCGGAACTCACCGAAAGAGTTGGGTATCGGCCCGGTAAGCTTGTTCCGGTCGAGGCGGAGCGAGTTGAGGAGTGGTAGTTTCGAGAGCGAAGCCGGGATCTGTCCTGAAAGATTGTTGAAGGAGAGTTCAAGGAAAACCAGGTTGTTGAGCCGAGAGAGAAAATTGGGGACCGGTCCGGAGAGGTTGTTCCATGTCAGCCTTAGGTACTTAAGATTCTTGAGCTTTGTTATGGCTTGTGGGATCGGTCCCACGAGCTCGGGTTGCTTGTGGAGCTCTAGGGTTTCGAGGTAAGGAAGGTCGCCGACTTGCGGAGGGATTTGGCCGGGGAGGCTGCCGGTGATGACGGTGAGAGAGTTGATACGGTGCGTTTTGTCGTCGCAGGTGACGCAGTACCAGTCCGTACAACAGTCGGTGCCCGGTTTCCATGAGGTGAGGACGTAAGGGTTGTTGAAGGCTTGTTTGATTTGGAGAAGGACTTTTTTGTCATTTGGGTTGCAGAGCTCGGAGAGAGAAGGGTGGAGAAGAGTGGAGAAGATGAAGAGGGTGAGAGAGAATATTGAGAACAATATTTTGGTTATCTCCATAATTTTTTTTTTTTTTTTTTTTTTTGTGGTTTTTGTTTTTGGATGAGAATGTGATATGGAGAGATTCTGATATATAAAGGCATTTTGGGTTCACGTGGTAAGTGTAATGAGATTTGTAATGATGTATTTAGTGACGGAAGATTATTTGGATAAGAATACAAAATTCGAAGTAGTCAAAGCAGAGACTCATAACATGATCCCATATGATCTAACAAATAATATAATATTTCAATATAAAAAAATAATATAATATTATTTTTTGAAATCAAACTCATTGTGTCGTTTGCTTCACCGATTGAAATTTAATTTTTTAATTTAGTTGTTTCATTTTTTAAAAATTAATTAAATTTTTTATTAATTTAAAAAAAAAAAAAAAACAAAAATGAGTTAGAAAATAATAGTTTAAAATGGTATTCTAAGCAAATACATAGTATACTAGATTCAATCTGATAGGGTTTACTCTTAGTTTTCTGCTTTTACATAGTACGTGGAGACTGGCTAGCTAGTTGGCAAGTGTGGAGAAAAAAGTGAGCACTTTCAAACTTAGTGGCTTTATTATAAAGTGCCCAATTTGCTGTCTCGGAGAATCCCCGAATTTTTTCCATCTTTCTTTCTAGAAGTTTGATAGATTGGCCATTATTGGGCAGATTGTCACTTAGATTTAGCCCTCATGTAGTATGTACACTTGAATTGTAGTTTTAAAAATGTTTAGATTGAAAAAAAAAACGTTTTGACTTGTGAGTTTTATTGAAAATAAATTGTTTAAAATTAAAAAGTATAAATATTTGAAATGTACTCGTAAAAAGTTAGTGATATGAATCTTATATTTCGTTTTTCTCGTCATTTAATACACTTAAAATAATTATCTTACTTAACTTGAAATTAAAAAATTATATGAACTTTTAAAAGATCAGTATTAGAGAGTGAAATTATTGAGATAGAAAAGTAATTAAACTGAAATAAATGTTAATTTAGCTTTGCTATAAAATTATTTAAAAAAAAAAAAAGAAATGAATAGATAGAAGATTGCACGTACTACTCCTCCTGTTAATGCATATAGTACATGGAGACAGCGGAGACAGGCTAGTTGGCAAGTGAAAAAAAAAAAAAAAAAAAAAAAAAAGCATTTTCAAACTTTGCGGCTTTGTTTAATTGCCAAATTTGCGGGCTTGGAGAAGTCCACAAGTTTCTCCTATCTTTCTAAGTTTTGATAGATTCTCCAACTATTACTATTATGCGCTTGCCACCTAGGTTTAAACTGATCCTTTTCGAAACTTTTTTTTTGTTACAGTATTTTCTCTCGTAAAAATTTGAAATGTACATATTTGAATTTATATAGTTACGGTTCGGAGAATTGAGAATAATTAGATAATAGATCAAATTGCCGCATCGAATTGTTTTCCATTTTTGTAGTTAAGAACTGAAATTTAGTAAAAGATGGAGGGCTGACCAAGACTTTGGCCTTGTGACTTATTTATAGAAGGGGATTTTGAATTATCTGTCTCCAAAACTCCCTCACATATTTCCTCCACCATATACAGCTTCACCAGTTAGGTCAAAGCATTATGAAATAATATCTCTATTGACTTTGCTGCGATTAATTTGTTTAAAGACTCTACAATTAGGTCAATTGACTCTGTATTTTCATTTTAGAAAATTCCGTGGCATGTCACAACTTTTATATGTGTCAAATTCATGTCACATCGTGTTTATGATTCAAGTTTTTGTCACGTTCTTCAAGTCCATTCACATATTAAGAATCTTAAGTTTTAAAATTATTGATGACAAAAATATATAAGTTAGATCTTTTTATGACATATTGCGGCAAAATATTCTTTTCTTTTGCAATTTTGTAAGAGGAACTATTTCAGTCAAGGCCAAACTAGTTCTTGGAGGACGATTATGAGGGGTTTTTTTTTTTTTTTTTTTTTTTCCCTTTTAACTCCCTTTTCCTACGTAGATAAGGGATTTTAGTTCCTAATAAAGCAACCTATTAACGAATTGTAGATACACTTAAGGTTGATTGAATTCTTTTTGCTTAATTAAATTAAGCACTTTTCAAATTTCAACCACAGGCACACAGAACGGCGTCAATGTATGAGAAATGATTAAGATAAACAACGAAAAAGAAGAAGAACAAAAATGACAATAACTCTTATCAGGGATAACTATGTGCAAAGGAATAAGAACCAACAGAGTAAACTACAACAAAGAAAAACATATGAAGTTTTAAATAAAAAAACGATAAAAAAAAAAGGGAATAAATAAAGAAAAACTTCAGAAACTATAAGAAACAGAGAAAACGACCAAAAAAAATTAATAACAAAAATAAGATTAAAAAAAAAGACTACAAAACAAAAACGACAACCAAGATGATAAACGACAAGAAACAGGAAACCGAGAAAGGAAGGGACAAAAATATTAGAGAGAGAGAGAACGACAGCAAAACGAATAAAATTACGACCCCCCCCCCCCCCCCCCCCCCCACACACACACACACACAAAAAACCAAAAATAATAATAAATGAAAAGGAAATGAAAATGCTTTAAAAAAAAAAAAAGAAATGAAAAATAACAACAAACTGAACCATTGTAGAAAAAAACGACAAAAGATCATAACGACAGACAAGACAAGCATATAAAAAGGACCAGAAAAGTAATCAAACGACAAACAAAGTAATGAACAAGTACTGAATAAAAAATGATAGTAAAGTGTGAAACGGCAATAAAAAATTTGTAGAACGAAAGGCGCACATGAGAACGACTCCATTTGGAGGAAAAAAAAAATGGAAAAAATACAAAATAGTCAAAATCAAACTCAACTATGAGAAAGGTTGGATATTTAAAGTGTTTTTTTTTTTTTAACATGGATCGATAGAAAAATTGATAGAATATTGCTTCTAGTTAAGATTAAACGTGAGATACAAAAGGAAAACAAGGAAATATAAAATCTCTAGTTTCTAGTTTATGTCCGGTATGGTACTCATCTGGTCGTTGGATAAAGAAACACAAGCTAGATGATTTCTTGGATTTCTTTTTTTTTTTTTTTTTTTTTCCTTGAGTAAATTAGTCAATTATCTTACTTCACATGTCTAGTAGGGGTGAACAAAAAAACTTGTAACCTGATTGACCTACCCGAACCCAACCCAATTTAACCTGATCTTAAATTTAATCCAACCCGAGTTTTCATTGGATGGGTTTGGGTTCAAATTTAGCAATCCGACGTAAACCCAACCCACTCAAATAAGCTATTTTATGGTTTTAAAATATATTTTACTTATATATTATTACTTTTTACTATAGTTTATGACATATATATATATATATTTAAACTTACATTGTTGATCTTCTATTTTTGTATTTGTTTTATTATAATTTAAGAAAATTGAATTAGTTTTGATCTCGGTATCAAAAATATATTATGGATTTGTTATTTTTTCTATACATTTTTTATTTTAAAATTGCGTTATTAGTTTTTGCTTTTTCATATGCTCAACCCGATCAACTCACCCAACTCAATCCGATTTTAATTGAGTGGGTTGATTCTAAACTTTAGGTTGACTGGATAGGTTAAAATTTTTTCCAACAACTTGTTTGGGTGCATAGGTTGAAAAATCCTAAAAACCCACCCAACCCATCCATTCTTCACCGCAGTCTAGCAACAAAAGAAGTTTTTTAACACTTTGTCAGAAGTAGTACTTGCTTAGAATCACTTATTCACTCTTTTATCACTGAAAAAAAAAAAAAAACCAATAATAATAACAATCATAATAATAGTCGCATTTCTATCACAGAACCTTTTATTTTAAAAATTACATTTTTAATTATTTAATTATTTAATTAATTTTTTAACGATCTGTTTTATAATTAGGAGTGGAATTGTGATTTATGCACTGTAAATTTTAAAAAAAATATTGACCATATATAAAATTTTCAGTAATCCAACACTCCTTGTCAATGTTATGCAATAATATTTTGGAGATGGTAACATCAAAAGACATTAAATATTGTAAATTCACAATCATAAACATAAAAGTGCACAACAGAAGTACAGCATTTGGAAAGAAGTTCTGATGAAGAATCAAAGTTGTCAGAAATTGCTTGACCAGTTAATCATAGTCATTATGATCTCTTCATTATGAAAGGAGTCTTGTCCAATTATCATGTTCACAATGGCACCAACTGGTTTTCGTCTGACATTTTTGGCCTATTAGAACAGGTTCTTTGTTTTTTGTTTTTTTGTTTTTTATGTTTTTGTTTTTTTGTTTTTTTTTTTGTTTTTTTTGCTAGAAAAACAGGTTCTTTCTTACTTAAATGCCCAAAAGTTAATACAACAATAATGATTATGAAATTAGTCAATTCTCTAATTTTAATCATTAATTACATCTTTAATCTTTACCCATTGTCAGCATATTGTAAAGCAAAAAAGTTGGTTCTTTTTTTTTTTTTTTTTTTTTTTCAATATCTGAAACCGCACAAAGCATGGTTGGTAATAGAGGAAAAGCTTGTTCTTGACTTCTTTCATTAAATTACGAGTAAGACTATAGTGGCATTCCTTTGTTTTAGGATGTTCATTTTTTTCCCCCCATTCTTTAACCGCTATATGAGCCTTAAAAATGATCAAATCTATGAAATTTTCTTTTTGAAAGAGATAAAAAAAAAAAAAAAAACACATATAATTTACTGATAGATTGATCACAAAGATCTTCATAATAAGGTTACACCGTGACCCATAAATAGATCTCACTAATTGATCTTATCCAAACAATTATTGATTGAAAAGAGACATGTGAACTCCACTAATCTATTAAGTTTTCTTTTGTAGTTTTTATTAGGTGGTAGCTGACCGCAGTTTTCAATAACTTAAATCTTCTTTTTTTTTTTTTTTTAAGCCCCCTCATTCAGAATATTGAGTTTTATTGTAGTTCTACAATTACATTGAAGGAAAGGGTATCTCAAAATCGCCTTACAACAGCTAAAACCTTCCTTGAATGAAAGAACAGGTCAGTTGTGAAATCAACTTTGGAAACGTTGAGGGACATAGTTTCTACGAATTGTACCCTAAACTTCTGTTTGGGGGGGAAGAAAGTAACAACTAGTACAAAATTTTGATGTCAAAAGCGAATAAAGGAGGAGAATATTAATGTGGCAAAAAAGCATCTTTTTGTTCAAGGCGTTTCTTTTAAGCTCACCCTGCCTCCTTTTATCTCTTTTAAATATCCTTCTTTGTCTTCATTGCTTTGCATTTGCATTCTCTCGTATCATCAATTTTCATATGCTGCTTCAAAATTATGAAAATGCCACTAACAAGAATTGAAGGACTAAAGGCCCATTTAGGGGTGAAGTCTAGTTTTTCTTTTTTTTTTTTTTTTTTTTTTTACTCAAACTTTTTTCACTATTTACATCTATAACTTTTTACAATAAAACTCAATATTAAAAATCCATAAAAATATATTATTTTCAATCCAATGAGATGATTTTTTTTAATTGTATAAAATTTCAAAAAAAAAAAAAAAAACAAGATCATATTGATTTCTTTTTTTCCAGACATGTTTTAGGTTTTTATATTTTTTTACTTTAAAAAAAAAAACTAAACTAAACTCATATTTTCAAAACTCCAATTCCAATATATTCAAAACTATCTCCAAAACCTCCGCAAGTAAGAAAGCAAACGAAGGGGCAAAATAGGCAGTGCATTCTTGTGCAGAATGACAAATTTGGTAAAACTCAAAAGCTGAAAAGAATCTAGGAAAGTGAACTTGCAACAAGTCACCCCCGTTTTTTAAAGTCTAAAAAGACTATCTTTGTCCTTTCAAGTGGGGCATCAAAACGCCTTTTACAGACTGGTCGAATTTCGACAACTATACCCCAATTGTTTCCTTTACACTCTCTTTCTTCACTGTACGTATTATATTGTCAAGGTCTCAACAAATGCGTTTAATTAAAGCAGATGCCTATCCTTAATCATTAGACCGGATGAATGCCAAGTATGGTTGTAATAATCTATCTTCCGGATATACAAATTTTTTCGCCCTCTAAGGCTTTAATTTTTTCCTAATAAAATACCATTCGTCTCTACCCATGACCCCAACATCGCAATGCGTATTTTTCCTAATTTCAGAGTAAATAGCTTCTTATAATACGGTATTTTCAATAGTGATTCTTTCAACCCGTGGCATCATACAAGAATTTAAGTCAGTCCCATTATAATGACAAGTGTGTAGACAATTCACTTTACAAGGGATTCATATCTCATACAGGAATACACATTCTTTCAGAGATTATTTGAGTCCTGATAGACTTTGATAACTTTAGCAATACATATATACATATATATTTTTTATGTAAAAATAACTAAATAAAGCAGATGCCGTTTCTGCCACTCTTCCTTTCACACCCGATAAACAAATATCTGTGTTTCTCTTTCATTTGCTTTTGCATTGTCAAATAGATATTGATATCTTTGGTTCTGATAAAGCAAACTAAAAAGGCAATATGAGGCAGGTAGCGAAGGTTGTAGTGGCTCACAATGAGCATAATCTAGCTTGGTTATAGAAGTTGCCTTGGAAACCAGAAAATCCATGATAAAAGACTAGCCACCTCCTTTCCAACCTCAAACATCCCAAGTTCCTTTATTAAAAAAATTTCGGGATGAGGAATTTGAGTTCTATATCTTTTGATAGACTCGAACATGAATTTACTATGGACTTAAGTGTGAAATTACTGCAAAGGTATGCAAGTTCCTAGAAATCGCTGTAAAGATTATATTATAACTAAAGCAAGGAAAGTTATGTTCATGGCTGCAACTTTCTTGAAAAAGACTAATTCGTGGCCTGTGCAAGGGAAGTGAAGATCATCACCAATATCTCCAAGTTAAAGAAGGTTTTTCTTTTCATTTTTTATTTTTTTATTTTTTTATGCTGAGAGGAACCAAAGATATTGCTCTTTCAACTTCTGCAGCATATCAGAAGTACTAGCTTTTTTTTTTTTTTTTTCCCTTCAGGTACGAAAGTCATTTCGAGTTTCGTATATCAGAAAAATTCAGTAAGAAGGCTCGAGGAGGATTTTTCATCCTTGCATCAATGGGTTCACAAGCTGCTGCTCCTCCGAAAGAGGACTACAAGTTGAAGGACACGAAGCCACAGCTCGGAGAGAGATGGCCACACGGAGGGCTACGCGGCGGAGGAGGGTGGATCAGCAGCGAAAGAGCTACAAGTACTTATGATCTCGTCGAGCAGATGTTCTACCTCTATGTCCGAGTGGTGAAAGCTAAAAATCTCCCCACGAACCCTGTGACCGGAAACTGTGACCCCTACATAGAAGTGAAGCTCGGAAACTACAAGGGCAAGACATGGCACTTTGAGAAGAAAACAAACCCTGAATGGAACCAGGTATTCGCGTTCTCGAAGGAGAAGATTCACTCGTCCGTCGTTGAAGTCTTCGCTAGAGACAGAGAGATGGTGCCAAGAGATGATTACATAGGGAAGGTGGCCTTTGACATGCATGAAGTGCCGACTAGAGTTCCACCGGATAGTCCCTTGGCGCCTCAGTGGTACAGATTAGAGGATAGGCACGGCGACGCCAAGGTTAAAGGAGAGGTTATGCTTGCAGTTTGGATGGGAACACAAGCTGACGAGGCTTTCCCCGACGCCTGGCACTCCGACGCAGCCTCGGTTAGAGGCGAGGGAGTTTACAATACCCGATCAAAGGTTTATGTCTCACCAAAACTGTGGTATCTCAGAGTCAATGTCATTGAAGCTCAGGATGTCGAACCGAGAGACAGAAGCCAACCGCCTCAGGCTTTCGTCAAGGCCCAAGTCGGAAACCAGGTTCTCAAAACAAAGCTCTGCCAAACAAGAACCACCAACCCGATGTGGAATGAAGACTTGCTCTTTGTGGCAGCCGAGCCTTTTGAAGAACATCTGGTTCTCACAGTAGAGAACAAATTCAGCTCCGCAAAAGACGAAGTAATGGGACAGATAACCTTGCCTCTTCACATATTTGAGAGAAGGTTGGATCACAGGCCAGTCCATCCTCACTGGTTCAATTTGGAGAGATTCGGTTTCGGTGTTCTGGAGGCTGATAAGAGGAACGAGCTAAAGTTCTCGAGCAGAGTTCATCTCAGAGTCTGCCTCGAAGGCGCTTACCATGTAATGGATGAATCAACGATGTATATAAGCGACGTAAGGCCGACTGCTAGGCAGCTATGGAAGCAGCCAATTGGGATTCTTGAAGTCGGTATCTTGAGTGCACAAGGGCTTCTTGTGATGAAGACGAAGGACGGTAGAGGATCTACAGATGCTTATTGTGTAGCGAAATATGGACAGAAATGGGTGAGAACAAGAACAATCACCGACAGCTCCAACCCCAAATGGAATGAGCAGTACACATGGGAGGTCTATGATCCTTGCACGGTGATCACGCTGGGAGTTTTCGATAACTGCCATCTCGGTGAGAATGACAAACCAGCAGACTTGAGAATCGGCAAGGTGAGAATCCGTTTGTCAACACTTGAGATGGACAGGATTTACACCAATTCTTATCCGCTTCTCGTGCTGCAACCATCTGGGTTGAAGAAGATGGGCGAGCTTCAACTAGCGGTTCGATTCACATGTCTCTCCTTGGCAAACATAATCTACCTGTACGGCCACCCTTTGTTGCCCAAAATGCATTACCTGCATCCATTCACAGTGAACCAGTTAGACAGTTTGAGGTACCAAGCAATGACCATTGTGGCGGTGAGGCTTGGCCGGGCTGAGCCGCCATTGAGAAAAGAGGTTGTCGAGTATATGCTGGATGTAGATTCTCACATGTGGAGCATGAGAAGAAGCAAAGCAAACTTCTTCAGAATAGTCTCGCTCTTCTCTGGCATGATCTCTCTGAGCAAGTGGCTCGGGGAAGTGTGTCACTGGAAGAACCCGGTCACAACAATTCTGGTTCATGTTCTGTTCTTCATACTCATCTGCTACCCTGAACTGATCCTCCCGACAATCTTTCTCTACATGTTCCTGATTGGAATATGGAATTTCCGCTTCCGGCCGAGGCATCCTCCCCACATGGATACCAAGCTCTCGTGGGCAGAGGCAGTTCATCCAGATGAGCTTGATGAGGAGTTCGACACTTTCCCTACTTCCAAGCTCCAAGATGCGGTGAGGATGAGATACGACAAGCTTCGAAGTGTTGCCGGGAGGATTCAGACAGTGGTCGGAGACATTGCAACTCAAGGGGAGAGATTCCACGCTCTGCTTAGTTGGAGAGACCCGAGAGCAACAAGCATGTTCATCATTTTCTGTCTGATTGTAGCGGTTGTTCTCTACGTGACGCCATTTCAGATGGTTACTCTGCTTGCCGGTATATTTTGGCTGCGTCACCCTCGGTTTCGGAGTAAGCTGCCTTCTGTCCCAAGTAACTTCTTCAGAAGATTGCCTTCTCGTGCTGATAGCATGCTCTGAGAAGGCTTTGGAGTTGTTTTGTACCAAACTCTATGTTTCTGTTCAGTTCAAAGTCCCACTTTTTCTTTTTTCTTTTATCGTTATTTGTTTCTTGATTCGTGTGCTGTTTGGGAATAAAGTTCTAGAAAACATTTGCAATGGCTGTTCAAAGATTTCTTCTGTCTACTAGTTGAATTTGAAGATCACGACCAGATCAAAACTTAGATATCTCCCAGATTTAATAGGGCGAATGTTTGTCCGGGGGGGGGGGGGGGGGGGGGGGGGGGGGTGGGGCGGGAAGTGAATAAAAAACACGAGACAAATGGAAAACGGAATTTCGATTCGATTCAATATATAAAATTCAACCAACACGTCTACCAGACAATCAAAACAGAGAAAGGAAGAAAATTCTTCACTGGTCTACAGAAAACCTTTGATCTGCCAGTGATATAAAATACAATCACTTATAACTTAAATCAAACAAAGTTCAAAGACGGAAAATTGCCCTACTATGAGAAATAACTCGATCATACTCTAGAACACAAGCTCGTGAGGCTTCATGCCCGACTTAAGAGAGAACCTAGCTGCTAAATAAGTTTTCAAGTCCGGTACTGCTTCGATTGATTTTATCAATGCGGTGTCCACAGCCTTCTGGTCATCTTTCTTTCCTTGTGGAAGCTGGTTCTTTTCCTGCAATTCATGGAGACATAAACAAAGATAACTTAAAAACCAAATTCCATACAAAGAGAGAAAAATTTTAAAAAGTGTAACATGAAAAGGCAAAAGGAGAGATCTTGGAGACATGGAAATGTTGCTTTATGAGAAAACTGCTGAAGAAAAACATAATTCCGATGGAAACAAACGGCAGGAAATAACTAACCTCTTTCTCTGCCTCAAAAAACTCTCCTTCTCCCTTCTTTTTCTTCTTATCGGCTTCCTTGGCGAAGTACTTGTCATCAAACTTCTCTACGTTTACACCCGAAATGTCAACCTTGGTCGAAGTTCCAATCACATAGGATTGGTTCACACGTCTCAATGGAACCCCATTGATTTTGAACGGTCCTATATTGCATAAAAACCACAAATCAATAAACCAATACAAAACGAAAACAGGAACATTTTTTCACCTCCAAAACAGAGAATCCGAACATACATTTACACACACTTCTCATCTACAATCACTGAACAACACTCATACAAGGGCAAAAAAAAAAAAACACACACACACACACAAACATTCAAGACTAGACAAACTCATCAATATGAATTGTCACTATCACCAAAAGAAGGAAAAAACTGGGCACAAAAAAAGGTAACAAATAGAAAACCAATACTCCGACCACAATTACTCTTTCAAATTGGAATTGGATTACCCATTTCATATACTAGAGCACATCTAAATGTGTCTTTGAATCACTACTTTTGGATCCAAAATTTTCAACTCAACTCCAATCCAAATCCAAAATTTCACGTTTTAAAAATTGTTATTACGCTCATTTTTTCTCTCTCCCAAACACACATTTGGATTCATTCATTCAATTTGAACCCAAAAACTCAAATCCAATTAACAATTCGAATGGAGAGACCAAAAATGTCTTGTAATCAAGAATTTAATCCACAACCCAGTAACCAAAAGAGAAACTTTAACAACATTTCCCAGAAAAATTATATAGAATACAAATTAACAATTAATTTCCAGTTCTACATCATTTGTAAATCCATCTACCATAATGAAAAAACACAAAGAAATACCAAAAAATACCGTAAATTCAGACAGAACTCAAAATAAAAAAACCGTAATGGAAGAAAAAAAAAAAAAGCTTTACCAGTAACCAGAAGAAGCCCAGACGAGAGCTGCTTCAAAAAGACGACTCTTTTGCCCTTGAACCTCCCTGCGAGGATGATCAAAACCGTCCCCGGCGTAATACTGGCTCTGAAATCCACAAACAAAAGGAATCAAACCAAAGCCGTAACCAATCAAAAGGGGAAAAACGACGGCGTTTCAAACGACGAAGAAAGGACCTGAGCTTGGTGGGCTTGGGCTTGCGCTTGTTGACGAGCGGCTTCTTGACGTCGTCGGCGGGATAGAACTTCGGGGGCTTCTCCGGAGGCGCGGCGGCGGCGGGCTTGGCGTCGTGGCGGGGGAAAACGCCGCCGTTTTTGGCCTTGATGGCCCAGAGACCTCTCTTGTGGTACATTTTGGAGCGAGAGTACTTCCCTACGCCCCGGATCAGGTCGGGGTTTCGGGTCCTCTGGGGATTCCTCACCTTCTTCGCCGCCATTGGAGGACCTCTGATGAGATTTTTCTTCCTCTGCTTCCTTCCGTGTCTCCAAAGAGATAAAACCCTACTTCACACCACTGATATCAACTAGAGTTTTTCGTGGCATTTTCGTACTTTCACTTGTGTATTTCTAAGGTTTTTCTTTTTCTTTTTCTTTTGGGTTTAAATTCATCATTTTACTCCCTAAATTTTAACCTTATACAACCTTGATCTCCAAATTTTTTTCACAGTTAGAATACTCTGAAATTTTTAAAATATTATTATAACACTCATTTCCGTTAATTTTGGGACGGAATCTGTAATAATCTCGTAAAAAAAAGTTATAATAACTATAGATTATTTTCAAAAATTAACGAAAAAAACTACTGTAATAATATTTTTAATAGTTTATGATCGTTATAACTTACGAAAAAAAAGAACATGAAATGTCATTAAATTTTTAAAATATTATTACAATAATCATTTCTGTTAATTTTTAAATAAAATCCATTAATAATTTAATCAAAAAGTAATATTAACTAATGGATTCCGTTCAAAATTTTATCTAAATAATTATTATAGTAATATTTTAATAATTAAGGACATTTCAGTTATAAAAAAATTTAAGAAACTAAATTTATATAAAGTTAAAAGTTGAATAACCAACTTAGTAATTTACCCCTCTTTTTTTAGAATTTTGCCCCTCTTAAATTTTGATATTCCATTCTGATAGCATTTGTGATGGGCCAGCCCATTTATTGTATACAAACCATTTGGACCTTTTTTGATTCGACCCTTCAGCCCATCAAGAATATCTGATTTGCAGCATTGCCCAAAATTTTTTAATTTTGAAACAGTAGTAAATAGCATTTTTATAAACGTATTGAAGTAAATAGTAAGATTTGCATGTGACTTTATTATAAAGTAAAAAATTCGAATGAATAAATAAATGAAGAAACTTGAATGAATAATTTTTTTTGTTCTTTATCTTTTTTTTTTTTGGTCCTTTTTTTTTAATAAACTTCTAGAAAAATTAAAAAAAATAAAAGATCTCAAGGCGCAAGAGCATAGAGAATGAACGACAAGCGTCGAGAGCGGGAAAAAGGGCACTTGGGCGCAGGAGGACGACGATCGTCCAAAGATGAGGGAGGAGATAGGAAGCACTTGGGTGCAGGGACATCAATCGTCAAAAGAGGAAGGAGAAGATAATAGGCACTTGGGTGTAGGGACGTCAATCGTAGGAACAGAACGCAATAGTGTAGGGATAATAATCGTCAAAAGATAGCGCATAGCTCATGGGATCAAAGAATCAATGACTTGTTTAAGTATAATCGTTATAATAGAATAAAAAAGGAAAAAAAAAACATACCAATAAAAAGGATGATGTTTTTTTAAAAAAATTTGAGGATAGATGTGATTTTTTTTTTTTTTTTTTTGGATAGAAACGTGAAGCAAAGGATGGAATACGGGATTGCATGTACAGTTTGGGTGAGTGGGATTACGTTAAAAAAGAAGGGTGGGAAAGAGGTGATTATGAGAAGATGGAAAGGTGGGGAGAGTGTTTCAGGTTTTGAGATATAGGATTGTAATCTCTGATACCATATAGAAAATTAAATAAGAAATTAATAATAGTAATAATAAGATAAGAGACTAGGAGAATATAATAATATTTAATGTGGATGTGTATTTAGAGCAAGAGAATTTATTAATAAGGAGTATTATAAATGAACTTCCACATAAATACAAGTTACAATATATATAATTAAATAAGTTGTCTAATACTTACAGATCTCCTGAAATCAAGATTATTTTAAATTATAATAATTATAAATAAATCAAAAGTTCATAACAAAATAGTAACTTTCCTTAACATTAATACTAACTTTGCTAATTCATCTCGTTGTATCATTCTTTAACAAAATATGAACGATAGGTTTTTTTTTTTTTTTTTTTTTTTGTTCGTTTTTGCTCTCTGGGTTGAAGGAGAACGAACCCATGATTTGGAAATTGTCACTGAAAACAACTTTTTTTTAATCGACAAACGTGAATAACGTTTTGAAAATGGTACAAAAACGAGGTTAATATTTCAACCTTTCAAAAATTGTGGGCGTCTTTCAACAGGTGGAGTCGGTGCCAAGTCGGCACCGATCATAATCGGTCGAGTAACTAAAAATACTTTTCATTGCGCAATTTGATTTTTATTGTTTGAATTTTTATTATTTGTTCAGTTAGGAATCTAAAAATATCAAACCGACGATATAAAGTTGTGCAATGAAAATACCTCAACTTTTCTTAGCACGAGGGAGGCTTAAATTATTGAACTAGCAAAATAAAAATGTGACTTTTCCATGTTAATTACCCCAATATGTAGTATAAAGATCTAAATTTTGTGCTATGCAACTTTTTTTTTTTTTTTTTAGTACCTCCGCAAATAACTATTACATCATCATTTAAAAAATAATAATATTAACAACAAGTGGAAAAAAGAAAAAAGAAAAAACAGACATTGTTACCTGACCTCTAAATGAAGTTGTGGAATTGAGCTTTTCCTTATCAATTTTATTTCAATAAAAAAAAAAAAAAGAAATCCTCTACAATTAGAGTACATGAGACGACTAATCCTCATACTTAGCCTCTACTATAAGAAAATAAACTTTCTAAAGAGTCATTAACAAACTTTCTAAGTTAATCCTCTTACTTTTTCTTGACTCTCGTCATCTTCTATTTCAATTTATTGAGTTCCCTAGTTTCCACATCTTCCACTGTGGGTGAACATCAGGTGGGGTTAGCTTGATTTTTAGAATTTTTCAACCCATCCAAACAAGTTTAGAATGGTTAGAAAAAGATTAACCCACTTGATTGGATATTAAAATAAAAAATAATAATAATACTAATAATGTAATTCTAAATAAGAAACAAGAGGAAAAATTCAAAACATATTTTTCATATCAAGTTGGCAAGATCAAATTTAAGTCAGTTTCTTAAAAATTATAATAAAACAGCTACAAAGCAAAATATCAACAATGCAAGTTTAACTTGACATCATAAACCATATAAAAAAAATTTAATTAATAAATAGTTAAAAATATAGCCTGATTGGAAGAGTAGAATTTACGAGGGGTTTATTAAATTTGAACACAAACCCACCAAATGAAAATTCAGATTCCCCAATCTCATCACCAACATTTCTCGCTTCTTTGACTTGCGACCCTTCACCTTCACCTTCTCTTTTTTAACTTGTATTTGGATGACATATCCAATTCTCAAAATTGGAAAATTTTTGCCAAAAACTGTTTTTCTCAACTTTTTTTTTATCATTCTCCAATTGTAAAAAAGAAAACCATCTCACTTTCAAATTTATTTTATACAATACCCTTTTGGAAAAAAAAAAATGAACATTTTTTGAAATCTTCTCATAATACACTATTTTCAACACCATTTCTTCTAATTCAAATAACTTTTTGTTTTCAAAAAGAAAATTTTTTACACATCCAAACATCATCATATTCTCAAAGTGAAAAGACTCTCTCATTTAAAATAAGAAAAAAAAAATGGATACGTGAAATCCAAACGGAGAGTTTTCTTGAGGGCTCTCCTACTACCATTCCCTCAAGCCTACGTGCGCCATAATTAATCTATAAAACTATAGAGAATCAGAGAACAATAAGAAAATTGAAGCAATAGAAGATTAAAAAAGAGAGATATAAAAGATATTATCATTCATGAGAAACATTTAGAGATCTCTTTGGTAATTAAATAGAGTTTTTAAAATTTTTTATCCTTTTTTTTAATTAAATTTGTTATCCCTTTGGCTTGAGTACGGATTGACATATTTTTTTCTTTTTAGTTTTTGTTTTATAATAGACAAAAAAAAATGAACCGACAAAAATATTTATTGTAATTTTATCCGTGTTAAAATTTCAAAACAAGCAAATTTATAAGAGTCCCACATTAAAAAGAAATAAAAGTTTCTTCTCTCATCCGCCCTATATAAGGAATTACAATAACACTTTTGGGTGGAATGAGAAGAGATGAGAGAGTTACGAGGTGGAGTGAGGAAAGAGGAAGAGAAAAGAGAGACCAAAAAACTTGGTCTATTTAAAAGAGACTTGAGTCTATTTAAATATTTAAATCTTTTTAGTAATCAGTGAGAGAAAAAAAAATGAAAAAAAAGAAAAATTCTAATGAAAAAGAAAAATTCTAAATTAGTATTAAAGAAGTGCAAAAATCAACACCTAATGTATTTTTTAGTCTATTTTCGCAATCTTTTTTTTTTTTTGACACTCACATCTAAGTAAAACAGAAATTATGAGCTTCAAAAAAATTTTATTTGGTTTTATTATTCAAATGATCAAAAATTAAAATCAAAAATAGATTTTAAAAAGTCGGATTAAGATCTTTTGGCATAATCAAATCATGTAGAAAAAAAAAATCAGAGACACACCAACCAAATTTTTTAAAAAATGAATACCACTCTCTTCAATTAAAACATTAAGGTTCCGTTTACTTCAATATCTCCAACTCAAATTTCTCATATCAGTTTTTGTTCTTTTTTTTTTAGTCAATAAAAATTATAATGAGTTTTTGAAAAATTAACTAACTCCAACTTAAAAATTTTATGTGAACCAAACGCACCATGTCCACGAACTAATCCATCAGAGCATAAAAAGGCAAAACTCCCACTTATATCTATTAGGCCGAATTTTGTTTGAATGCCCAACTTGAGTTTATTCACTCCCTCAGCAGCACCTTAAGTTCCTCCTTCGTAATTTATAGCTTTCTCACGTGTGGTTCCTGGGTAGTCATTTTCCACTTCAAATGTTTAGTTCATGTTGGTTAGTGCATCTATTTTTTGAGGCTTTTTGAGAAATACCCAAAAGAAAAAAAAAAGATTATTGTCTTATAATTCGGATTTTTTCATTTTATAATGTCAAATAAAAAGTTGTTTCAGGGTAAAAATTTGAATCATGGGACAAAAATCCGAAACATATACATTAGAAGAGGTATTCTCCAATTTCCTCCTATTTTTTCCTTCCTATTTCATTCAGTAATATTGTGAAATTAATGATCTTGGGTTGTTTGTGAGACTTTTTAGTTGCATTGTTCAGTTCCAAAGATTGCAGAGACTCCAACCCATTTATTAAATGGAAAAATAAGCAAATAGCAATTCAGTTATACCTTATTTGGAAGACGTCCAATTTTAGAAATTGAAATTTTTTTTTGCAAAAGTGTGTTTTTTCTAACTTTTTCTATCATTTTCTCATTTTGAAAATGGAAAACTATTTTATTTTCATACTATCCCATTTTCAAACAGGTAAATAGTTGTGCATTTTGTAGCAATCTGTTAAGAGAATTGTTAAAACAATCGCTTAAATAAATATAATTATGTTTTTTTACCCACACTTAATATTTGTTTATATTTTTTACCCTTCGTATTTATCTGTTGGACGTCAGAAACTATTATAATAGGATAATGATCAGATGTGTAATTTTGATGACAATTTAGGAGTCTACGGTGGACGACCTAAATGACTTATGTGTTACATTACAAGCAATTACGCCGGTTTATCCAAAATCTTTATACAAATTATTTTTATTTTTTTTTTTTTACACAATCAAATATGTCGCAATAATAAAACAAAAAAAAAAAAAATATATACAAAATTCATATATACAATCATAAATATGGTGATAATTAACATAAAAAAAAAAAAAAGACAAATTCAGTCTTAACTTTTATACTCTTTTTTAAAAAAAAAATGCATAAGTGTAACTTTACCCCAAAAGAGAGAGAGGGAGAGAGAGAAACCGTTTTCAAACTATATATATATATATAAACTATTTTGGAAAATATATACCAAACAAACATTAATTGGAGGCTGTATTCAAAACCTCTTCCTCAAGAAACAGGAAAAAAAAAAAAAAAAAAAATTTGCAAGCATTACCAAAAGGGTCCTTGATTTTTGCGCTTTTTTTTTTTTTTTTTTTGCTCCACAAGGTATAAAATTCTTCATTTAATTTAAAAGATAGAAATGCCAAAAGTGCAAGCCAAAGGCTAGCTAAGTAGCTTGTCTTCATCTTATCCAAATTAAACTATATTAAATAAATAATAAAAAAACATATTTGCTTTTGTACACAGCAAAACCAAAGTAACACATGGACATTTTGACCTTACTACCTTTCAACAACTGTCTATTTAACCATTTCATTTACCCCAAAGAAGGAAAATAAATAAATAAATAAGCAGAAAATGTCTATTTAACTATTCGCCGTAACTTATTCTCAGAAATTGCATCTAAAGATATATAATCTCCGAAATCAGTTGTTTCTTAAATTTTTCCCTATTATTTGTCAATACCACACCTCTTCTTTCTTCCTTTTCAAACTCCTCATATTCTTGGTCAGAAAGGGCTGCCCATGACAATTAATAATATATTCTCTAGGTTTGTATACTTATATATATGTATATATATATATATATGCATATTCATATACATATATTATGTGGACGGATCTGTGTAAGGACGGGGCGCACTGCCCCCTCAATTTCTTGAATTCTAAATCTTATCCCTATATGTTCTTAAAATTTTGTTATTTTATATCCCTATTCAAAAACTTTTTTCTCAAATGTGTCCTCACTCAATATAAAGTTCAAGAATAAATTTCACAATATTTTAATATATAAAAACAAAATATAATAGTAATTATATGGTTACAAACATGAAAAAAAAAAATTTTGTTAGAATAAAAAAATATTAAACTTTTAATCATATAAAGTTATTAATTTTAAAAAATTTCTCCGTATATGTGCCCACTAAAAAAAATTTCTGAATCAGTCACTGTATATTACATATATATATATATATATATATGTTTCTATGTAAATCTTTAATGGATGAGGAAACAAAGAGTAAGATCTAGAAAGAGGGGAAAGAGTAAAAATTCTACTTCTTGGAAATTAAGTGATCTACATATATGTCTAGTACTATACATTGTCTATATTTGTGTGAAAGAAATGAAAGAGAAGTTAACTATTAAATATTAAAGAGATGCCAACTAATAATGACTTAAGAAAATTAAAAGACATCATCATAAAAATTTTGCCTTTAGGTTTTTCGGAATTAACTTTTTGTATTCATTCCTGTCGAGGACGGGCCAACCATAGAGAGCTAAGAGCTCGAAGACGATGGAAGTACTCAGCGATCGCTAGCAAACACCTTGCGGCTTGGCGGGTCGTCAAGATTTGGTGCAGCCGGTGGAGGGTTTGGTGCCTCAGATTATCAGCCTGTTAATTAAATTTGTTTTCATGTATTAGTCTCAAGAATTAGAGAATGAAACATACAAAATTAATTGTATTTTGCCTATGTATTAACTATTCTTGTCAAGTTGGACTATTTCTTGAAGGGCAATGATTAAACCTATACTTTAATGAACTAAGATATGATAACAAAAGACCTTTTTGGTTATCTTGTTGATTTAAACATCACATCTCTTCTCTTGTAAACACAATTAGTCGGAGTTTGATTAGTCGTAATAAGAGATTTGACTGATCTAATCTCAAACAGCCTAATGAATAAGTTGTTTGGGAAAAATGAAAGTTTTCCCTCCTAGATTATAAGTCGTGGGGTAGGTTTTTCTTAACATTTTGCCGCCCCCCCCTGACTGAATGGAAAATGGAAATAAATAATGTATGTAAACACAAAAAATTTCACTTATTGAGCTCAAAGAATATTTTGATTTGAAAACTTGAAAATTCTTCATGGACCACCTTAATTTCTCGAAAAATATTCTACCATACTATGAGCACGCTAAATAATGGAGACAAACTTGTTCACACTTCAACAATAAAATTAAGCTAAAATAAGTCAATTTGAAAAGAGTGCTTCTATTTGTCTAAATCGATTTTAAGTTTTAATCTAGTTCGATGTGTTAAATTTTAATTGGCTAAAACGCTTTGGTCTTTAAACTCTAAAATCTACCTACATGTTATTAACTTTAAGAATAGGTGATATATTTGACGTTTATGTAATCATAATGATTCTTTTTGTCTCTGCCTAAGTTTGATTTGTTGATATTTTTCCTAGTTAATTAAGGTTCAATTCATAAATGATTGCTCAAAGTACTACTTTTGTTTATCCATGAATACTATTCTATTTTGTTGGCCCATATCTTGTCATAATTACTTCTCAAACCAATATCATGAAACCAAAAAAAAAAAAAAAAAAATTGTTGAGGAAAAAAAAAAAGAGGAAGCTAAATGTATGTGATCTACACAAGTTGTTCAAACACATGCAATAATGGCATTACTCTGATTGGGAGTGTGTTATGTGGAGTGTAAGAATGGGTTTTGCTAAACTGAGGACCATATTTGGTCAAAAATGAGTTATGGTTTTTGTTCTTCTTCTTCTTTTTATTTTTATTTTTATTTTTTTTTAAATTATTTTTTTTATGCTTGCTAAGTCAAACGGTTACGACCCTGACATGATGACATGAGAAAGATATGGACCAAAGGGCCATTAGTTGAGATGGAGATGGACATATGGTATGTGGGGACCAGCACTATCATGGTACGATCATGCCACGTTCATGCCACGTGTACGGGTTTGATGCTTGTGACTCATCACTAGAAGGTTGATCAGATCAAGCAAGAAGTAGAACAATTGTGGACTAACTAGCTAAACAACAAGCATGAGGGGCAACAAAAAAAAAAAAGTTAGACCTTAGAAGTTGAAAAGAAAAAAATATGAGCACCTTTGTTGCGGATTAATTGAAAAAATCTAATTCAAATCGAATCTCAAAAAAATTATTAGTTTTTGAAATTAATTCAAAAAAATCTAATTCAAATTGGATTTCTTTCAATTTAAACCTATGCATCAAACAGATAATAGGATCGAACCTTATTTAACCTAGTTAGATTAAACAGACTTTTGTCACAAATATAGCTATTTACATGCTAGGTGCTCAAATCGTATGGGTCAATCCTTAATCCTAGAGTTACATGGATAATCTCCTAGGAATTCTACATTATTAAAGAAATTAGGTCAAAACTACATCCAAAAAAATAAAGTACACGAAATTAATATTAATTAATAAATTTAAGAATTTTTTTTATATCTTATAGAGAAAAAAATTATTAACTAAACCTATACTGACACATAGATTTTCATAGTTGTTTTTTAAAACATTAAAAAAGATGTCAATTCAATTTCAATTTTTCACGTATGAAATCTGTATCACATTCATTTTTTCTCCCTTCCAAACACTAATAAAAAAAAGATTCTCAGTTTAAAAAAGAATTTTTTTAGAACAATTTTTTCAAACATATATTCTAAACACGAACTAAATTTCGAAACTTTGTTAGTTAATTATAGACATATTTGCACGTTATTCTTAGTTTTTTTTTTTTTTTTAACTTTCTAATGTGCGTATAACATTGAGCCGTACAAGACATGGGTATGATGCAAAAAATGTCCCTATCAAAACATGAATTATGTTAGCCACGACAGTTCATGGGAAGGAGCATATATTTATGTGTGTGTGTGTGTATATATATATATATATGTATGTATAGATTCCATGTAACCACCAAGCCCTCCTCTTGAGAGCGAGACATGGAGTGGTTCATGGATTGGGGGTAGGTTTCCCAACCAAAACAGGAACAGATTCCTGTTCCTTGGGCCCCACGTTTAGAGAGATGATCATAATGGGGGACCACAAAACTGTTCATATATGCCAACCCTTTATAAACATGTACTCAACATCACTTCTAAATTTCTTTTCATTCATGATAATTATTCTCTATGATATCAATTATTGCCGATGTTATCAGTCAATATATTTTTAAAAATAATTTCTTTATAGTAAAATAAGTGGTGGGGGTGGGACGAGTGCGATCATGTGAGTGTCACACGCTGAGAAATATCTGTATTGAAAATTTGAACGATGAGATGGACGTACCTGTCGGACAAAGCCTTCGAGAGTGGACAGCTTGTTCATGGCGAGAGCCATCTGGCCCATGTAGTTAGCCATGTTAGGAGGGCAGCTTAAGGAGTCGGAGGTTATCGTGTCGGAAAGCGACTGATTCAGAGCTTCAAGGCCTTGGGAGAGAGCTTCTTCAGCCTCTTGTGTCGACTGTTGTAACCCACATACGGCCAATATTTGTTGCTCCGTCAATGGCTCTAGATGACTCGGAATAATCTGAAAACAAAAACAAACGCCTTCATGATAAATATATATCTTAATTACCACCCCAAAAAATAAAATAAAATAAAATAAATGCCCTTGAATATTTATATATAGGTAAAACATATTATTAATTAATAAATTAAGTGAACACTGCAAAATAATGTTATTTTCATAATATTCCTTGATACCAATTTTCTTTCTTTTGGTTAAATGTGACACATATTAACGTAAAGTACAACAAATGGGACTTTTCTTATTTATTCGCTACCAACCAAACAAGAGAAAACCCAAAGTTTTGTTTCCATATATATAAGAGTTTGAAGAATGATAAAGACATGTACACACGCACACAAATATATATATGTATGTGTGTATGTAGTCTCAAGAGAAATATTAACCGTGCAACGCTAGCCTTGCTCTAGCTCTCTCTTTCAAAACCAGAAATTATATATATGTATATATACATATATATATATATAGTAGTAAAAGATATGTATAGCTTTATTGAAATGATGCCTAACTCGACCCGATAGAGGTAAAAATTCACGATATACCTTTCGTCATTTATTT
Organism: Ficus hispida; assembly: GCA_025413025.1. NCBI lineage: Eukaryota > Viridiplantae > Streptophyta > Magnoliopsida > Rosales > Moraceae > Ficus > Ficus hispida. The sequence continues at coordinate 28,158,313 of CM046373.1, forward strand.
AATGTATCATTCACGCTGAGATCTCCTTTGGCCATGCCCACCGCCAACTTGCACTCCCATGCATTTAACTAATTCTATCCTATAGTACCCCTCGTGCGACACTTTCTAGTACCGCCATCATTTCCCCCATATATATATATATATATGTATGTATGTATACATATATATATATATATCGTTTCTCAATATTAGTACTATTTTATATATTTTGAAACCTAGCAAGGTAATTATTTTGATAATTTACAATACATCGATGTATTTGGTAGACGATATATTAGTTTTGTCTTGGTGTAAAAATCGGTAAAAATGTCTGTAAATATTCAAATTTTTGTGCATATAGTTTTAGTTCTTTTTGTCATGTTCTAGCTAGTCATATTAGGCTTATCTAGGGCAATGTCCCAAAGAGAATTATTATGATTATTATTATAATTTTTTTGATGAAAACAAATTAATCCAAATGTAATAGTAATTGATATTTTTTGAGTTTAATTAAGAATGTCAATGACCTTGATGAGGTCGGAAGGTCTGAATCCACCCATCCACATGAAGCAACGCTCGGCCGGAGTCTTCCACATGCCGGAGACGAGATGAAAGACGTCGGATTTGACGACCAAGCTCTTGAGATTCAGCACTTGGTCGTAGTGAGCCAAGCAATTGTCCACGTACAGCCGCAGCTCGTTCTCCGGCAGATGCTCTTGCACCGCCGCCCGGAGCTCGCACATCATTCGGTGGTTATCCTCTAGCCACCTCGCATATTCCATGTCGAAAACCGCGGCGTCTAGACCAATAAAAATATTGCAAATTTTGGTCTCAGGTTCCAATCAAATTTTGTGGTAGACAAAAAGATAAAATAAATAACAAAAGAAATGTAAGAAATTACCTGAGCTAATGCTGCCAATACCAACAGGAATGCCTTGTTCGCCTCCTAAGAGAGCTCCTCCACCAAAAAACATGCCCTAAATAATAATAATTAACCAAGTTCTTCCATTAATAAAAACGACTAACTATTCAATTTTATGCGCGATAACGTGACAGTCATCGATCCCTATTAATATTAGGATTATTATTATTAATTACCATGGGATATCTCACCTGAGCTCTAGCTCTTTGCAACTCTTGCTCCAGCTGGGTAAGTTTAATCCTACTTGACTCTAACTGCTGAACATATGCCTGTAATAATTATATAATAAAAAACGATGAAACCATATTTATATACATGTGTGTGTGTATTATATGTCTGTATAACTTATTGTTTGTTACTGGAGATAGATTAATAATGAAAAAACGTACGTTTTATACATGTATACACATATATATGTATTTGTATATTTGTCTGACCTTTTTTCTAAGTCTGCTTTTCCTAGCTGCCTCCCTATTCTGAGCAAGCCTTCTTAACGTCTGCATTGGAAAGAGTTATCCAACAGATCATATATTTATATATATATATATATATATGAGTTCAGAGGTTGACAATCTCTAATTTAAAATAGTAGATATATACAAATATATAGTACTACTAATAAATTCAATCAATATACATATATATATATGTCTATATGTGTATATATCACCTTAGGATCAGGAGTTTTTGGTCCTTCCTGTTCTGAACTAGAAGTGGGACCTTTACGGTTACCCTCACGCTGCATCCACAACAAATTTTCAGATCAAAACAAACACTTTAAGCATTAAAATATAAATAAATATACATATATATATATATAAGTCAGACATATAGTTTATTATAAGATTAATTAATTTCTCAGTTTCTAATGCTATCTATAATAAGGGGAAAAAAATTAGTGTCAACAAGAAGAAATGACTTGGCTGGCTGGAATATTTGTTATTTATATATATATATATATGTCATACATGTATATATATATATTATATATGTATGTATATAAGAGCTAGATTAGAAGTACCTTGATGGACTTGTTGGGTGGAGGTTCATGACCAGAAGAAGGAGCGGCAGCAGCATTAGCAGCAGCAGAAGCCGTAGTAGAATCATTGTTGTTTCGTGGATTGTTGTTGGCCAATTCCATAACACTAATGGACGGCTCTGATGCTCTCTTTGATATTCCACCACTCATATTATTTATATGGCCCGCTGGTGAAACTAATCCTATACTCGCCTACACCAAGTCACAAAGCCAACCCAATATTATTTTAGTATTCTCAACAAATATAGAACATATATATATACACTGTGTAAATAAATATATATATATATATATATATATACCTTTGTTGATGAGGGCTCTTCGTGCATAGGCTGAGATGGGAAAATGTTCAAAGTGGGTGGCCTCATTCCGGCGTTATCTGCAATAGTACCTATGAAAGCATTAACAGATAATCCGATTATTGTCATATTTATATATATATATATATATCTACACATATATACACACACATATTTATACAGAAATGGTTCCAAAAGAGTCATGATTAGAAGAAACACAGACATTAATAAGCGTGAAAGAGTGTACTGTTGATCAAACTAAAGCCTTCTTTTTTCGTTAAAAATGATTTCTTCATAATAAATTTGGGAATCTGCCGTATAAATAATCCAAAACGGAAATGAAATGAAAAAGAAAAAAGTCAGATAGAGAGAGAGAGAGAGAAAGAGAGAGGAGAGAGAGAGAGGGGGCAGAGACAGATAACCCATACCATAAACCGTACAGCCTTTTTAATTTTACGCAGCAATAGTAGTGAATAATAGTAGTACAATAATATTTTGCGTGGAAAAATCGCAAGGAATAATGCTTGATAGCGTTTTTTGGTTTATTTTTTACATAAATTTTTCACAAACCAAACTCAAAAGAGAGACAGTCAAATAATTCTACAATAGTACAATAGACATTTTATATATATCTATATATATTGTTTATATTTAAACTATATTATTATATATGCGTATGTATGTATGTATGTATTTACTTCGTGTAAGGATCCGGTCAAAGGAAAGTATTGTGCAGCAGATTTTTGATCTGAACATGCTTTTCCTGTGAGACCGTCCCCAAACAACAGTTTTGGAATAGAATCTCCGTATTTTTTTTTTTTTAACAGAAATGAAAAGTAAAAAAAAAAAAATATTGATTTACCAAGAAGAAGAAGAAGAAGAAGAAGAAGAAGAAGAAGAAAACACTCACGTCTAATTTGGTCTTGATCTTGTCCATCAAGATAGAGGAAAAGCGCTTGATCTAACTCTCCCATATCATACGCTGACCCAGAGCAGTACTAGTACTGTCTTTGCCTCTAATCACATAATAACTCTAAATTAATGACAAAAGTAACCCAAAAAAAAAAAAAAGAAAAAAGCAAAAAAAAAAAAAAAAAAGTTTAAGATGATTAGAAATAGCTAATAATTAATTACATGAAGTTTCCGATGTTGGATGAGGAAGCTGACGACTGATTAATATAAGGAAAAACATTCTGCTGCTGGTGATTATGTTGTAATTGTTGATGATCATGATGATCAAGAACAAGTGGGGTTGATTGGACGGTGTTGATCATTCCTTTAATGGTGGAAGGAGCAGCCATGAAAGGAGTTGCTGAGAGCTTGGTTTGATCCTGCCGTTGATTATGATCTTGATGGTGGTGGTGTTGACACGGTTGTTGGTGCTGATCGTCTGCTAGTACTACCTTCTCGTCTTTTAAACCTCTTGACGAAAACCCCATTAATAATGGCAAAACCGCCTCTATTGTTGTTGTTGTTATTTATCTTCTTCTTCTTCTTACTTTATCTTGTAATCGGCGGTCTCTTCTGATTAGCTGCCTCATATTGATCATCCAGATATCTAGAGAGAGAATATATTCTAGAGAGAGAGAGAGAGAGAAAGAGTGGGAAAGGGTCGGTTATAAACGAGAGAAGAGTTTGACACAGAAAGAGAGAGAGAGAAGGAGGAGGAGGAAGAAGACGAAAAGAAATTGAATTGAATGCAAGAGAACAAAAGAGATTTTAAAGCTTTTTTTCTCTCTCTCTCTCTCTCTCTCTCTCTCACTTTCTCTCTCTAAAGAAGTAGACGACTTCCTTCCTTCCCGTAAACCAGAAATTTATTCCGCTTCTGTATAAGTATTATCCCTCTTCAACTTTCTCTCTCTATCTCTCTCTCTCTTGCAGGATTTAAAAAAAGAAAAGAGTGGAGAGAGAAAGAGTAGACTTGGAATTAAAAAAAAAAAAAAAAAACAAAATGACAAAAAAAAAAAGTGGTTTTGTTTTTCTTTTAATTTGAAAACCAGAAGTTCTTAATGGGCAGTATTTCAATGTATAATGAGTCCAAATCTATCCGTTTGACTGTCTGGCTAATGTTTATTTATTTTCTCTATCTAAATTTAGCGACTTGATCACATAAATAAGAGTTAAATATTAAAAACATTTAAACAATTTAATTAGGTATTAAAATTGAATTTAGAAGCAGTCGAGAGAAGAAAATATAAGAAAATAAGCCAGTAGATATATGAAACATAAATATATGTGTGTGTGTATATATATATGGCTTCCTTGTCCAAGCTTCTTTTTATTATTGGGGCTGAAATGACAAAACTACCTTGGTTGGTTTCAGACTCTACTATTGACATTTTCATGCAAAATTACACGTAGATTGCTGAGGCGGCTGTGCTTTTCTTTTTTCTTCCAAATTCTTTTTAGAAAAGGAAATTTGTGTACAGAAATTCTTTAATTAACGTGTACCAAATTTAATTTATCAGTGACTAATTACAAATTTACAATAGTACCCTATTGTCAATTTGTCAACACTTTATCTTTAATTTTTAGTTAAAATGCTGTAGATTACTAACTCTCTTTATTAGATATTATCTATAGAGTTTTTTATTCACTTATTTATCTATATATATTTTATTTCATCGAATAAGATGAAAAAAGAGCACAACAAAATGAAAGTCTTCAAGAATTATAAACAACAGAAGCAGACGTCATTAATTTCCATGTAAATATATTAATACACACTATACTATTATTAGTTAATACTATTGCAAATTAAATAAAAAAAGGCATGCATAATTTACACGTGAAAACATTAATATTAGATGGAGATATGCGTAAAAATTAAAAGTACTTAAATTTATTGCAAAAAAACAAAAAAACAAAAAACAAAAAACAAATTATAAGTACTTTTGATCTATTGACGACGTTTCAGTATTTGATTGGATTTTCCTTGGAAATAAATATACCATTTTTATTGTTTCCAAATAAGGCGAAAAATTAAAACCTAAATGTTCTCCATTGCTGCTTCTCCGAATCATCTTACCAAAGGTCACAATTACAATATCAAACTGACTACCGAACACGCAAATTGTACCTTTTTTTTTTTTTTTTTTTTTTTGATAATCAATGTCCAAAATTGAAGTTCTTAATTGACTTACAACGTCTTGTAGTAAAATATTATTATTAATGTTAATCTTTCCTTAATTAGTCAATATTAATTAAGGAAACTCTGTTCATCCACAAAAGTGACACGTATAAATCAGCATTAGTTTGTTCGTTGTGTTGACTAATAATTAAACTATATATGCCGATCTCAAGTGTTTGGTGCACAAAAAATACCCTTTTGGCGCAACATTTTGCAAAATCATTTTGAGGATCAAGAAAATTAATAACCTCTTATCAAAAAGAGAGAGAGAGAGAGAGAATATTCATTGGATCTCGATATAGAGGAACAACAAGTGAAAAAACAAAAGCATTATTCTTTAGTTTAAATAAAAATTATTGGCTCCTTTGACTTGGTTTTTGTTTTTATGTTTAGTGGAAAAAAAAAAAGAAAAAAAAAAAGAAGCAAAAGTTATTGCTTTTTCATAATAATTTGGAATCATATTTGTAAAAGAGTTTTAATATATCAAAATGATTTTAAAATTAAAAAAAATAAACTTTTAATAATCAGTATTAAGAAAAAAAGTTCGAGTGAACTTTATAATGTCTTACAAAAACTCTGATAAAAGTTTCAAATACTGCACACAGCGAAAGAGCAAAAAAAAATGGTTTTAGTGGGGGCATTATTTCAAATATAGAGAAAAAAATTTTCCCTAAAAGACAGGCACAATTATAAATCTTAACAATTGAATGTGGGTGAAATCAACATTTTTTTAATAAATGGGTGCATAGAATATAAATTTTAGAAGTAAAAATTAAAATCTCAAAATTTTATCAGTGTGATTTTAGGGTTAAAAAACTTTTAAAAGTACTGGCTCCGTCTCCGACTGCTCACAAGAGTTTTGTAGAAATTACATTCTGTGACTTTGACTTAAAGTAGTTTTTGTAGTTAGAATTATATATATATATATATATATATATATATAAACTGAAGGCACAAAAGAAATTTTTTAAAATTTTAGGCTCAAAATCAATTTTTTTAAAAATATGAGTGGGCAAGTGCCCTGCCAATTTGAATGTGGCTCCTTCATTTCATTGACTACTCATAAGAGTTTTTTTTTATATATATAGAAATTACATTCTATGTCTTTGACATGAAACAATTTTTGGAGTCAGAAAGCCAAAAACTGCTTATAATTGATAAGCTCTCAGGCAAGACTTATATTGAGTCAATATCTGATATTCTGAATATATTTCTCATTGATTGTCCTCCTAATAGTGTTATGTCAAATAATTTTAATTTAAGAATTGAGTCATATAAAAAATATTAAATACTATAAATTCTTAAAAAAATTGTGAGTTGTTAAAATACTATTAAATTATTGAGACATAAAAATGGAACAACATATCAAGACTCGACCTATATTGAGCTTAATTACCAAAAACCTCGAGCATCTTCCCAAGAAATGCTTCATGTCTCTCAATTTAGTCCATCCTTTCTGCTTGTAATTAACCACATTTGTTTAACAAGCAGATGAGCAGGTTGTTTTTTATTATTAATATTAATGGAGCCACGCATTCGACCACTAAATTTCTCTATATTTTAACTTTCGCCTATAACTTTGTTAAAGCTTCCGTTTAGATCGTCGGTTGGAGTTAAAATTTTTAAATTGAAATTAGTTGACTTTTCAAAAGCTAGATATAATTTTTGTTGAATTTTCAAAAAAAAAGACAAAAATCCAATAAAAAAATATAGTTTAGTTGGAGTTGAACTCAAACACCAAACAAGCCATAATTCTTTGATTAAACACTTTTCATACACCACACTAACAGTTTTGAATTTAAAACCTGCCCCACTGAACTATTCTCTTTTTAATTTATACCCATCATTTTATATTTTTTTTTTTATTAAAACCCGCATTTTATAAGATTTTAACTTCGAAATAAGAATATGAATGTCAATTTTAAGATGGATAAGGCATGTAGTAATCAAATGGGAGCCCCAAAGGGAGAATTTTCAGCTGCCGCTATGGAATCTTCAAGGGCAATATTGTAAAGAAAACTTTATAAATATTTTTTTCATTGAACGCACTTTATAAATATTTTACTCAAACCATTATTGCCAATATTTATTATTTATTCATGGCGAGTATTATTTGGGGTATAAATTTATTTCATTAGCTGCTACTTCCAACAGAGGCAGCTGTCAACCAAGCCGACAGGACTGTTGACCATGAGACACGTGTCCAGATTGAGTCCTAGTCATGTTTTGCGATCGATCGGACGGCGCAGAATCGGCAAGCTAGCAAAGTCTATTAAGGGGGTTCCTGTGTGGGACCCACAGAGGACCGGCCACCCCACTTTTGTCGCGATTTTTTTTTTTTTTTTTTTTTGAAATAAACTCCGGGCCTTTTCCAACTACTCCGAAAATAAGGACCGTCTGCTAAACCGCAAGGACAAGGATACAAAATCATAAACAAAAATTATATCTATATATATATATATAGTGCTATATACGCATGTATATTATTTATCACAAATAAATAAATAAATAAACTAAGGGCTTTAATTGATGCAAGAACTCATCATTTTGGTAAAGTAGTGTCTGCCCTTATTTATAAGCACTACTGAGAGGTGTCGAAATTTCCGGTTTAAATATGTTTTCAGGTCAGTCCCAACCGCGTTTGTCACCATTAAATTGTGCAGCCCACACAAGGACTACATTATATTATGCCATTTATCACTGATTTAATATCTGAAATTTTTAAAACCAGAAATCTAACAAGTTGCACATACAAAGGATATTTTTGTGTTTGTGTGTTTGCATTAATTAATTCAAAGGGCTGCTAGCATTTGCTCCATAGTAAATTGCCCTGAAAATTTTTCTCCATCTCTCTTTCTCTCGGTTACCCTCTTTTTTGGATTTCAACTTCTTTTTTTATTCATAAATAATAATATTGAAGAAAAGCACGATATACTTTCCTTATTTCTTTCGTGAAATATATATATATATATGAATATTCTCTTATCTAATAATTAAACATAATCAGCATTTGTAATATTTAATTTTATACCTTCCTACTACTATAAGTTGATTTACTTATAACTTTCTCTTAACAATCTTATAATATGAAGTATTTAAAACTATCAGTGCAAAAAAACAAGTACTATTAAAATATATTACGTTACAATCAACTAATTGTTATAATAATACACAAAAAAGTTACAACCATCGTTCCATACATATGCCGAGTTTTCGTGTGTGTGTATTTCTAATTCTATATGTTTGACCTTATTTATGGATAATCCTGTAGACGAACATTACATGCAGTCTGCAAAGACATTTTGGCTTAATACATATTCCTTTTGAATATCTTTTTTTTAACAAAAATGCAAAATAAGCCAAACCAAGCTATGCTCAAGGAGATGTATCCAGCTCAAACGTACTCAAGATCCTTTTTTCCCCCCTACTTTTTTTTTTTTTTTGAATTATTTTTAGTTTATAATTTTCCTCTCTTTTTTATTTAGAACACACATACACACACACACACATATATATATATATATATATATATATCGGTACATAACTTAGCATATGAGTTAATAAGCAACTTAAGTTTTAAGAGCAGGCATGTTTCACAGCACCGCAAACAACTTGCAAATCACACATCATGACTTCAGCAATTGGAAGTATTCATATCAGTTTTTCTTTTGTTATTAAACATAAATAATTTTTGTTCTCTAATTTTGATTAATTTCCTTTTTTCTTTCCCACTTTTTTTTTTTTTTTTTTTGGCTCACTGTTAAATGATAGTAATATCTTGATCATCGTCAACGTTACGGCAAAGGCTGGTCCACAGAGGACAGTCCACGAGCTAATAATGTTATTTGGAAGTCAAGATCACAATGATATAAGAAAGTCCACTCATTTGGTGGTTGGGATCATTTTTTACCATGAGGTAATCTATAGAATTTCAACAAAGAGCGAGGTTACTTTTCTTTTTTTCCTTTTTATTTATTTATTTATTTATTTATTTTTGCCAAACAATACTTGATTATATATATATATATAAAGAACCTGAATAATATAAAATTTAAACAATATTATATTAATATGATATAAAAAAATTAAAAATTAAATCAATATAATATAAAATTAAATTAAAATTTGTGTCATTTTGATCAATATATGAGAAAAATGTGGCTATTTGACAATTTTCACATATATATAAATATATGTTATATATTTATAGAGAACAGTGTTAGTCTATGGGACTGAGTACCGAATTTCTTAAGAGACTGCAGCATGTTTTTCTCACCCACCACACATTTGACATTTGTATATCATTCATATAGCATGTCTTTCTATTTTGAAGCAAAAACACTTAATTTTTATTTTTAAATAAAAGATTAAACATTGGGTTTCAGAGTTTCTGAGACATCCAAACTAAATTGACATCTTTTAAAAACCCCTCCTACTAAATCAAGCTCCTTAGTTGAATTTATTAATAATTAAAAGGAAAAACATATTATATCATTGATAACTTGTTTTTTTTTTAATTGTACTTAAGAGAAAACCCCATTAATCTTACAAACTATGCGTGATCCATATTAAAATTTAATTTTAAAAAACCCCTAAAAGGGTGATCATGATCATCAAGATCTTTGATGCATAAAAATATGGAAAGCCTCTAATTAACTTTAAGGAGGGGACTATGTATTGGCTCCTCTCAATTTTTATTTGACTCATCCCCAAAATATCCCTCAACTTATAGCTTGTTTTACAACAAAAAAGTATTTACAAATGAACTATATATATATATATGGTTCCTTTCATACTATAAATATTGGTAATTTCATATCTGATTCAATTATAAGACGTAGAGTTCAAATCCTCTCATCTTAAATTCAATATATATACACATGTACATACAAGGTGTTTTTTTTTTTTTTTTTTGAATTCAAATAATCAGGTATAAAATTATCGTTGATTATACCTACAATCATATATGTATCCTATTTAGGTATATTAATAAGTATAAGTTAGTTGGAAAAAATAGAAAAAAAAAAAAAAGTTGTTTCTATATGTGGACTGTCACTATCAAGGAAGTATTCCCCGAATTTAAACTATTGGTATATACAAAGGCAGGTGGAGAAACATAAAAGCATAAAGTATATAAAAAATCGGGATTGAATAATATATTATCTTTTAAAACTCATGCCTCCCCATTCAAACAGACAATTTTGGTTTTCCGTAAAAATAAAGAGAAAGCTACAAATTATATATGGATTAGGTATATCAAAACACATCCACAAAAGTAAATAATTTTATAATTTAATTAATTTAAAGTCATGACTCTCTATTTCTTTGCTATTTAATTTGCTCGTTCAAGTAGCTAGGGTTTCCAACAACTCCTTTTTTCCCTTTTGGCTGAGTCGGCATTTCCAACTTGAAAACGACATTTAAAACCCAAGAAAATAAATATCCTAATAATTTACAAAACAGAAGGTGCCTTCATCCGTAATTTACTCGCTATTTATTTTGTAACCTTAAAATTATAAAGAAATTATAATAAATAACACATTTTATAAATATTTTTAAAGTTTATAATATGTTTTTTAAAAGATGATGAATTATAACAAATAATTTTTAGTAAATTCATAGATTTTTGATAAAATACTTAGATTTTCTAGTAAATCTTTGAGTTTCCTTGAATTTTCTAGAAAATAACCAATTTTTAATTAATTTTTAGTAACAAATTTATGTGTGTAGTTTCATGTAAGAGAGAAAAAAAAGAAAAAAAAGAGGACTGAGAGAGAGAGGAGGAAAGAAGAGGGTTTTTTTTTTATTTTGTATTATGCAGTTAAAATTTTGATTATGCTATTTATTATTATGTTTAAAATGTTATGCTATAATTAACTCTTACTCTTTTTCAAAATGCTACTTTTCTCTTTCTTCCAAAATTACATTCAATTAGATATAAATGTCACATATTTGTCTCTAACTTTCTAGCTAGGTTTAGAATATATATATATATATATATATATGAGTAGTACGCACTGTTTGGAATTATTGCTAGAAAAATTATTTGGATTTTGAAACTGTTATGTAAGATCTTAAGTTCTCATTTTTTATTCACTGATCGATCTAGCCCCAGCATGATTGCTTGACCTACCCCAATTTTTAAAAACTCTTACTTTATTTTTTGAATATTCAATTTATCCTCACATCCTTCAATCACAATTTCAGTTAAAAACTGAAGAAAAAAAATAAGAAAATTAGTATTACAAAATCCATTCTATTAGAATTTCCACTAAAAAAAATGAAAAAAAAAAAAAACCACATGGACTGCACTTAACTCATTTCTCATGTCTGTTTTTAACTGAAATTATGATAAAATAAGTAAAGTGATAGTTTAATTTAAAGTTCAATAAGTAAAATGAGAGTTTTTAAAAATTCAATAGGCAAAGGGAGAGTTACCTTAAAGTTCAAGGAGCACAAATGAAAAGTATTCTTCTTTTTTTTTTTTTTTTTGGGATTTGATTCTAATAATCACGCATTTTACTTAGTTCTTTATTTTTTTCCTATGACCATTAAAAATGGTCTGCGTAGATTAAGTACACAGGAGAATTACGTATATTTTCCCCCTCTTAAACGAGTTTAATTTGAAATATAACCTCAAATTGGATTAAATTAAAGAATTTAAATTACAAATTTGTAATTCAAGTACCAAGGGGCCACTGCCAAACTTCGTTTAATTACTTTGCCAAAAATTCTGAATAATGTTAATTTGACAAACAAGATGCCTTTGATGATCTCATTGGTTATAACTTAGTCTTGGTTCGCGTTTGAATTAGTTTGGCAAAATCTTACTTAAAAATATGATTTCCAACACTTGTTTAAACCTTATAGCTGTTACTTTTATTTTTCTATTGATTAAAATTTAAAGCAAAATTTCTACCAAAACTAGCCTTTCAAGATATATTATACTTTTCAACACTAATTTAAAAATCACGGCTTTTACTTCTTTTTTTTTGTTTTCCTATTGATTAAAATAAGAGTAAAAACTATACTAAACTTGCATTTCAGAATACATTATACTTATATAATCATGAAATAATTATTGATCGTTTTTTTAAAGAATTCAAATTTTATATTTTTAGATAAAATCATATATAATATTATTGTTAGGCAATACTTCTAATCGTTTCTTTAATTTTACCTCTTTTTTTTTTCCTATTCATTAAAATAAGAGTAAAAACTTTACTAAACTTGCAAATTCAGAATATATTATACTTATATAATCATGAGACAATTATTGATCATTTTTTTTAGGAATTCAAACTTTATATCTTTAGATAAAATCATATATAATATTATTGTTATACAATACTTGTAATCATTTCTTTAATTTTCTTTCCTGGAGTTTAAATAATATAACTCACAAATTAACGTGAACGGACCAATTCAACTACTTTTACCTTGTTATTTCTTTATAGTTTTATTTTCAGTACTTAAAATTTTCACTTTCCAAAAAAAAAATGTTTACGTTGACAAATAAGATTTTCCATATTTTTACTCTGATAATTTTTCCATTTTATAGCTTGTGTGCCACGTGTTTTCTTTTTTTCTTTTTTCTTTTTTGGCTAGAATCTTCCACGTCATGCTTATCACATTATATTTTTCTCTTTTTATATAGAGTAGTATTTTTTTAATGGAAATAAAGGACTTCAATAATGTTTACTAACTCTAGTTTTGGGAGATGTTCTATAATACGGTAGCTCAATTGATAACAAATGTTTCTTTATATTTTATTAAAAAAAATATGTATCCAACAATAAATATATATGACACAGAATTGCGTTTTAAAGCAATAAATCATAGATGATATGTTGTTTATATATATATATATATATATATATGTATGTATGTATATATTCTACCTATAATTCTTTTAGTTTTAGTTAGATAACAGTTTATTATAACGTTTTAACTTGGCTTATAATTTTTCTGCTTTAAACAAAAATGACGCATATGGTAAATTTTGGAACATTTGTAAAGGTCATCTTTGTGTTTTCAGTGATTTTTTTTAATATATAAATAACCATTTTTAGATTAGAAACATTTAAAAAAATAAAACATTTTATAAAATAGCATATCAACAATGGCGTGCGTGCTAGTTATTGTTACATGCAGTTTAATACTACTTAGTTTGTGTTTAGTTCATCAGTTGGAGATGAAATTTTTAAGTTGAAATTGATTAATTTTTTAAAAACTAGTTATAATTTTTATTGATTTTTCCAAAAAAAGACAAAAACTGATATGAAAATGTACAATTTAATTGGATTTGAATTAAAATGTCAAATAAAACATTAGAAATATAGATTAATCATAGGTTAGAATTAAAAACTAGTTATAATTTTTATTGATTTTTCAAAAAAAGATAAAAACTGAGATAAAAATGTACAATTTAATTGGATTTGAATTAAAATGTCAAATAAAACATTAGAAATATAGATTAATCATAGGTTAGAAATATGGTGTTCAAATACAATGCATCAATCATTTTCTCAATAAAAATTAAATCTATAGAATATTCCTACTAATATCATTCAACCAATATTCTATATTTTTTTTGGTTGACTTTCAATTATAATCGTACTTTAGTCAACTAAGCACATCATAATCACGTATTCTTATTAGGTGGGCATATGTGCTATCTACTGGCTAACACCACCATAAAGTTCTTAAAATTCGTAAAAGTGCTAATGAATCCAAAAATACATACAGACATCATCGATATTAAATATTATTATTAATAATAAGTGATTCTTATATTATGAGATTTATTTTTTATTAGTAGATGATGTTTAACATCATCGATATTTTGTAGCATCGTTAGAATTATATATTGTTGCTAATTCATAAGGTTGAGCAATACTTCCTCTTAGCCATCAGATTCCAATATTCCCAACAGATGTCTTATTAATGATATACTGCTTTGACACTTTCAAGGGACTCCTCTCCTTAAATAGGGTAGCCACTTCTTAATTAATTATTAATCAATTACATCTAAACAATAGCTATTATTATTTTAGTCATATGGAGTATATATATTAATACAAAGTCAATTGGGCGTGAACTTAATTATAAGAACTGATCTTATATATAATATGAGAATCTTGGGAGATTAAGTAGTTTAACAACACCATGTAAAAAAAAAAAAAAAAAAAAAAAAAACATGTATGGCCAAAGACTAGCTAAATATGGTGCCCAAAAATCTTGCTGCCTCAAAATAGGGAATATGCTATTTACTATATATTCCTTTAATTTATAAAGTGGTGATATCAATTAATATTTTAATCTAAATTTAACCCAACTTGCTAAATAAGGAAATTTCTATTATTTTTTCTCAATAAGTTCAATTAATTATTTTTTAAATTAAATTTAAAGTTCTAAAATTTAGAGAGGAATAATGGGTATAAAATTAAACTGATCAAATTTTGACCTAGCAGCAACAAAAAAAAAAAAAAAAAAAAAAAAAAACAATTGATACATCATGTAAAAGGAGAATTTGCTAATTGATAAATCTTCTTAACGGTACTTGAGGAAATACTACATCTGACTCCATCTAAAGATGTAAATTTTAAACCCAACACTCTCAAATAAAAATAAAAAAAAATTTGGGTTTTTTTTTTTTTAAAGGCTTGTTTCTTAACGTTCGTTTGGTAAGTTAGTTGAAGATGAAATTTTTAAATTTGAATTAATTGACTTTTTAAAAATTAATTATAAATTTTATTAATTTTTTAAAAAATATATATATATATTAAGATAAATTAAAATATATTAATTTGAGTTAAACCTTAACGTCAAATATAACCTCCGAGTCTCGATCAAGCTGCGTCTGCAACAAGGCAAGAAGCATTTCCCATGTCGGCATAAGAGCCAGAGAGTATATTGTTTTGTTGGGTGCCAAATTGAAACAAACTTCTCCAAAAACAAAACAAAAACAGTTTCTTTTTTCAGAGCCGCAAAATAACCATAGCGACCGAAAGCCAGAGCCCCCATGCCCCCATGTTCTTCACAAATAAATTTTTTATCATTTTTTCCATAAAAAGGCAAAATTTGTTATGCTAAACGACTCAATCCCATTAAAGCAACACTCCCCAAAAAATAAAAATAAAATAGAATAAAAAAGATTCTCTCTCCCTTCAATGAAAAAAAAAAAAATCCCCTAATCATGAAAGGGGATGGAGAAACCATCTGGTGGAACGTCTTCGTACACACATATTTAATTCAAATTTTTAATCAGTTATCATATTATTATTAATAGATCCAATCTTTTAATCTTAATTGATAGATTATTTAATTAATAATTATCAAAAAAAAAAAGAAAGACAACTCACATATAATGTAAATTATTAATCAAAAGTTAATATTAAAATCGTTGCCTAATATCATGTAGAGGAGAAGAATCAACTCTTAACAAAAAGAAGAAAATGATCGGGTCGGACAAATAATCTCACAATACATTTTTTTTTTGGTTACATGGATAAATATTCTTAGTATAACTTATTTGTACATATATCCCTTGAAATTTTCAAATTTAATAATTTAGTTCCTAAACTTTTTTTCTTGCAAATCAACCCCCTAAATTTATAATTTTTGACAATTCAATCTTTTTTACTCAAATTCATAAAAATTTGAATGGTTTGTAACGCATAACTTGCACATTATAGTCCAATAAAAGCATTAATGATCATTTTTACTTAATTTCAGTATAATTTCCTTTGAAAATTTAATAATAATTTAATTATACTTAAACTTTAAACCTAAACTAAAAAAAAATTATATTAAAATTAGGTAAAAATGATCAATATTATCCCTTTTGAGCTATAATATGTAAGTATTATACAAAAAAAAATCTTAATTTTAATGAATTTAAGTAAAAATAACTGTCTTACCAAAAATTAGAAGTTTAAATGGTTGATTGTCATGGGAAAAAAAAAAAAAAAAGTTTCTGGGAAGTATTCAAAAGATATTATTCATTGCTACAGGAGAGGAGGCCGAGTATGGGCCTTAATAACACTCTCTCTCTCTCTCTCTCTCTCTCTCTCTCTCCACTTGTACCAAAGAAAGAGGAAAGTTATTCCAAGTGGGGGCCCACAAGATATGAACCAGCTTTTTCAGTTTCTAAATATAGTAAAGTGTGGATCTGGGTTAAGGGGAGCATTTTCCTAGAGAAGTTATCAAGTTACGTTTCAGCTGTCAACCACATTGAATGTGATTTCTGTTTTGCCCTTGACCCACTTCCCCTTCTCTTCTCTTGTTCTACTTTTGGTCCAACTCTCTCCAGACGAAACAAACTTGTTTTTTTTCTTTACAAAACAATTTACTTATGATTCTTGAGGCTTGGGTTCTTGGTGGGTCGCATTAACCATTTGGAGTGCGTAATGTTTGATGTCTTCTCTGAAGGGAAAAAAAAAACAAGAAAAAGAAAAATCATCTTCATTACCGCGAACTTCGCCCACAATTTTTATTTTTCATGGTGTTAGGAGACCGTTTGATTGGTCAGCTTAAGTAAGAAAATTTTTTCATTTGAGTTATTTTTATTTGAGTTGAGTTGAGTTTTGGAACTATACATTTAGTTAAAAATGAATTTGAAATATATATATTTTTTAAAAAAAGCATTAATACGATACTATTTCATTACTTTTGAAATTATATGCGATTTAAAAAAAAAAAACTCATTTTAACTTGATATATAAAAGCTATGAAGTTTTAAAGTTTGAATCTTTTAACTTAATTAATTCAAACATATGAATAACAAAATTGAGTTTTTCTCTTAAAGAAAAAGACTATTGGAATTGTTTGATTGATTAAAAATGGGCTTTGTAATACATCCAAAAAAAAAAAAGGCTTTGTATACAGATAACAAGATCTAATTATTAGAATTCAAAAATAATAAAAGATTAAGATTATATTAAGAATAGCGAAATTATAACTTAAAATGGTTTAATTACCCTCATGTAATACGATTTTTGAGATTTTAATTTCAATATCAAAATATTCTACAAATCTAATAACGATATCAATTAATCTAAATAACAATTCATAAATTCTCTTCACTTATAATTATAATACACAATTTTGTTGTGATAATGATTAATCAAGCATTAGGCCTAATATCATTGCTATTTGTAATATTTTATATAATGATAATCTCAATGATACAATTATCATTGTGATTCGTATAATTAATAATATGATTGTAATTCTTAAAATTGTGATGCTATAAGTTATTATGATTCTATAATTATTATTAATACAATTGTGATTTGCATAATGGTGATAATTTAAGTACTAATCATCATTTGTAAGTTTTCATTTCCTAATTGTTATGCATCTATCTGGTAACTAAAAAGAACAATCAATGTAACAATCAGATAAAATTTTATGAAAATGTCAACTAAAAGATAAAACCGATTACATATATATTATATATAAATAAAAGATTTAAAAATTTGTCATTCTCAAAATTGTTCAAAAAATTTACCATATTTCAATTCAACTCTAAAATATTTGTCATAAATGATTGATTGGGGATTAAATTCAAACGGATAATAGATATTGACATGGATTCGGGATTCAAATTATTCTAAATTAAAGAAATCATCGAGCAATTCTAAACTCGTTATAAATTGTAGGAGGAAAAGAAACGAAAAAAGACAAATCTTCGGTCGGCTCCTTGCAATAAGTTTTCTTTCTTTTTTTTTTTTTTAATTAGGAGCCTTTTTTAATAAATTTTACTGTAATAATTTCCAGAGTTTTTTTTTTTTTTTTTTTTTTTGGCAAAGAAGTTATTTTGGGATGAGAAAGATTTCTTCAAAGAATTTGACTGCAATCCTTTTTTTGGACAAGACCAAGACCAACGTGTGGAGAATGTTGACGAAAAAGAAATGCCGACGATTTGACTACCTTAATTTTGCAACGCTTATCCCAGGGAACAAAAGAATTATCTCCAAAATATTTTCACATTATCGTGGTTTCGGATTAAAAAATCTGATTTGAATTGGATTAATTTTTATTCTCAAAAATCCGAAACACATTCATTTTTTTTTATCTTAAAAAAATGATCGGGTTCGGTTTAAATTCTCAATTCGAATTGGATATACGTGTCAAATGGGACCTTAGTATTAGTGGCACACTGGCAGCCTGCCAGGTGGTCTTGCCATAAGTCAAGACTCAAGGCCTACTCTTTCGACCATTTACTCTTAACCAAAGCCATGACCAATTGACTAAGGCCCGTACAGGATTGATTACTTTTTGTTTTTTTTGTTTTTTTTGTTTTTTTTTTTTTCCGTAGAAACTCAGGGTCTATTAGTGTTGCTTTCTCGAATCTGTTTTTGGTTTCTTTCATCTAAAAACTGCTTTTAATAAAAGTGTGATCGGCGTGTGATTAATTTCTTAGAAGAACTTTGACTATATAGAAGAGCTTTTCGTTAAAATCATATTTTTAAGGTATTGACGATTTCTAAGTACGAGTTTTGCACATCAACAGTTTATTGTTCCTTCCTCACTCCCCAAAAAGAAAAGTTTCTACATTTTTATTTTTATTTTGTATTGTGGAAACTCGTTAAAGATTAAAATCTCACGAGTAAAAAACTAATCTTCAATGGTGATTGGTATCTGGTACTGTGCATGCAAGAAAGCAAAAAATAAACCCACTTTTAATCTTCCTAATGTAAATTTTATTGGCTCAATGCCCTCTTCCAGGACAACGAAAGACTTAAACTCAAGATTTTTATTAAAATCATGTATGAAATTATCAGTAAGTTATACATGCAGTCACGTATGAAATTTCTTTTCATAACAAATTCTTGTTATGGCATTGACTGTGCAATCGTAAGGACACAATTGATCCTTTTATTTCAAAAAAGTTTTTTTTTTTTTTTTTTTTTTTTTTTTTGTCTCAAACTCTCCTCACTTCTCAGCCTCGCATTTACTCTCCCCAATTGTGTTCTTCACCATTCTCAAGCCTTAAAGTAAACTCTATTTACTTGTTCGTTTTTCTGTTCATGTTGTATTCAAGTAATGTGTTTGACACACCGTTTTCAATAAAATAAAATAAAAATAAAAACCAAATTTAATGCAAATCTAAATACATTGTAACACTTTTCCAAAAACCACACCACATTTATTTTTCTCTTTCTCAAACATCCATTCATTTTAAATTCTGAATTCGAATCCGAAATTTTGAGACAATGTGATAATTAGGGGCAGTACTGAATATTCATGGTAGGCATGAAAATAACGAAGATCCCTCGCTCTATGAGACTATGACTTTATAGGATCTATTTCATTTTTATTTTGTTTCATCAAATTCGTGTAAAGTTATTGGATTAAAAATACATTTTTACTTAGATTTCTTTAAGTCTAAAATATGATTGCAAATCTAATGGATTTAAAATAGCTGTATTAAACTATAGAGTATTTCAATTTGTATCAAACTATACTTCTTAAAACTAGCCTTCATACTTATACTAAAATTACTACAGATAAAAACAAGTCAATAATATTTGTAATTGCATTCTACATTTTGCTAGCGTACAAATTTTTAAAAAATAAAAAATAAAAAGTCATTTAATTTATAAATGAATCGATTGTCTTCCACAAGGAGGGTAGAAACGCTAAACATTACTAGTAGTTTAGTTTTTTCATTTTTTTCTTTTTTTTTTTTAGGGGCGGGTTGTTTAATAACAAAAGTGCAGTTGTCTGAACGACAAGGTTTTGGATCCATGAAAACGACAGAGACGGCACTGTCGTCCTAGATCAATGTAGACAATGGGATTGGGCCACGTTCGGCTTGAAGAAGTTGGGCTACGTACGACAATAAGCCCTTTCAAAGATTCGCCCAACTGAATGGGCAACCAAGGAAAGTCCAAAACGCAAGGTTCAATATGAATGGCTCCGTTTGGTTCAACCATGATAACATTTTAGATGTTTCATCTGACTAAAAATATTTAAACATAATATTTAAATGTGTTTGGATAGGTATTTTAAATAATTCTAATAAATCTTACTTGATCTTAACGTCCATAACAAATTTCAATAGGGATGAATGCATAGAAAAAAAAAAAAAAAAAAAAAAAACCGTCCTAATCGGATTTAAAATGAAAAGGTTATGGTTTTTGAAGCTTAAATAGAAGATTGGAGAAAAAATTTTTGATTTAAAGAGAATTCAAATATTGTTGTTGCATATATACTCAAATATAACCTAATTTAGGGAGGTAGCTCAATACCATTAGTCTTCTTAAATGGTCAAATTGACTGTTTCATGTTATTTGAATTACATCTCAAATGTTTTACTTCAAACACATATTTAAATAGTCAATCCATATTAAATGACACAAATGTTCTTAAATGATTGGAACAAACGCGGCGTATGCAAGTCTAGCTTCGTTCTTCTTTGCGACGGGTCATTTAGTGGAGTAGTAGTCAAAACGGATTTAGTTTATATGCCCCTTATTTGTATTCACATTCATGTACTTCTAATAATAATTTAACACGTGTGTAACTAATATAATCTTTTAATTGATTTAATATGAAATTACAATTAAATATACATCTTTAATTAACTTGTCATGATATTATTGAAGGGACATGAAGGAGATAAGAATAAAGGGACACAGGAATTGGATCCTAGTCAAACTCCTATAACAGTAGGGATGAAGGATTTATATGCCACTTGGCTATACATTTATTACGCAAAAACTATCTAAATACGATATCTTCTATCTTTATATCTGTTAGAGTGGATCTCTCCACATCAACATCCTTACCTTCTCCATTGCTCTCAGTCCCGCTTCTCCGCCTTTCATCGCTGGTGGGCACTAAAGATGTACATATGAAAGGCACTTCGATGCTCAAGTCAGACAGACAGCTACGGAGATGGGAGGAAAGAATAAAGAGAAGCAGAGTTTAATATGAGGGTAAAAGTTAAAACAAGTGGAGCCGAATGCTCTATTTATATGTGGTTGTCTCAATCACTATGGTTCTTCTCACACCTAGTATTAGACCCTAGTGATCAAGACATGCCATCACTATTGATCATTAGAGCCGTCAGAGTCTTCGACTTTGGTTTACCTTGAACCCTTTTTTTTTTTTTTTTTTTTTTTTTATAAATTTTTTTAGAGCCATCAAAGTCCTCGGTTTTTGGTTTACCTTGAGCTTTGTTGCGGAAATGTGTCGTCTTCCTGGTTCGTGTTGGATATTTCCCCGATTCTTATAGAAAATTTTTGTTTTAAAAAAAATCCATTTTTTTACTTGACATTTTCTCTTTTTCTCTCGCATAAATAACAAATATTTGAAGACTTTGCCCCCCATATTTCTCTTGGAAATACAAATATTCCTTCTTTTTTTTTTGGCTGAGAAAAATACTATACGTGAACATCACTGGCCAAAGACTTTGCCTTATTTACAGAAAGATGAGGGTAAATTTTGTATTTCTTGCACCTAACATTGTCGAAATTGATTTTTGTAGCCTCAAGGACAATTACTAAACATGTTCTTCTACCATCGGGAGAATTTTCTATACAAAATCTAAAATGCGATAAACTTGTGAATTTTAGACTTTGAAAATTACATAATGAAATAATACACTTAGGAACCTCACGAATTTTAATGTTAGTCTCATAATTTACCATAGAAAAATGACATATCGATTTTTTTTTTTTTTTTTTTTTTGAGTAAAGACAAGACAAGAACATATAGGGCATGTTTGGTGAGCCGTATAAGAGCACTGTACTGTATTAGTTTATTAATATATAGTATCTGGTAAGATTATCATATTATATAAAAATTGAAAGTATGATCTAATATGACATTTTTAGTGTATTGAATTGTATAACACGGGCTACCAAACATAACCATAGAGTCCAATAGTTGTATTTCAGTAGCAAAAGGGAAAACAGAACGTGTCATGTTTGTTTGCCTCGTCGTTTTGGTGTCATGTGTTCTTGTGGTACACCAGTCATACATAGATACATACATACATACAAACAAGATAAACTTGCTGTAAAACGGGACCGACTATAGGTAGAAAAAGGATTGAAGTAAAAGACCAATAAAGAATAGCTTCATAACAAAGAGACCACAGATAGTGTTGGATACAAGCTGTAACGATATATATACATACATACATATATATATATACATACATATATATATATATTATATATATATACATACAGAGAGAGAGAGAGAGAGGGAGAGGGTCCCCACATCTCTAGAAGGCGGAAAAGGCCAAGAATTTCAAGATTCAAAGAGATAAAATTTTTACCCTCCCACTATCAAAAAAAAGGCGAAGCAGTCAAAACAAAACCAAATAAATAAATATAAACAAATAAATAAAAATTGGGGGTGTTTGAACTTGAAAAATCAGAGAGACAAGCCGGTATAGAGGGCTCTTTAATCGAACCAAACACAAACCCACTTTCTATTTTTTCCCCACTGCCCACATTATCTCTCTCTCTCTTTAGCTCTAGCTTATCTGCTTTTGTTAACCCAACGCTGACCATTTTGGTCATTCCACACATCACCTTTATTCTTTTTTTTTTTTTTTTTTTGCCCTTTTTTCAACAAAGGCTGCTTATTCTTCCTTAAATGAGAAGAAAAAGAAAATTTTGTTTTATCTATTTCTTTGCATTACTCATAGAATATAAGAAAATTGGACTGGATGACTTGTTTTGATCAACTAATCTAATAAATAGATAATCTTTTTTTCTTAATTTAATAAAATGATAGTTTGTTATTTGTTTCAGATTTGATCAATTAGTGATTAATTTAAAAATTGATAATTTATGTTATGACATTAATAATTGATTACGATCAACCACTTATTTATCAAAATAATAATATTATATAAATCACTAATTGACTATTTAAAAAATAAAGTCTTTTAACTAATTTCTAAAAACTAAATTATTTGTTAAAAATCTTCTAAAAAAAACTATTTGTCTCTAAATCCCTAAGATTTAATACAGATTTAACGGTTTGAACTGAATCCTTCTATCTTATTCAAAAGTATAATTTTTATTAATATAAAGTAAATCGCATTTGTGAGCCTTTACGGTGAGGTGGGAGCGGGGAATACTTCTACATCCCCATCCCCATCCCTCTTAAGGGATGAGGTTGGGAAACCACAATTAGGGTGTCTTTCCATACCCATCCAATCCCTATCGTAATGATCATAATTGACAAAAAATTAACAGGTTATAAACAAACAAAAAATTGAATTTCATCCTAAATTCAATTATCTCAAAAAAAAAAAAAAAACAAAAACAAAACAAAATTGTAAAAATAGTTATAGAGAACCATATTAAAGACTATGATCAATGTTAAAATACATGTTGAAAATAAATAATATTTAATATTTTTTCTTAAATATGTATATTAGAGTGAGGAGTGTACTCCTATCTCCGACCCAATTTCAATTTAAGAACAAGAATTTATTCCCATCCTCGTCCCAAACCATAGATAATCATACATCCTTACTACTTTAAGACGAGAATATGCGGGAAAAAATATCATTCTTACTTATATCTTGACATTCATATTTTATTAATGGATTGAGTTAAAGCCCCATGTGTCCCTTAATATTGTTACGACAACTAGACAATGATGCATAGCATTGTGAGATGATCACTTGTCTTTCCTAAAACGGAAAAGTAGACAAATCTCAAGTAGAAAAATGCTTCTCAATAAGATCCCATTTTAAGAATGAATGGTAAAATAAAATAGCAATCAAAATAAATAAATAAATAAATGCCCTGCCCAATATTTGTACGGTTGTGCATTTGTTCTGCACAACGTTCAAAGGAGATCCTTTTTTTTTTTTTTTTTGGAACCATGATTTACGTCACTCAAGAATACTGCCGGTCACAAAAATGTTTTTCATTTTTTTTCTCTTTAAAAAAAATTTTAATCACAAATGATTGTACCAAGTACCAACCGGGACAACGATTTTTTGGCATTTGTTCGTTGAATTTTTTAAAGAATTTTTGGTACAAGAATTTTTTAAAGAATTACTCCGTATGAAGATATACCTATATTTTTAATCGATCATATTCATGTAGTTAAGTCTTCAAATCAAATTAAAATCGAAAGAGAATAAAGATCTGTTTGGAATTGATCACTCCTAGTTGAAGTTTTCTAATATTTTTTATTTTTTTGCTTAAAAAATAAACTAATTTCATTATTCACATATTCAATCTCCTCTTCTTTTTTTTCTCATTTATTAAAACTCAAACTTTAATAAAAATTCATAACTTTGTTAGTTTTAGTCATGATGATTTTTTTAAAAAAATTACATAGACTGACAAAAAAGGAAACGAAATAAGATTCATATTATTAATTTTTCAAATACATTTCAAGTTAACACTATTTAACTATCACGTATCATCTATAACCTTATGCGCATTTTCAAAATTACACTTATTTTCAATCAAAATATTTCCAAAACTCTAACTCTAATTGATGTTCTAAACGTCTCCTAAATAAAATTTAACAATTTGACGGATTCCATAAAAATTTAGCCATTAAAAACCATATCTAAATCATGAACATTTTCCCATACCCTACCAAAAAGAATTTCCCAATTTTATATTGGGAATATTATCCGAGTAAAAAAATAAATAAAGGGCACCATATGAAAGAGACCGTCAAGGCGGAAACTATAGAAGTTTGCGTCACCTGTCCAAAGACCAAACAATGTCACATTTATTAATGTATATATAAAGTAGTTAAGCTAACATACCATCATATCACTGTCACAAAATTCCCACATGACCCAACTTATTAAATTATCAACATCTGTCCCAAACATCACACCAAACCAAAACTATATAAATCAAAAACCTACTTACATAATTGAATGAAGCCCCTTACAAGTTGTTGAAATCTTGCCCATTAAAAAGGTATGCAGTTTATCCATTCCTGAGTATACACCATAAAATATTATTTTTTCCCAAAAAGAAAAAAGAAAGTTCCATATGAAAGTAGATAATGTTACCTAAAATAATTATTAAAAAAATCAGGTTTAATATGTGACACTGACTCTATCATAAAAACATAGATCTTGAATCTCCTTCAAAACATATAAACGCAAAGGTAAATTGTTGATTTATTTCCTACTCTGTAGTTGGACTGATCCTAAAATATTATTAAGCATATTACAGTAATTATTTTGGTTAAATTTTTTAATCAAAACTTAATAATTAACATTATTTTTTAAATAAATTATTGATAAATCTGTCGATGTCGATAAATTAAAGAAAAAGACTATTATAACAATATATTAATGGCATAACAATATATTAATGGCATAAGATCATTCAACCTAGGAAAAAAAGTACAGGATCAAAATTGCTTAAACTAAACGAGCAAATTTACCCTGTAATAACCGATAAATAGGACGTCAAGGTAGAAAGAGGATGAGAATGACTGAATAAAGCTAATTCCAATCACAGGCCTACGAGATTACAAAATAACATGAAATAATAATAAACACATAAAGTCGAGTCTTGAAAAAAAAAAAAAAAAAAAAAATCCTGTAGCAGACATGATGGAACAGAAAACCCATGAAAAAAAAAAATAGTACCTTCAGGTGAAGGTCATACATATGATACATCAGCCGCTAAACATTGAAAACAAGGGAACAAGGTCTATAAGTAACTGCATTTTCTTCTTCACTTCTTGACGTGAAAATGGTGAAGAATCATTGCCACACAACTCCAATGGCGATTGCGGAGAAAACTCGGTTCCGCTCACAACATGCAGTCGGTTCTTGCAGGCAGCCTCCTGAAGAAATTCAGCGGCACGGCAGGGAGCTTGTGGCGGAATCTAGGATGTCTCAACACATAGAATCCAGTGAGAAGCGCCACCACTTGGAATGGTGTAACGTACAGGACAATGGCGGCAATCAGACAGAAGAGCACGAAAAGGGCAGTTGCTCTTGGGTCTCTCCAGCTCAACAGAGATTGCAGCCTCTCCCCTTGAGTGGCCAGGTCGCCGACCACAGTCTGGATTCTCCCGGCAATGCTCCTCAATCTGTCGTACCTCATCCTCACAATGTCCGTAGGTCGGGAAGTTGGGAACGTGTCGAATTCCTCATCGAGTTCATCGGGGTGTACAGAATCTGCATGCGAGAGGCGAGTGTCCATGTGGGGAGGGTGCCTCGGCCTCCATCTGTAGTACCAAACTCCAATCAAGAAAAGGTAGAGGAAAATTGTGGGCAATATGAGCTCTGGGTACATGACCAGTATTATGAACAAGATGTGAATCAATACAGTCGTGATCGGGTTTTTCCAGTTGCAGATTTGATCAAACCATTTTCCCACCGCGATCAGCCCGCTTAAAACTCCCATAATCCTGAAAAAGTTGGCTTTACTTCTCCTCATACTCCACATGTGAGAGCCCACATCCAGCATATACTCCACCACTTCTTTTCTCAACGGCGGCTCCGCCCTGCTCAGCCTCATCGACACAATTTGAGTGGCCTGGTGCCTCAAACTATCGAGCTGGCTAACGGTTAACGGATGAAGATAGTGCATTTTAGGCAACAGTGGCAGGGAATACATGTGCATCATGTTAAGCAAAGAAGAGCAAGTGAACCTCACAGCCAAATGAATTTCACCCATTTTCTTCACCCCATTGGGATGCAGAACGAGCAGCGGATACGAGTGCGTGTAAACCCTATCAGTTTCGAGGGTGGAAAGACGAATCCTCACCTTCCCAATCCTCGAATCCTTTGCTCCTCCACCCTTATCTCCACCGTGCAAATGACAGTTATCAAATACCCCGATGGTTATAACCGTGCATGGATCGAAAACTTCCCAAGTATACTGCTCGTTCCACTTCGGAGTAAAGCTATCAATGATAGTTCTCGTGCGAACCCACTTCTGCCCATATTTCGCCACACAATAAGCATCAGTTGTTCCTCTCCCGTCTTTCGTCTTCATTGGCATCAACCCCTGAGCATTCAGAATTCCCACTTCAAGGACCCCAATGCTGGTTTTCCAGAGCTGTTTCGCCGTGGGTCGGAGGTCACTACTATAGTGCGTCGACTCATCGAGAACGTGGTAACCACCTTCTAGGCAGATCCTCATATGAATCCTGCTTGCAAACTTAGTATCCTTCTTTTTCTCCCCTTCTATGATCACATGCTTCTCAAGATTAAACCACCTAGTATTTACGGGCTTATGATCCAATCTACGGTCCACGTAATGCAGGGGAATCGCACACCTTCCCAGAACCTCCTCTTTGTTTGGCGCAATCCTGTCCTCCACAGTTAAGAGTAGGTGCTCATCGAAAGGCTCCGCGGCAACAAGCATCAAATCCTCATTCCACATCGGATTAATGCTCCTACTTTGAGAAATTCTAGTCCTCAAAGCCTGATTTCCAAGGCTGGCCTTCACAAAGACTTCGGGATATCTACCCTTGTCGGTCGGTATCAAGTCCTGAGCTTCAATTACATTGACCCTCAAATACCAAAGCTTGGGAGAGAGATATACCTTCGAGCGAATATTTGCTAGTCCGTCAGCCCCACTGACAGACGCTGCATCCGAATGCCATGCTTCTGGGAATGCTTCATCAGCCTGGGTGCCCATCCAAACAGCCAACATCAGCTCTCCCTTAACCTTAACCCCACTCCTCTCTTCCAACCTATACCATTGCGGCGCCAAAGGACTATCGGGTGGAACCCGTTTCGGGACCTCATTGAGGTCGAAAATAACGCGGCCAATGTAATCATCCTTCACGAAATCCTTGTCCTTCACAGTCACCTCAAGAACAGAAGCCTGGATCCGTTCTTTCGAGAACGCAAACACCCGGTTCCACTCAGGGTTCGTCTTCTTCTCGAAGTGTGGCGTCGTGCCCTTGTAGTTTCCGAGCTTCACCTCAACATAAGGGTCACAGCTACCAGTAACATCCTTACTAGGCAAGTCCTTAGCCTTCACGACTCGGACATAGAGATACTGCATTTGCTCGACGAGGTCATAGGTGCTCGTGAGCTTGTCTCCGGTGATCTTTCCACCGCCGAGATGCGGGTTCACCTCCTTCAAGGAGTAGTCTTCCGGTGGAGGTCGCTGCATCATTTTCTAATACCCAAATGGAAAATTTTGAATTTGAGCTAAATTTGAATTTTAATTCAAAGGTTCCCAGAGACCTAAAAAATCGAAAGAAAAAAAAAGACACAGTCAAGTAGCCGTTACTTTCCATAGGAAAACCAAATTACCTAAATATTCGGAAAATTAAAAACAAAAACAAAAAGAATAAAGCTGAAATTCCTAGGACAAGCAAAAATAAACAAGGGTTGTCACTATATATAATAACAAGTATATATTAAGTATATATGATATACCATAATATTAACTTCACAAGCGGCAAGGGCAAAAATGTAACAAAAAAATACAGAATGTGCTTAAAAGAAACTTAGATCGGTTACAAAAGAAGAGAAACCACCACCTGAGGAAGCCAAGTTTCAGATCTGAAAGTCACGAGAACTGCAAAGAAAGAGATTTAAATTTAAAAAAAAAAGATCAGAAAATTAAGAGGAAAGAAATGAGATAATCTGAGAAAACGAGGAAGAGAAAATAATTCTGAAAATGAAAGAAAAAATCCAAAAAAACGAAAAAGATATTTCATTTTTAAGGGAATCTACTATTTACAACCTCAGAAATAAGCATTTCTATATCACTAAAAAGAAAGAAACAGGAAAAAGACTTTAGTTACCAACAACCAATAATTCTTTCCCAATTTTTCTATTTTTCCTTTTCTTTTTCTCATCAGCTTTCCCGGAAACCAAACAGACGCTATAAAAATATATATTTATATACACATACATAGATATATATATATATATATCATCCGAGACAAAGAGACGATGAATCTGACCTTATCGTTAACAAAAAAGAAGAAAGAAAAAGCCTCTTAAACCCTCGGAAAAACCCTAGCGGAGTCGGTGCAGCGAAACGCTGAGGCGGTGCAATGCATTGAAATTATATATAAAAATAAAAAAAAAATAAAAGAAGCCGACGAACTTTCTTGGAAAGATTGAAGAAAAACCGCCGAAACCCTTTTCTCTCTCTCTCTCTCTCAAGAAAGACAGAAAAAGGAGGAAAACCAAACGAAAATGGGTTTGGTGAGAGGGAAAGCCAAAGAGATCAGGATGAAGAAGAAGAACAAGAAGTAGATGGAGAGGTTTGCAGAAGAGAGAGAAAGAGAGAAGAAGAGAGAGAGAGCTTTTGCTTTTGAGTGGGATCCGATGAATCTCTGAGAAATATACACACACACACACACAGAAACACTAGTAATATACACAGAAACTCTCTCTCTCTCTCCTCTCTCTCTCTCTTCTCTCTCTGGTCTTTTTCTTTACTTTTCTTTTTTGCTTTTTTTTTTTTTGGGTTGTCTGCTTTTTTTTTTTTTTTTTTTTGCAGTTGTAGCAGTGCAGTGGGGTAGTGGGCCCCGGTCAAGCGTGTGTGCGACTGTGGTCGGACTTCGCACATGTGAGAGGCTTTTACTGTTTTTTTTAATATTATTTATTTATTATTTTTGGGGTGTAACGCTCCTAATTAACCAAAATTTATTATATGCTTTTTCGAATAAATATCCTTGAAGGGGTAATGTTTGTCCATCTCGTTCCTTCGAGAAAAATTAATATTTTTTATTGAACGTTTTGAAACAACAAGTATATTTGTTTCTCTTTTAAAAGTATATTTGTTTCTCTTTGTTTTAAATATGGGAGTCATTTTATCATAAGAAAAAAATTTTAAATATCTTATATCCAATTAAATATATATACATAATTATGGATTCTTATTGATCTTATCGTAATTGTATTATCAGTAAGAATTGTTTTTGGAACCAATTAATTTTGTAACGGTGTGAATAATGAATATTTTCGATAAAAATTATAACATATATAGAAATGGTCAAATCATAAATCAAAACGCTAAAAAATTAGTTCAACGATTATAATTTAAGGTTTTTATTTGTTATTTAGTGTCTGGTTATATTTTTCCGTCCCTTGTTTTTATTTTTATTATTATTTTTTTTTTTGCTTTGCGCTATGAGTTTCTTGACATCGGTTGATCGAATATTTCCAATTGAAAGGAATCTATATGCACATGATCAATCTTCAATGTTCCTCTTTGAGTGATTATCATTTGTGGAACTTGGTACACCACTATTCTCTTTAGCGGTTTAGTTCTTGTGGTGAGAGTCCATATACACTCAAACAAATATTAGCAACATAAGTAATGGACTATAAAAATGTGCCATTTTAGAGTTTTTGCAATGTCATGAAATACTAGCATCATACATTAACATGAAAATACAACAATATGCTACCTATTACCTTTAATTTTGAGAGGAAATTGTGAGGTAAAATGTCAAAAAAAAAATATATTTTTTAAATCCAAATTCAATTTTGTTGTATTTTCTACCACAAAATTCCAATTTTAGAGAACAAATAATCACATGTTATCAAATTAGAACCTTTGCAATTTTCCATCCCCAATCCGTCTCGTTTCGTTGATGAAGCCTAAAGTGATGTAACATGTTTTAATACCTTTTTCATGCTTAAGATGTCATAAGATAAATAAATAAATAAATAAATAACACCTCGATTTCCCTCTCGCTCTCGCACTCTTTTTCTCTCTTTTTTTTTTTTTTTTTTTTTTTTTTTTGGGAAATAAGCAAGGTCATGGTCTTTAATAAAGAAAACAATTGGTGTGCACAAGCATAGAAAGTAGTATGTGGGGGGGAGCTGGGATGTCTTTTCAGAGAGTCTTTGGATTCTTCTTTAGTTGGCAAAACAGGGTCCAGTTCAGGGCTTTATTTGTTTTGTACCCTGTGGTTAAAAAAAAGCTAGCTTGGAATTTGGAGTTTCCTCTACGTCCCTAATTCATAGTTGGCAACCATACGATCAGAATGTAAAATTGACCCCCTTTTTTTTTTTTTTTTACACGAAAGAAAAGTATAACATGCAAACTTATTAACAGTTCGATCATAAAGAATTTTCAGAAGGAAGAATTAGGTGGACCCCATTAATTATAACTTCTTATCATAAAATTGATATTTTTTAAGACAGTAACGAATACTTTTTCGTTCTGGGTGGATATGAAATTCAGACCTTCAGATTCAATCAAATTGTTCAAAACTAAACATGTTAATGCGGATGGTGCATTTAGAATACAACAAAAATCGAAACTAAAAAAAAAACCATACAAGACTAGATTTCATAATGAAAATTTCTCATGTTCCAAATTTGGATGAATAATATAGAAAGTAGGAACTTAAAATTAGAAAATTAAAAGAAGAAGAGAAATTTGATGATGAATTGGGTGGCGACTACGACGAAAAGTTTGAGGATGAGGATGGCGATAGTGATGGAAGCATCGTCTTTCGGTTTGATGAGGTGGACTTGTGGCCAGAGAGAGATTTGGTGAAGGGAATGTGTACGAAACTCCGCTAGTGTTGGGGGAAGAGAATGTATCATGTTAGCGCCGCGCCCTCATTAAGGGCTCGACGAAGATCGTGAGACAAGGGTCAGAGCCGAGATGCGGGGAAGTTAGGTTTGTGCAATTGTAGGGGTTGTGGTTCATCCAGGAGTCACCGAAGGTAGCGAAGGAGGCCACCAACGTTTGGGGAAGAGGGAATTTATGGGTCTTTGATTTGTTTTTAAAGAGGGAAGATTTGGGCTCTTTCAACATGAGATTGTCGTAATCTCTTTATTTTATAGCCGTTAGATTTAGTCCTCTTAGTCCAAATTTCTTATCTTACCAATAGAGAAAAGTATAGGTTTCAAACCATATATTCACCCAATAAAATTTGAACTCCGGTAATTTATTTATTTATTTTTGAATTTTGGGGGTGGGGATATGCATTCCATGCAAAAGTTTGTTTCTATAAGTTTAGTATATATAGCAATCAAGCTTTTTACGATAGAATATTTCTATTAATATTATATGTTTTTTAACTTCAAATATAGTCAACATCACTTTAAAACGGAAAAGGTTTGTATTGATTAAAAACAAAACTCCATTTATTAGTATATATTTTTTAATATTAGATTTGATTAAAATCATATCAAAATAAAAAATTAAACAAAATTAACAAAATTTAATATAAACATAACGGTTCAAAATAGATCTAGCCAATAGATTATTATTGTTTTTGTTGTTATTAAAATTTGAGTAATTCGAACCCTATATTTTATAATAAAATTATGTGTAAAATTATTCGTAAGTTATGTCAACAATCATGATAGATTATTATTTTTATATCTTACTATATAATTGTAAACACAATAGAAATTTTCTTTCCAAAAAACAAATTGCACATTAATTATTGATAAAATAAAAGTAGTAGGGAAGTAGGTCATGGTCCCAAGCAGGTAGAATATATTATTTCAATTAAATGCACATGGTAGAAAAGTTATAAATGTGACTCAAACACTATTATTCACCAATAAACACTATTAAATTAATAAATATTACACGTAATTTATTTACTTATTTATTTATTTGTGAAGGTAATAGAGACCGGATGATAATGATCTCAATCAATGATATTAAAGTATTAAACGTATTCAAATCAAATTATTTGCTGTCGTTATAACATTATTTTATGACTAACATTATTCTGAAAACGACGTTACAATGGGCAATGGTAATTCTCATATAAAATTTAAAACAAATATATATATAGATATATATGATGTAAAGTCACTTGGCAGGAAATTATAGTACTTTAGGATGAGAAGGATTTGGGTTATTTTTGTGTTATTTTGCGATGTTTATTGTCTGTTTGAAAACTGTATTTCAAATACAATATAATACAATACAATACCTTACCTGTTTGGATTTTTTTTTTCTTATATTATATTTAAATGTGTATTTGGGTTGTTGGTGAGAGTGAAACTGAATATGTGATAATATATTATTTATTATTATTTATCAAAAATATTATTAAAACAAATCATTTACTTCAATTTTTTATATAAAAATTCTATTTATTTTTCTTTCTTGAAAAAAAAAAAATAGTTTTGCGGAAAAAGGGATTCAACTTGCTATTATATCATATTCATATGAGTCCCATTTAAGCCTATCAGGTGGATCATACTAGTGGGATGCATCATTTCACAAGGACTGTCGCATCATTTTATAATTAACTAGGATACATTTTTATCGGGTTGAATGTTATAACTCGATGGTTTTATCTATTTTAATTTGGATATTTAGAGTCCGTTTGATGAATGAGTTTGAGTTGAGTTTTTAAAGTTGAAATGATAAATTTTGTTTACTTTTTGGGAAAAAGACAAAAATTTTGAGAAAAAAGACAAAACTTTTGAGAAAAAATACAAAACTTGAGCTTGGAAAACTAAGTTTGAGTTTGGTTTCCAAACAAGCTCTTAGCATTTATGCCCTTCAAAATTTATCATTTTTTAATAATTTATTCCTCAATTTTTAATTTTGACAATTTATCTTCTAAATTTGTTGAATTATAACAATATACCCCCTGTTAATTAATTTTCTATTAAAATTGATTATGAAAAATAGATATACGTCTTATGTGAAGACTGAAAAAACCTACTTTTGATTAAAAATTTCTAAATCTAATACAAACTCTAATATAAATATTTCAATTTCAAATCTTTAATATAGTATAAAATTAATTAAAAGGTTATTTTACAATAATTTAATAAATTTATAGAGTAAATTATCAGAATTTAAAATTTAAAATTAAGTTATCAAAATATAATAACTTCAAGGGTACCCGTTTTAATTTTACAGAAAGAATAAACAATGTGTAATTGAAAAAAAAAATCCCTAAAAAGTACAAGAGGTATTTTTAGTGTTTCCAAAACTTCATGTAACATTTTTATTAAATATATGGAAGAAATTGTGTTAATATCGAGGATGAAAAACACCGTTCGATTTCCCTCTCTCTAAACAAAATATAAAAAAATAATAATAATAATTGATTTGTCATTTGTCATCGCCGATGATGATCCATCTAGCACACAAAATTACCTGAGAAAAATAAATTTAAGAAGAAAATGTGTGGCCAAAGATCCACGTGGCTAGCGTAGAGAATGGTTGCAGAGAAGGTCCGTGAGGCCGCAAGACATGGGAAAAGAGAAGGCCGTACAAGAACAAAAGCCAAATTAAATAAAAAGGGCTTTATTAATTTGTCTTTTTCTTCTGCAGATTGTCCCTCTGTGTCACGGTCAGAAATTCCTTGCTTTCGAAGGACTCAACTCAGCACCGCCAAAAAGAAAGTTTTAATGTCTCATAATAAGTCATAACCGGTGGGCTTTAGTTTAAAGGCAACATGACCGTCTTGTCTTGGAAACGGTGGACTGATAACTTTGGTTGAAAATAAATTATAATTATTAAAATAGGAAGAAATTGTGATAATACCTCTCTTAAATGATTATATCGATAGAGTTTTTTTTTAACCGTTAGATTTAATCGAACGTTGATATATCAGGGATGTATTATTGTTATCATAGACCTTATCTCATATAAACTTTCCCACCCAAATATTCTCCATCGCAGGCGACCCATCTTCGGCCCCAGCCTCGGCCTCCGGCGACTCCCCTTTCTCTCTCTTCCCTTCTCTCTTCCCCTTTCTTTATCTTCTCCTCTCCTGCGGTGACCCAACGTCGGCGACCCACCACCGGCCCCACCCCGACTAGTCGGCCGCTGGCGACCCCCTCTCTCTCTTCCCTTTTTCTCTCTTCTCTTTTCTCTCTCTTCCCCTTTCTCTCTCTCTTCGCCCGCGACCCTCATCCCACTCCCCCGGCCTCCCCCACCCCCCGCACTTCCCCCGACGACCCACCGCAGCCCCCAACGACCCAACGGCCCCTCTTTCTCTTCCCATTTCTCTCTTTTCCTCTCTTCTCTCTCTATCTCTTCCCGGCACTCGGCCCCCCACCCCGGCCCCCGGCACCCCATCCCACCCCACCCGTGACTGGTGGGGTGAGAAAGTTTATATGAGGTAATGTCTATAATAATAATGATACACCCTGATATGTCAACCGTTCGATTAAATCTAACGGTTAAAAAAGGGGCCTCTACCCGGTAGACGTCATTTGGAGGAGACCTACCCACAGTCCTCTCCCATTTTTTTTTTCTTTTCTCTTCTCTTTTTTCTCTCTTTCGATTATATTAATGAAAGAAATTTTCTTCATTTTTTTTTTCTTTTATTTTATACATAATGATTGTAAAATTAATAAAAAAAAAAAAAAAAAAAAAAAAAAAAAAAAGAAGAAAGACTTACAATCTCCCATTAAAAATTAAATATAAATATATTAAAAAATAATAAAAAATTGGTTCATTTATTTATCATTTGTATAATAAAAAAAAATTTATTTTGATTTCAAATAAGAAAATTTTGGATATTTAAAGTTTGAGTTTTTTTTTTTTAAATAAAAAAGAGAAACGTAGAGATGTGAATGAAATTCATTTACTTTTAAAGAAGAGACCAAAAAAAAAAAGAGGAAAACTCTAACTGGAATACATACTCCAATCGACACCTTATAGTCTCAAAAGAGGTTAAAATATGGACTATTGGATCCCGTTCATGTGTTAAGTTGTAAAGGTTAATTAATACCCTAAAAGAAAAATACCCTATATAGAGACGGTTTGCGAATTGACCTTTGCTGTAAGATCATTGTAAGGGTTGAAAGGTTTACGATATTTGATAGTTGGTCCATTAAAAGTATTTTGGGGATTTGATACTTATAATTCGGTTGTCTTAGTTTTTCTTTATAAGTAGTTGCGCAATAATTAGGGGTTATTATTAAGGAAGTCAATGGAAGAAACGCAAAGAATTTGAAGGGTATGAGATTTCTCTTATAAACTACTTAATCATCATAGTATATTATTGCATCGACTTAAACAAGATATAACCTCAATTGAGATGAACATATATAACAATTTACGTGTTTTGTGATTGGTTATTTTCTTCTACATATTTGATTGGTTTTGGTGAACAGGTGATATATAATTAGGGTGTTAATTCGCAACAGGTTGAGGAAAACGCAGGACGAACCAAACTCACCCCGATAAAAACAAAGATCGATCTAGAGTTTCATAGCTCGACGAGCGAAATTGGTCAATGGATTATTAACCTAGGCTCATCTTGTATGTCTGTATGGAACGGAATGAGACATGTCACAAATCAAGACATGGACCCCATATTTATTATATTTTATGTAATTGATTATTTATTTAGTTACTATTTGTGATATTTTCTATTTTAGATGTGAACATAATAATAGAGTTACTATTAGGTGTCAATTAGGTGTAAATTGGTTTCCTTTTATTATTTTTATTTACTTGTATTTATAAACCTAAAATTGTACCGTTTTTAGTTTGTTAATAAAAATTATTTAAATCTCAAATTTTAAATGTATTTCCACCCCTACCTCAATCATGAGTTGACCTCCAATATTTATTTTAATTCAGCTTTCCCGATCTAATTCAAAATCCAATTAGTTGCCCTTCCATCAGAGTCCATTATAGAAAAATAAATAGAAATACGTCATCTAACTGTCACATAGGGACAATTTAATTAAAAAAGAAAAAAAATTTCAAATTCATCCGATGACTATAAAACTGTAATAATGATAATTACAATAATTATAATAAAAAAAATATGGACGGTCATGCGTCGTAATTTTGTATATTTAACTGTAACTTTTTTTTTAAAGCAATATTAATGAATATCATACAATGTTTGTAATATATTTTTAGTTGTAGTGCGTGATACCATAACTCAATATCTACAGCTTTTATGTTAGTTTTATATGCACACGAAATTCACCTTATGAGAATTTTAACTTTTAATGTTGAGCATCACAATATATATATATATATATGGTTTTTTTTTCCCTTTTAATTCAACTAGCCTACAATTTCTTAAGTTCTAATATAGTATTGTTGGGAAAAAATTAAATAGAATAGCAAAGTCTCGTTTATCATAAGCTGATTCAGTAGAACTTATCTATTTATCTCTTATATTTTTATTTTCCTTCTCTTTTCCTTTCTACCAAACAACTAACTTTAATATTCCCTCACTTTTCCCTCAACCATCTTCTTTCTTCCTCTATCTCATCCTACCAAACATAACATCAATGCAAAACTCATCTCGACTCTCAACTTCTAAAATACCTGAAATTCATATTAAAATAATCTCACAAAGTCTTACATGTCATTAGTATTCATAATTTCGAATTTCAAAAGCCACAAGTGTTGGGTGTGTGAAATGGAATAATTTGCTATTTATAGAAAAAAAAAGTTTCATATTTTGTAGTCTCAATCAAAATAAGAGTTTGGTGATATAGGTCCATCGGTACTATTGTCAAACATGATGTATTATATGTATATAAGCTCTTATGACAAACAACTTTCACAAAGTCTATACAATAATTATTAGAGTTTTTCTAAAGTATGACTTATTATTTTATATTATGAGATTAATTTTCTAATAATCTGATTTATAATTACAATAATTTTATATGATTCATTATAAATTTTAACTTGAACATTTTTAATTATATCATTAAAAAATTAATCTAACGATTAAAAAATAATTTTAATCAGTAATACAAAATAATAAAATAAGTTCCTAGGCTTTTTGCAAGTTACATAAAAGGAGGTAGTGTTTCTTGTAAACTACTATTATTTTGTTCAAGGGTAAGATGCAATTCCAAGAATTTTGCTTTAACAAAAAAAAAAAAAAAAAAAAAAAAAACTTTACCAACTCAACTAACTAATTATCTTTTGTCATTATTATTATTTATCTTTACTCTCTCTCTCTTTCTTTTTTTTTTTTTTTAATTCATCTTTACTCTCTCTTTGGTCACTCAAATACCCTAAAGTTCAATTTGGATGAAATATTTGTGTCATTATTAGAAAGCTCTTTTTTTTTTTTTTTTTGGGTAAGTCATTATTAGAAAGCTCTTGAATAACCCAATCAACTCCGTTCTTTAGTAACGAAAAATTGATGGATGAAAGTTAGGTAGGAAAAGTGGGCTTCACATGAGACGGGCAATTTCCTTCTCTCTCATAATTATGCCTTCTAAAACTTTCATTACCAAAGTTTATCCTACTATTTCTCTTTCCCATACAAGTAAAAAAAAAAATTTTTTTTTAAATCACATGATTTTTTTTTTTTGTTTATCTTCCCAATTATGTTCACTCATTGAAAAATTTAACATATCCATACTCTTTCTACTAGTTACCATCATGTAAGCAAAGATATATTTTATTTTAAAATGGGTAAAGATATATTTACACTATGTTTGGTAACATAAAGAAGCATTACCATTTAAAGGATATTCTTCTTGGCTCATATTTATTCATAAACCATTACTTTTTACCTGACGCATTGAGAGGTGAGCTCACTCATTCATCAATATATATATATATATATATATATATGTGTGTGTGTGTGTGAAAATACCAATATTCTGCTTGGATGCTAAAGAATCGGTTAGAATTGTGATTGTAAATATAATTTAATGATAATTTTATTTTGATTATATAATAAGATATAGAGTTTAATATTATGTTTGATAGAAAAAGAATAAAATATCTAGATGAGAAAAATTAAAAGGAAGGAAGAAGAATTTCCTTATGCTGTTTGATAGAAGATAAAGAAAATACATATAAAAAAATGGTAGATATAGTTTATTTTATAATTATACCCTTTTATAAATAAGAAGATAAAAAATGATTAAGGTTATAATAGTTAGATTACATATCATTTGCATTGTTCAATTTTCTACTCTGTTTTCTTTCTAAAGTTGGAATTACTAAAATTTGATGGGTCTCGTGAATATACAAATTCATTCATTCTCAATTTCTTCTAGACCAAATAACTTTCTATTTTCCTCTTCAAAATTCCTTTCTCTAATTTTATTTATTTATTTATTTTCACTCTATCAAATATAGGCTAAATTCTTAAGTTAAATAAACAATAATATTATTTTAAAAAATTCCTTAGGGTATTTTTGGCACGCCGTATTGTATTCACTTTTTTTTAGGGAAGTATTATATTGTATTGTATATATGTATTGTTATTATATAATATGATGTTTGGCTTTGCATTGTATTACAATATTATACAATATAGTATGTTGTTTATGTGTCATATTATTGTATTATATTAAAAATTAAGCTTTCAAAGATAAAATCCATAAGACAGAAGTGGGGTTTCATGA
Source organism: Ficus hispida (assembly GCA_025413025.1). Lineage (NCBI taxonomy): Eukaryota > Viridiplantae > Streptophyta > Magnoliopsida > Rosales > Moraceae > Ficus > Ficus hispida. The sequence goes on from CM046373.1 coordinate 28,197,937, forward strand.
TTCCGGTCGGGGTTAAGATTCGAATTGGGGTAGGGGTTAGGTTTCGGGACAGGAGTTAGGGTTAAGGTTGAGTTTCGGGGTTGGAGACGGGTTTCAAGACGGAATCAAGGTCGGGGTTGGGTCGGTTTCGGGATCGATGTCATGTTTCGAAGTTAGGGTCGAGTTTTGAAACAAGGGTGGTGGTCAGGTTTTCCGGACAGGGGTGTATGTCAGGTTTCAGGACGGAGGTTGAGTTTCGGGATAGGGATCATGGTTGAGTTTCGAGACAGGTTTTGGGACAGGTCGGGATCAGGTTTCGGGACTGGAGTCGGTGTTGGTTTTCAAGACAGGGGTCAGGGTCGGGTTTTGGAGTTAGGGTCATAGTTTTGGGACGAGGTTAGGGTTGGTTTTTGGGGTTGGAGTCGGGGTTTTAGGATGAAGGTCAAGGTCAAGGTAGGGTTTCAAGACGAGAGTCGGGGTTGGGTCGAGTTTCAAGATGTAGGGTCGGAGTCGGCTTGTAACCCAAAACTCGACTTCGACCCTAGTCCTGAAACCCGATCTGATATGACCCGACCTCGAAACCCGACCTAAACTCCCGTCTTGAAACTTAACCCCAACCCTTGTCCTGAAACCGGACCACGACTCCTGTTTCGAAACCCGACCTCGAATCCCAAACCCAACCCGACCCATGTCCTGAAACATGACTCGACTCAACCTAACTCCCAATCCAATACTAGACCTCGACCCTATCCCGAAACCCATCCCCTCATTCCGATACCCGACCCCGTCCCTCTTCTTGAAACACGACCTCGACCTTTGACATGAAACGCAACTCGACCTGACCCTAACTCCCGTGTTGAAACTAGACCCGACCACGATCCCTGTCCCCAAACTCGACTCTGACTCGCGTTTTGAAACCCACCCCAACCATCATCGCAAAACCTGAGTTCAACCATTGTTTCGAAACCTGACCCCAACCCCTGTCCCAAAACCTGACCTCGACCCCCAGTCTCGAAATCCGATCCCAACCCCGACCTCTGTGCTAAAATCCTACATATTTTGATTTTTGATATAATCATTTAGATTAAATTATATAATACAGTCTAATACAAAGGTTTATCATCGTATAAGATATCACAGTCCGTATTGTATTAATTTTTGATTTCGTATTAAACTATATAATACAATGATGTTGCCAAACATTATATAAATTTAAATAATATATTACGGAGTACTGATATGATGTACCAAATATGTCCTAAAATTCTAGATTTTTTTATTAAAAAAAAAAACTCTAGATTGCAAGTTGTTTTGTTACCCCTTTTTGACCAACTTAGATGTAAACAGGTTAGACTCGACACTTTTTCTACTCAGGTGATCCCTAGAAGTATCTTTTTCTCTATTTCTTTGGTGAATCCTAGAAATATCTTTTTCTTTCCTTTCAATACTTTTTGATAATGTAGCTAAAGCTTTACTCTAATCCTATCTTTGATAAGAGAGATAAAAAATAGAAAAAATGAGAACTAAAATATTTAGATGAGGAAATGAGAAAGATTATTTCTTTTTTTTTTTCATGTGATTTAGTAGAACCATAATAAAAAGAAAAAAACATGTTAAAACTAATACGTTTATAATATTTATTCTCATATAACAAGAATATAAATAAAAATTAAGGTGAAAATAATTATTTTATATATTACTATTTTTCAACTTTTTTGGCTGTCTTTTTTAGTTAGAATAGATTAAAAAATGATGAATCTTATAGATTTACAAATTTCTCTTTATCAAACAACTTAGCATTTTTGTTTTTCTTTTTAAATTTCCTATTTGAACTTCCTTTCTCTCCCTTTTTCACTCAATTACCACAATTACCAAACACATAAGCTTAATAGTATAAGCCCACATTCGGCGTGTCTTCTTGAGTTGGAGTTTTGAAAATATTTTGATTGTAGTTAAGTTGATGTTTTAAATTGTGTGGTTGATTGAAAATGAACTGCTTAAATTTAAAAGTGTAAAAATTTAAAAATTTATCTAGAAAAAAAAATAGCAATATGAATTTTATTTTGTTTCTCTTGTCATTTTATGTAATTTTTTTAATCATATTATTTCAACTTGAAATAAGAAATTCATGGACTTTTAAAATATGAGTTTTAAGAGAGATTTAAAGATGTAAATAGCAAAATTGATTTTAGTAAAATATAGTTAGAATGAACCAATCGGACATAAGTAATTCTATGGGAAAATAGGTCTTTTAAGAAACCAAGCATATTATTAGAGGGCAAAATTGTGTTATGGATTTATTTCTATTTCCATTTCCCCATCTTCATCCATACATTCATTGTTGATGTTTTAATAAAAGTTCATTTGATAGAGTTTTTGCTTTTAGTTATAGAAAAAGATGAGCAAAAACTGTGACTTTTAAGTAAGTATTTGAGAACCACATTTTTAAATAGTTTTTGAAACAAAATTAATGACTTTAAAGTTTTTAATAAGTAATAAAAACGTTAACATAAAGTTTATAATGTCTGATTTAGACTCTAATATAAGTTTTAATGTCTATTTAGAAAAAAAAATTTAGAAGTCATATTTTTTTATTTTAACAAAAAATTCATTTGGAGACCGAACACATTTTTAATATATCATTCAAATATTTTTTTAAGTAATTTTTAAACTCAAAAAGTCAAAAATACATACTTGAAAACTCTGTCCAACAGAATAATAACACTGAAGGAGGTCCCAGCCAAAAAAAAAAAAAAACAGTAATGATTAAGGTGGTGAATTTCAAAACAGAATCGCAGATGGCAATCATATGTTGTGGACACCAAGGCCCACTCCAAGCATGACTTGTATATTCTGGTTAACAAAAATAATTAAATGATACAAATTTAAAAATTATTATATCAATATGATATAAAAATTATTATATTAATTATAAAATTAAATTAATATTAATTAAAATTTATATTTTGTTGATTAAAAATAAAAAATTTATATCATATTAATTAATAAATGAAAAAATATTGTTATTAAGGAAATTTTCTCTTTTTGTATGTGTGTGCTAATCTGGAGCAAATATTATAAGAACAAATTAATGTGTGTTCGCAGTAGGGAAAAAAAAAAGTGTTCGCAAGTCCTTGCGCTATCTATATTATCCAAGAAAAATTCCGTTTAATAATCTTGAAAAATGTAGATAAAGATGTTTTCAATGTGATAATATAAAATATTACAAAAATAATTACACATTACTAAGTGTAAAATACACTCTAATTATTGTTTAAAACATTTTGCACTTAACGTAACAAAAATTTTTATTTTTTAAGTTTTTAGTTATTATTGTTTATATTTTTTTCTCTCTCATTTTTTTTTTTTTGGGTATTTGAGAAGTAGGTCTTTTCTTCTTCTTCTTCTCCAAGAATATCCATAAGTTGGATAATTAGTAGCATTAATCAGAGGCCATATCTAGTTAATGATGTATCGCATCGGACCCATAAGTGGTTTAATGGAAGTGGACCATTCTTTGAGTAAAATTGGGTAAAATCCTTTTCATTTTATAGGTCAACCTCAAGTCCTTTTCATATTTGTGTTTTTATTCAATGCTTTTTAGAGAGAGACATAGGCATTAGACATATTTAACACGCGTTTATTAAATCGTGATTACTGCAACACAATGAGATTGAAAAATAGAGTAAAAAAAATAACAATAAGTCGTTTTTATTTTTAGTGTTTATTTATCTACTAGGTGGTATAACGGGAAATAATTTACTTCATTTTTAATGTTTATTAAATTAAGAATAATATTTTTATCAATACAATGGCTAATTGTCTTTCAACATAAAATAATATGCGAACATATAAAATGTATCTAACTAAATTTGACATTCATTTTCTTTAATTAGGAATAAAAATCAATAGGATGTAAGGAATAACATTCTTTTTCTTATCTCATATACATGCTTGGATATTAAAAAAAAAAAAAAAAAAAGTTCCCTTATTGCTTTTCCTTTTTCTTTGATGCAAAATAAACGTTTTTTAAGATTAAATCAAGAAAAAATGGGCCGAAAGCAAAGATATCCTTTGGGCTTTAGCCCATCAACAAGCTGTACTAGGCGATCCAATAGGCCCAATAACACTTCTGGAGTCTATTTTGAGAAGCTTCTGGGCCAACAGGGCCGTAAAACTCACTCGGATATTGCAATTCAAAAAATACATTTTTAAATTATTGCTGAATTAGAATAGTTTCAGTTTTTTTAAAGCCTAACGAGGAAAGTTTAGATGATCAAAAATCTAAATAAGTATTTTAAAAAATGGCAAAAAAAAAAAAAATAAATTTGTCTATTTATGAGGTTGTTTTCACGATTTTCCCCTATTATTTTGTCGTACCACTTTTCTATATGAGAAAATATCCAAAACACCCCCTCTTGTATTTAGCTAAAATACAATTTTTAGTTTTTTTTTTTAATATAAAAATATCTCAACATCATGCATATATGTGGACGGTAAATATCCCTCAACCTCAAGAAAGCGAAAAAAAAAAAAACAAATAATAAATGCTCAAAAGAAGAAGAAAAAAACGAAATTGCACTATCAATTCTTTAACACGCGTTATACCCTCAATTCTTCACGATGAGGATACAATATGAGAATAATTTTAGAACCACCCATTTCCCCGCAATTTGAACTACGATGCACAAATTGTGTTTGATAAAAGTATTCAAAAACCATTTGTACAAAGACCAACGCATTTTAACAGTTATTTGGAAAAGTCATAATTTCTAACCTTATCTTTTTGTTAGAACTAAAAGTAAAAATTACGACAAAAGCATAACAATCCCAAATTTCAACCCGAAGTTTAAGAATGTGGGCTGAGATGGTTATTTAGAGAGTTATTCCTGATAATCAGAATCATAATAAAAGTGGTCAGTGATGCTATCATATCCTAAATACTAAAGAAGTTTTATTAAATGGATATTAGGAAGATGAGAAAGGAGACATATCTGAGACTGAGGCCAACGTTGTGACCTTGTCACCGAGCACACGAGGGTGAGAAAGTGACCAAGGCTACCCTGCTCTCAGGTGACCAAGGGATCATGCTCTCAAGCATGCAGGGCCGCGACCTTGCTCACAATTGTGCAAGGCCGTGACCCTACTCGCATAAGAGCAGGGCCATGGCTCTTTTTGTATGTGAATGATCTTAGCGTTCTGTTTGTCTACCAGTAGTTTGGATGTCTCATTTGACATGCACGTTGTATGTGATCTCATTGTATCATTGGTTCGTCACGTTTATACTATATGTTCTTGAAAATGGCTTGAAAATAACCTCTTGTTCCACGTTTGACCAGTCATTTTTTTCTTGTGAAAAGATTGAAAAACTGCACATAATAATTTACATAAATTATTATTTCAAAACTTCGTTACTTGAAATTTTAGCTTTTAAAAACTTATAAAAAGTAAAAAAATATATATATATATTTATCGAGACAAAAGAAAAAAAAAAAACAAAACACAAAACAAAATTTTTTTTATTTCATTATTCTTTTTAATTATTTAATGGTTTAAAGAATATTTTAATATTGATTGGAGATGTTAGTTTTGATTATTTATTTCAAATTTAATTGCTAGGGGTGTTTGGTAAATGAGTTGAGTTTAAGTTGAGTTGAGATTTTTAAGTTTGAATAGTAATTTTTGTTGAATTTTTCAGAAAAGACAAAAATTTTTCAGAAAGACAAAAAACATGATGAAAAAAGTACAATTTAGTTTGAAATGAGATGGGGAATCAAACACCTCCTTAAGAGTGTTTTGCAATTGGTTTCAAGGACAAAATTGGGTTTTAATTTTTTTAACGAAAGCATTAAGTTTGATATGACTCTGATGTTTCTTTGAATCACCCTTATCGGCCTATTCCTAATATTTTCATTGTTAAATATATTCTAGAGATAGGGCTATAAATATGGCTTGGATTAGGTGGGTTGGCCTCTTACCTACCTGTTTGGCCTATGGGCTGGCCCAGCCAGTCTGGATTGGGCCGAGGTTCTAAGCTCATGGGAGGGCACGACCTTGCCTGTATATGAACTCTTTAGAAATTATACAAGTTTATTTTTATGACTCAATTTTAAAATATGTCTATTTATTAATAATATTACATAAATATCTATTTTATAAAAAAATCATATATAATATCTATTTTGCTCTTTTATTATATTTAACATCATTCTCCCTCATCATGATTCATATTTATTTCCTTATTTGTTTATTATTATTGTATTTTTATCTTAATAACTAGTTCTTAATTATAATGATTACTTGTTAGTAAGATTTAAGTTTTTTATAAACCTATTTCTTAAGTACGATTTAAGTTTCTTGAAAACCCTTTTTTAGTATGATTTAGGTTTTTTACGATAATTATAACGTTATTATGATAATTTCTTTTATTTATTATTATTGGAATTATTTTAATAGTTAGTTTCTAAACTAAATGTCATGTGAAATTGCTTTTTTTTTTTTTTTATGATAATTACCATTTTATTATAATAATTTTCTAAAATTATTAACTTTGTGCTTTTATTTTCTCTTATTATAGAATAGTTTAACAAGGATGTAATTCTTATCCAAAAGAAATAAACAAACTAAAATATATTGATTTCCTAATTTACTAGAAAGTTACCTAGTAAAAACATGATGCTTAAAAAAAAAAAACAAAAACTTTTACATTAGTAAAACAAGCAAAAGTTTCAAAAAAAAAAAAAAATCTTTCTGTAAAGTATGCGAGTTAGCCTTTTCTCATCGTTGTTTCTACTTACTTAGAATGCATATTTTTCTTTTGGTTGCAGACATAATTACATAATCTACAATCGATTCATACGTGACTTTATTATAAGGCGTATAGTTGTAATTCTTCCGTTCCAAAAATTAAAGAAAACTAAAAAAAAATAACATCATGTTGTGCAATGAAAAATGATAGTTCAAATATCTATTGAGAAATAAAAAAAAATATGACATTATTATGTCACTTTACGAAGGACCTTTCAAATAATTTGCTGTGATCCAACTTCTCAAATCTCCTAGCATGTATAAAAGGGCAAATAGACAAAGGATCAATGGTTCGATGTTGTTCTTCTGCTGTCATGAAATGATTCAATCATCGTCACATAGATGTTTTAGTTTAATTTATTTTATTCATCTATTTTATACACATATACATATTTTTTAAATTTTATTTATTCTTATTTTTGTTTTATTTTATTTGTGTGGTCTGCACACTCATCAATTAATCCTAAAAGAAACCAATTCAAAGTACATTTATAAAAGTTTTGGTCTGTGTCACATTAAGAGGGTGAACTAGAAAAAAAAAAAAAAAAAAACCCAAGGAAAAAGAAACAATAATATCTTGTTTGGCTTGTTGAAAATAAAGGAGAGTAAATATAAGAGGGGGAAAAAAAGAAAAAAGAAAAAAAAAAGAAACGAAAAAAGAACGAACCATTTCAATGGATTCCAGTACGTGCAGCCACATGGTTATTTTAAGCACTGACAACATGGCAGTCTGTCATTGGAGACTCTCTAACTTCTAATAAATTTAGCCAATGAAAATGTGAAACGTGGAATTTTGAATGGACTGGACCACAGTAAATCACGCCTTACTTCCTCTTCCACCTTTCTCTCTCTCTCTCTCACACACACACTCTCTCTCTCTCTCTTCTAATTATTCATTTCTGGAAGAGAAGATCTGTAACTCACAAATCTCTCTCTCTCTTGAAAAAGCTCGAAACAGTTTCTCTCTCTACAAGCCATGAGCGATCCCGTCGAGCCCTCTACGGCGTCGCCTTCTCCTTCTCCGGCGCCGGCGAGGGACCCGACCTCTCTGATTCACCCGCGGCGAGAGCCGTTCGAGCACGGCCTCCTCCCAATCCCGAAGCTGATCTTCACCGACCCGACCCAAACCCTAATCCCGCTCAAGCAGAAGCTCCTAGAGCAGGCGCCGCCGAGCCAGCGCGTTGGCTCCGCCGCCATCGCCGAGGCCTTCCAGATCTCAATTGACCACGCGCGCCTCGTCCTCGACACGCTGGCGTCCGTCCTCCACTCCGAGCCGGACCCGCTCGTACGTGCCAAGCCGAGCGAGATTGACGATGTCGGCGCCGATGTCCATGATCTGGTCCTGTTCCTCTACATTCAGTCCTACAAAAGGCTCTTGCCGAGGACGCACAAGGACTCGGCTTCCGTCGCCGATGTTTGGCCCTCCACTTCGGCTTTCGATGGCTACTTGTCGGCTCTCTCGCCATTGCAGGTGACCGTTTCTTATTTGAATTCATCGTTTTCAGGAAACTGTATAATGTTGGTTTTGGATAATTTTGAAATGGATTAAAATTTTTGCCTTTTGGTTTTGAATGTGGTGGAATTTTCCAATATGGTTTAATTGTGAAGACTCGAGAACTTCTTGATGCGCTATAACTTTCCGTTTTTTGAATTTGAAATAAATCTACTGTTGCTTAGCGAATGTGATTAGAAATATGTTAATTGGTGCTGAAACTTGGAAACGTGGATCAATTTTGTTTAACTATGGAGTTATGATAATTTCTGTTGCACAATTGAATTACAAATTGTTGATTTAGGTGAGTTTAGTATGTTGTGTGTTGTTTTGTTCAACAATGTGTTTGGCATTACGCTCATGGAGGGGCAGAACTTTGAACTTGGTTTCTGAATTGGATTATTGAACTGTTGTTTGTTGATGGATTGTGAAATGTTGTTGAAGGTTTCCATTATTTTTATGCCTTCGAATTGATTGAATTTGATGAAGCAATGCTTGCGGTATTTTTCAAACATGGCAGCTTGTGCGCAGCAACAGCCGTCGGTTTATGCCATCACAGGTTGATGAAGAGGCTCATCAGTTATCATATCTGCAGAAGCACTTGGCTAACATTCTGTCTCTTTTAGCTGAACCTGTAGAGGGGGAAGGCGAAGAATCTCTGGTTTGTAATCAACGATCCCTATGCTTAGTCTGTTGGATTCTGAACTTGGTTTTCTAGCTTTGACAAGATAATAATAGCTTACTTTATTACCCTTTTTGGTGCAGTAGTAGATAATAACAATGATAATTTCTTCATCAGTAATGAAGTATATCTTTCCTTTTCGATATCGCATGGATTCGGTGACATTTATTACTTGTTGCTTTAATTTTGCCTTCTTGATTTCCTAATTTAAGGTCATCTCGTTTAGGTTCTGACCATGGATAGGTTTGAGCATCTTGGGTTTCTTATTCAATTTGGTGACAAGGGATCAGAGGAAAGCCACTTGAGCCAGTCTGCTCCATTTTTTGCGAATTCGGATCCTGATATGCCTGCCGTACCTGTTCCTGCCGCTCAAGTTCATGACTGGATTCTGCAGAATATAACTTCTACGTTGGAACATATTTCTGAAAGAAACATTCCAAAAGATAATGGGCCCACCAACGCCTCAGATCCAGATGTTGCCATGACTGATGCCTGTGCAAGTTCAATCAAGCCTTCAACCAGCACTAGGGGTCCTAGTTTTATTGAAGGAATCTCTAAAACCTCTCATGTAAAGCACGCATCTGACTTGAAAGGCTCATCTGTAAAGGTTTGTTTGCCATAAAATTTTCACTAGTTAATGCTTGATATTGTTATTTTCTTTTATGATGGTGACATGTTCTCACCGGATAAGACTCAAACGTAGCTGGCTTATTTCTTTGTAAATGTGCGCTGTTACCTGGATTTAGGACATAGGATGTCTTAAAATTTATTGATAGATAGTCAAATGCAGAAGATTCATTGGGACTGCCCTGACCCTGTCTATGTCATGTGACATTTAGAGCTAAGTGAATAAGTTACTTTATAACGAAAGAGGTGAAAGAACTAATTTTTCCAAGTCGTGGTGATAGAAACCAAAGAGAAACTCACACAGACCACACACACACATTGCACAAGAAACTGAAGAGATAAACTGTTATGAAAATGGCCCTAGGGCAGATATAAGAAAACCCTAAAGCGGTAGTAATTCAAGAGACTACTCGCTCTCCCCTTGCTTGGCTTACCAAGACTTTTCCCAATCAAATACCCAATAATTGCCTCCCTCCTCCCTCTCTTACTTGATTCCCCCCTATTTATTCCGTAATTTTCCTTTAACAAACTACTAAACAGGTAGACTACTAATTTCCCTCTAGAAACCCAATATTTTAATTAACTGCCTTAATTAAATCATAACAGAAGTCTATCATGTTGGCTCTGTGTTCCGTTCCATGCGAACTTGAAGAAACTGAGTTATCTTAGCATTTTAGCTCTTATAAGGGGGATAATTATTAAACTCAAGTGCCAAAGTTCACACTCCAAGGAGATTATGTGGTAGTGTACTTTGGCAAGACATGTGAAGAACTCTTAATCCTTCTTGTTATGCTCCAGGCAAAATGTTGTTCCACGCCTTTTATTGTAAGAGTTCTTTTTTTGGCTTGCCCTTGACATGGTATCCACAACTGCAGGTTTTAAACTGCCATGATTCTGTTATTTACATCTTAGCACCTTTGAGATTTGCCACAGTTTATGGATGCTCTGATGCTACTATAGTTCTTGGAGCTGTTGGAAAGGTAAAGACTCTTCTTCCGTCAATGATTAATTATTACAGATATACTGGTGTTTTATGCATTGATTTGGATGTTCCCTATTAAATTCCTAAATATACGCCAATTGATAGCACTGAGCTGGAATGTCCAAGGAACTTGTCTTGTGAAGATCTTTTGGATGGAGCACCATAAAGAAAAGAATACTAGAACTTGTCTTCCAACTGCCACATTGCGGCCATTTGCTGGTCTGCTATTGGGGACCCATATCACATTGCAGCTAAGAATGGATATCATGATAACCACGACTATCTTTTCCGTATCTCGTAAATGAAATAACGTGGTGACTTGTAACTAAATGTTGCAGGGAAAAAAGGCTTTAAGATTTATACTTTCTTTAAATCTCTACCTATAGCTGGTGAAAATATTAACAACAATATAATGTCATTGAACTAACTAAATAGTATACCACTATTCCATTTCTCTTGAGTTCCCTTTTAGCAATTGGAAAACTTGCTTAGCCAGGCATTCAGCCGATCGGGAAAAATTGTTAGAGAATAGTACAATTGGAAAGAGCTCGGATTGGTTTCTGGCTATTCTTCATGTATGGCTAGTTCACCATTCTATGCAAAAGTTGTCTTTGAATTGATTCGTAAGAGTGAAAAAGTACTACTTTTCTCATTATTTATAAGTATTGAAATGTTGTACCTTTTCTTTTCTTCTCTTTCATGTAAGTCTTAAATATGACTTTTATTCTCATGCTTGCTTTTATTCTCCTAATGATTTCTGGAGAATATACAGAAATGTATTTTCTGAATTCAGGACTAGTCTCTTTCAATCGTGTTTACATTTAATTTTTCAGCCAGAAAGACAATACTCAAAATTTTCCCAATACCATGATTGGGAGTTCCGTAACAACGTCATGTTTCTGTATTGGATCTCTATGTCTGAGCCTTTTATGGAGATATCTCAAATATGTTGTACCATCTCAAGTGATCACTGTTTAGCTTTCACTGTACTGGATATGAGTGCTGTCCTTATTAAAAAGAATTTGAATCCTATCATCACCTGATTTAAACTTTCCTGAAGCATATATTGATTTTCTTGTATTTAACAGGCTGTAAGAGTAGAACACTGCGAGAGAGTTCATGTGGTTACGGCAGCTAAACGAGTCTGTATTGCTAACTGTCGTGAGTGTGTGTTCTTTCTTGGGGTGAACCAACGACCACTTATGGTTGGTGATAATCATAAGTTGCAGGTCAGTATTTCCATATGTTGGTGAAAGATCATGAAGCTGCCCGTTGACTGTAGAATTTACTTTTTAGTTTTCACAAGGTTTTCCATGCGTTAGAACTAGCACATCTACGAAGTTTCTAATCTTTCAACTTTTTCTGAAGCTTCGTAGTTTGTATTTCTAACCTGAGGATGTGGTATTTCAAATTCGCTTGTAATTTTTACTCTAGAAAAACTGGGGTCCTGCTTATCTTCGTTCTTTCTGTATGAATGAAAGGCTTTTGCTTTTTGCTTTTTGCCCTTTGTTTTTGTTTTTTTGTTTTTGTTTTTCTGTTTTTTTCTTTTTTTTTTTTGGCAAAGTAGAAAAAAGTAGGGTTTTATTCTCACTGCTCAGTATCATTACATGATGTATGTTGAGTTCCATTTTCTGTGATTTTGCTGTCAGGGTGATTTTATTTGAAAGCTAGAATCAAGCAGAATATTTGTCATGATGAAAACGAACAAAATTATTCCTTTTTTAACCCTTCATCTTTTTACTTTAATCAGGTGGCACCATACAACACATTTTACTCTCAGCTGGAGGAGCACATGTCTGAGGTTGGCATTGATGCTACAATCAACAGATGGGATGAGCCTTTGTCCCTTGGATTGGTTGATCCACACGATTCATTATCTCATCCAGCAGGTGTTTCCGATGTTCAGGCTGAGTCAGCAACGCTCTTAGACCCGGATCAGTTCACGAATTTTTTGGTATTTCTTTCAGTTATATGCGGTGTGCTTGTTTCTTATTGAGGGAAGAAAAATAGGGGCTTTCTGAGATAGGGATTCATTTAAATTTATAACCATGCTGTCTTATCTTATGTATCTTTTGTTTTGTTTTGTTTGTGTTATCTTTTTTGGGCTTTTTTTGTTTTGTTTTTTTTTTCCCATAAAAATTAGGATCAGAATATATTCATATGCCCACTTTCCTTGATTTGCAGATTCCAAACTGGTATGCTGGTGAATCCCCTGGTTCCACGAAAGTCAACCCGTTTCCCTTGCCAGAACCTTATTCAGCATCTCAGACTAGAAATGTACGTTGTTATAAATTACTGCCTGAGTTGGGTTAGATTTTAGTTGCATTAGGTTGCCTCTTTAAGTAGTGGCAAGCTTTTTACTTGCAGTATATCCTATTTCTTGAAAATTGTTCGATAACCTAAATTCATTCTTTGCAGCTAAAGAATTTAGGAGAGATACAGCAACTACTGAGAGAAGCACCCCTTGAAGAAAGCCGAAAACGTGAACTGACTTGCGCGCTTCATGTGTATTTTAAAGACTGGTTATATGGTAATGACCATTATTTTCTTTCTCACTTAAAAACAGTTTTTTAATTTCTTCAATCTGCCTGATGGTAAACACATAAGATTTTTGTTCTCGTATTGTATGTCCTGCTGTTTGTTTTTTTGGTCGTGGACTACATGATAGGAAATAGGCGACATATAGACTCCTTATGAAGAAAATAAAATTGCTTGTAGGTCTGTTTTTAAATTCTTTTGGAGTGCTTGTTACTCTTCCTTAGGATTTAGATCTTGCTGCAAGTCTCTGAAGTTCGAATAACAATTTCACTGTTTCATCGTTTTTCTTGTTCTTAAGTGTTTTGAAGACAAACTCGGTGGTTTTAACTCCCTTTTTTAATTGAAATTTCAGCATCGGGGAATATCCGTCAGCTTTACTGCCTACAAGGAGACTGATTATTGCAAAGGTGCTTACACAACTAGGATGGTACAGATTAATGAAGAATTTTTCCGGTTTCATCTTTCTTAGTCCTCTTCAAGTCGATCTTTTTCCGTTTAAGGTGGTACCGCAGGCAGCTGAAATCAACCCTTTGCTCATTTCGGAATGGTGCATCAATTATGCATTTGCAGTTTTGCAATTTGCACAGAGTGGAACTAGGAGTACATTTCCTAATCTCATTGTTATATTTTTTTTCGAGGACCAAAAAAAAAAAAAAAAAGAAGGAAAAAAATAGGTAATTTACAGTAATATTTTGTTAATCTAGGTTCACAGCCTTGTGAAATTTTTTTTTTTTTATTTTTTTACCCTTTTTCCTCTTTTTGATCTAGAACGCTGAAATTTCAACCCTTGATCCAACCTTCGTAAGGTTTTATCCAAGTTGATATTTTAACGGTAAATCATTTGTTTGCAGTGACTTTAGAAACGGTATGTGCTGTTTGGATGTTATGCGGGGCCGGGGCCCTTTCGTCTTTGTACTATATTTAGCTTATCAAAAAAATTATTAAAAAAAAAGGTTTATTATGTTTCGTTAAAGAGGGTTTTAAACTTACGTAATAATTGATGTGATACGGTGTGACTTATGTGTAACAAGGTTCATGTTTCGTCTAGTATTTAAGTTTAATTTTAACTAAATTATATTTTTTTATTTTAATTTTTATATTTTTTTAAAAAATTAGTAAAATTTATAATTAGTTTTTAAAAAGTCAATCGATTTTAACTTAAAATTTTTATCTATAACTGGCGAATCAAATACAAGGTTAATATAGTAATATTATTATACAATAGTCTTAAATACGGTACTTAATGTGTCTGGTAATATGAATTTCAGTTATTATAAATGTGAATTTCAGTTATTAAAAATATGAATTCATATAGAAAAAAATGTAAAATAAAGAGAATTCATTTTCACTTTAATTACATTTTCTTCTGCATAAATTCATATTTCTAGTAACTGAAATTCATATTTATAATAACTGAAATTCAGTTTTCGTTAAGTATCGGATTTAAGGTTTTGAGTATTAATATATACCAATGAACATTTTCTCCGTCCATGATTCTTCAAAACTTTTTTGGTTTCTATTTTTCACTGTTACTATGTCAATAATGATTTGTATGAATATTTCCATTTGGTTGGTCTCCTTTGCTTGAGTTTTTGAGTTATTTTGATTGGAGTTGAGTTTGGTTTTGAAATTGTGTTTTTGTTTGAAAATGAATTATTTGAAGTTAAAAAATGGTATAGATTTGAAATGTGTTGGGAAAAAAAAATCAATATGGATCTTATTTCTTTAATCTTAAATTTTATGTAATACAAGAAAATCATCCCATTTCGACTTGAAATATCAAAGTTATGAACATAGTTTGAGTTTTTAAGTTAGAGTTAAAGATGTAAATAGTGAAACTGAATTTACTTTTAAAGAAAAATATGAAAATAATTGAATTATTTGGTTGGAGTGAACTAACCAAACATGGGCTTAGGTCCTATTACCAGTAGGAACTCTTTTTTAACCCCGATTAATTTCTTAAAGGTTTGCACTAGTTATGAATCAGATGATTGAAAATTTAATCTAACTGTTCAAATGTTTTCACAGTTGCTTTGCAAAAAAGGTCTCGTAAATAACTCAAATGTAGAAGCAGAAAGCTCTATGCAGTTAGTTTGAAAATCAAGCTAATAACCAAAGACAAATTTTACACAAATTTTACAAATTCACCGAGACATCTCTGTTGCTGATGTCCAAAAATTGCAATTTCTTTAGTCATTTTGACAGAGAGAAAACAGAGAAATTTCGTTTTCTTATCGGAGTTAGCTTGTAGGGGGAAACAATTTCTCTGCTTGCTCTGGGAAGAAGGTGATGAACAGATATGCACCTGAAATTCGATAAAAGTTAAAGGGCAGCAAATATGTCATTTGACAGAATTCGAGTTTTAGAAGCAAAAACAGTTGGAAGAAGTAGGACTTACAGACGAGCACGGTTCCGAGTACAGCTGAGATTTTGCCTTGAACGGTGATCAAACCGGCTTTACCGGCATCTTGCAACTCGGTGGTTCCAACAGAATCAAATGTTCCTACATGGCCAAAATTCAAAACTCTTATTATCTACTTATCTAAACCAACAAATATGAAACGGGTTACGTCTTTTAATCGGTTTCGAGTTAGTTCTAACCCGCTTTGACAGTTTGAAGCCCGGATACTATGCATGCTAAGTTTTGGAAACCAGCTCTGTCTAGCTTACTGGCAGCAGCAGTAGACCTTGACATTAAAAAGAAACACTATCCTGTCAAATGGTTTCCAGATTAGGCATAAAAAAAAAATAAAAAAATGAAGAAGAAAAAGACTACTTCACAAGTGACGAGCATTTAAGAAGAACTAATTAGTTTTAATTTAAGATTCAGCATTGCATATTATTATATGTCTAATGGTTGCAGAAAATTGCTCCAATAAAACATTTTGTTTTTCTAAACAGGTCTTGGCAGAACCTACTTATTGACCGAGGACAATCCCGCCAAGCCAGACCCCTTAATTAGGTGGGTGGTACCCGTTAAGAATTAGCGTCCTGATTTTATATCACCGAGAGCAATAAAATTTACTGAAGAAAATAATAATCACAAAACAAGTAAATTTTTATACAAGTTTTTCTCAATATGAGACTATATCATATTTTCAGTTATTACAGTAATTTACTATGATGATTAAAAAAGTTTACTCTTTGTTTTTGTTTTTTTTTTTGTTTGTTTTCCCCTCAAACCTCTCTAATAATCCCTAATGATGGCACCCCCTATTTATAAAGGAAAAACTAGGACAACCGAAATTACAAGTATGAAATCTCCAAAATACCCTTAATAAAATCGCTTAGTACTATGTCTACATAGGGTATTTTTTATAAGATATTAATTAAACTCTACAGCTGAACAGAACTTTATCATCTCAAGACCTATTGAGTTCTATCTTTCTACCAAATGGGCATATACACCTCTCATTCTTAATTGTCGTGTATTCTCATCAAATTTTAGACCAGAATTTTGCATACGAGTTAATTTTGTTGATATAGTAGTTGGTTTTGATAACTTGTTTTAAGTGCAAACAAAACATGGTTCAAAGTCCTAAAGAAAGAAGGCCAAAGACAACTGAATTCTAAGTATTTGACACAAACTAACCTCAATCCTTCCTGACACACAAGCAACAGCTTACTTTCAGGTGAAAACTGGCTCTTAACAGATTGCACAAACTCGGGATTGGGTTTCGTAAACGGCAGTCCGAAGAACAAACCCGAGAAGTTGTTGTGCAAAGTCCTCTTCACAATTGTGCCTGCACAAAAATACATGGGAGACAGAACTCAATACAAGCTAATAAAAATGGACAGATTTTCTGTCTCCATGAAACATTGAATGAGAATAGCAATTTTTATACCAATGTCATTGTCTTTGTTCTCAATGAAAAGAGGGACATGGTAACATGACTTGATGTGTGCTCTATCGAATTGGGACTTATCTCGGACATCAATAACTGTGTATCCCTCAGCAATAAGTTGTTTTGCTTCCTCAGCACTCACATAGTTCACTTCTGCTCTAATGGCCAAACCTCTCCGCCGAATCGGCTTCCCTGATGCGCTTTCGCCGCGATGAGTAAGGCACTTTAATTCCAATGGTGATGTCCTGAAACTGCTCAAAAAACAAAACCCAAATTTAAGATTTTTTTTTTTTTTTTAATTTTAATTCCCACCGGAATTCTTTACATTTATGGTTTAGTAATAAAGTTCACTATATGAAATGAAGTAATTACAAAGGTAATAATCGTTTCGATAGAAACTGTAGTTTTAGAGTCCTAAAGTTTCTCTAGGACAATGTTTTAAAATTTTCAACATAAATTCAAAGGATTATTTTTCCCATAATGGAAGCAAGGAAATTCTTTTACCTTTTTGAAGAGAGAGTTGAACAACAATAATATGTGCCAAGTCCGGCCATTTTTGGAGTTGCAGTGCACTCTCTTCTCTCTTCTCTCTCTCCTCTTTCTCTCTCTAAGCAGTGCACCGTGATAGGTAACGGACGCCAGCCATGAATGCTGGCCCAAGCAATTTGGAGGAGTCAATGGGTTTCTGCCACGTGGCAATGTGAAGAGGATATATTTGTCGAATATTTCAGCTGTGTGTCTAGCGGATCCGTGGTGATATCTTTGTAAGATTTGTTTGGGGACTGTTGAAGATGATAATTTTTGACAAGTCCTTGCCACGTGTTCCACACGTGCATCTTAGATTAAAATTGGATAAGAATTATTCTCATATATGTATTGTGAATTCTAGGATCATTCCCTCCCTTTTTTTTAAGCTTTTAAAAACTCAAATTTTATCTTATGAATTTTTAAATTAGTTTCACATAATCTTTTCCATTAAAATTTCTATTAGAAACAAACGGAATAAAAAGTGCACAAATTTTATGTCTCAATCACTATTTATTATCTAATTTGACATGAGATTCTTTAATCTTTGCTTGTTGGTTTTGTCCTCTAAAGTGACAGAGTTTTGGTTCTACCCGGCTCTTCGTCTATCTTAGTCTCGACTCTTCAAATCTTGTTGTCTTGAACAGTTGTTTTTGCCTTTTGTTTTGTTTTATTTCTCTAGGTGAGGTATTGATTAGTGTACAAAAATACACTTTTCTTCATATTATTTATAAATAATTGAAGTTTTGATTAGGCATTTTCATGATTTTAATTCATAATATTTTATCATTTAAATGTTAGTTTATTTTATTTAATAATCTATATATTTTGGGTTTATTTTCCCTTTTTCCTTTTTCTTTTTCTTCTTTTCTTTCTTCCGTTCTCTCTCCAGGTGCATCACCAGCAGCCGCCATGTGTGGGGCCCTGGAGCTCCTCCCACGCGTGCCGTCCAACGGATTTCTTCCTCCCGCGTGCAAGATTGCCTCAGCAAGATTTGTGGGCTGAAACTCAGGCCCGCATGACCTCTGGGTTGCACATTCCAGGCCCGCCATTCGAGCCCATGTCTCCAGCTCCTTCACCAGCTAATTGCCTCGCGCGTAACCAGTCAGTTGACCAATCCTGCGAGCCTGGTTTTGTGGGCCGAAATCTCTCCCATCATTGCTGAACATTGCAGCCTATAAGAACAAGCCTTCGCAGCAAGCAAAAACGTTTTTCCATTGGCTTTCGGCTTAGTTTTGAGAGTGTTTTCTTCTTTTTTTTCTTCTCCTTGCATTTTCATATGATATTTTCTTTTTAGAATTTTGTAAGATTGAACCGCAATTTATGTGTGCAGTGATCTAATTCGGGTTTTACTTTCTTTTAGTTTATAAAAATTATATGTTTTAGTGGATTGAATCTTTTTATTTTATTTTTTTATTTCAATCTTTTATATAAATTCAGTCATTCTTTGTTTATGTAATATTGTCACATTTTATTTTGACAATATTTGTTTTCTGAGTTGTCTATTTTTACAATTTGCTAAAAACAATACTTTGTTGATTTTGGATAGCTTGTAACGTAAATCCATTTGATTTAACGTTGATTAATCCACTGAAACACATTTGTTTATTTTTATTGATCTTTAATTCTATATTTCCCGATTGCTTGTTTGGATATGAAACTTGCAATTGAGTTAGATTCAAATTAGAAAATAAAGCATATGAAAGATTCACAACGCCTCCCCTCATTTTTTTTAATTTAATTTTCCTCTATCTAAGTCTCCTTTTTCATATTTTCTTAATTTTCTATATTAAAGAATCAATCAAAAATATTTTCACTTTTTGTTACTTTTTTTCCATGCCTTTTTAAGGTTTATTTTCACAAATATTATTTATTTTTGTTATAACCTCCTCGTGGATACGACTGTCCGATCTGTGTAATATTCGACCGCTTTGTTAGTGCATCTTAGGTCGTTAATCAGGTATCAAGGCGGTAATTTAGTTGTATTGAGCTTACTCTCAATAGATTCGATAGATGGAATATCTTAAATTTAAGTAAGAAGAAGTGCTTGATACTATTTTCAAGTTATCACATTAAATATTCACTAATCCTTGATACTTGATGGAGTAAAAAATATGCTTCATCTCCCCGAACATGTAATTATAAGTCAATGCGAACATTTCCAAGTGTGTGGGTACTCTTGTGAAAATTTGAAATAGTTATAACTCACAGTCCCATACTTTTATTAAAAAAAAAAAAAAATCAACGACAACTAATTTATTGGTCAACAAACCATTAAATGGTTTACAACGTCAAAAGTTGTAAACCATTTTGGTCATGTAAACGCAAGTAAACCTTCATTACAACTCACTTAACATTAAAAAAAAAAAAAAAGGAAAAAAGAAAGAGATAGAAGCGCATAGTTCTTTCTCATCAGATCAGATTCAAAGGGAGATTTAACCCAAAAAAAAAAAAAAAAGACATGTGGGTTCCTTTATTTTCAACAATCTGTTCCTGCTTGTGTAGTTTTGGGCTCTGTGGCTATGGAGAAGACATGTTGAAACAGCCTCTGAAGCCGAAACTCGTCGAAGATGAAGACCCCGCCGTGCCGGTTCTGGTTCCTCACTTTCCTGTCAACCCAAAGCTCTCTTGTCTCTAGCCTTTCTGTAGATTGGCAAGGTCTTGGCCTTGTGTTTTCTTCTTGTTTTTTGCTCCCAAGTTTTGGCATCTTGTTCTATGATATTTTCTTTCCATCTTAAATTAGAATAACAAGAAGATCAAAATATTGAATTAGATTGTAATAGCTCTAGTTTTCATCTATGGTCCATGGCAAATTGGCAATTTCTTCAACATTTTCTTTGTCAAAATTGTTTTTCTGTGTGTATCATTTCAGGTAACACAAGTCAAGGAAGAAATAGACAGTGTTCCTTTTTTCCAACTATTATTATTATTATTTCTTAAAGAAAAAAGGGATTAAGAAATAGAAGGTGTGACATATGAAGCTCTCATGAAGTAGATTGACCTTAACTTGTCCACCAAGGTAGGGCCATTTCGAACCCAAGGCCACCAAAGTAAAATTTCTTGACTATAATGAGTGGCTGGTTGTGACCATACAGTTCACATTGATCTTTTACAACCCTAGAAGCAAAGACCAAAAAGGGACATACAAAGGAGTGTTTTGAGTTCCATTTCTCTTTTAGTAGTTCTTTTATAATGTAACTATGAAGCAAACGGCCAGTATTGTAAGGATCAAATTGCACCACTTTATAATTAAAAAAAATGAAGAAAAAAAGAAAAGCACCCTTTTTAAGAGTTCATGGAGCTTTTAATCAAGAAAATGAGATTCGGGATGAAAATGCAATTTCAAATATAGTTTGGGGACCAGATGAACAATTTACCCTTTTTGAAGCAAAGTGAAGGACTGAAAAGTAAGTTTGATAATTATCCAAGATATTATTTTGAAGCCATGACAAATCAAATTTATTCAAAACATCCATTCAAGCTCTAAACACTTTTTAATTCCAAAAGCATGGAAACAAGAGAAAAAAAGAAGAGTATGATTACATCTCAGAAAACTCAGCTAGTTCGACAACACAACAGACTCGTTCTCTGCCCTTATATCCTTTTCGTCGAAAACAGTATCACTAGATTATGAATCAACTGTGGATCTCTTCTTTGTGGTGTAAGGGTAGTACTCCTTGCCGGTGTCGATTCTTGTGGTCTGACCTCCAGCATCAATAAGCGCAGAAGTGACCGCCAAAGCAGCTCCAGCAGAAATTGCAGTCGAAATGCTCTTGCCTGTAAAATGAACCGATCAACAGTTGAACATAGTCTTTGATCGAAATTGCATGCTATACCGCATTAAATGTATTTGCCAATGTATTTGTCCATTGTTATGACTTGTATGACGGAGACCGGAATACAAATCTGTGGCTCGTGGCTACACACCGACAACATGATTCTAGACAGTCCAGTAATTTCAAATCGGACCTCGGTCTTCAAGTGGACTTTGATTTATATCAATTCGAGCTCATATTGGTTTAAAATAGCAGAAATGTAGAACTGCAGTCCCGCGATAATAAAGACAAATAGCTGAAGAATTCTAATATTCATAATTTCAGAATTTCACAATCCTATGTGCACAAGTTGGTCCACATGGTTGCTATCACCACTCGAGCGAAACAATATGCAGATTTTGAAAGCATGAGAGCAACCGTTTTTATTACGAATGATGCATTTCTACCACTACCCATCAGCAACAAAATAGTGAATGCTTCATTGCTTATATCAGTAGAGGTTAAAAAAAAAAGGAACTCTCAGATTTCAAGGTAAACAGCCAGTTTAGCAATATTTCAAAACACTCGGTTATAAAGAAAAAGTGAGAACACTAATCAAGTAACGGATACTCGAGAGTTAAACCCAACAACCTTCAAATGAATATCTATAAGCTAGGTACTAATAAGGGCAACAAAAACAAGCACATCTTCAAACTTAGGATTTTTCGTTCTAATCAGCAGGAACAAGTACTAATCTAGTAATCTTAGCTTCATGTGACTTATCACTATCACATCATATCAAAGATTAAAACTGATTGAATTGTAGGTTACTACTCACTTCATCACTAATCAAACAGATGAATATCCAAAGAAATCCTCACCTTTGTAACCAAGAACAGTGGCTCCCGCAACGAAACCACCAACAGCACCATTGATAAAGTCTCTCTTCATCCGATAATGCTGCATGAGCTGCTCAACACCGATGTAAACTCCCCCAATTGCGGCAAATTTCAGCCCATGGTTACCCATCATCTTGAGGGTCCTTATGAGCCCTGGAAGTGCGACACTTCTTTCTACACGAGGCACGTCGTACCAGGTAGCAACAATGGTCCCATAGATGGTTCCAGTAACTAAACCCATAGTCGCACCTTTGATCGTTTTCATAAGCGGCGTATCCTCCTCCTCCAAGTACCTACGCTCCGCGGGGTCTACCATGGCTTTCTACTAACTGGGTACTAATTCAAACTGCAAAAGATTACCATGTAGAAGAACTTATAATGTCTGTTCCACTTAAATGTTAGCTACCAAGAACTAAAAAAAAAAAAAAAAAACTAAAAAAAAACTAAAAACATAGCCTGTCATATAACGAAGAGGGTAATAATCACTATAATTTATGCTAATTAAGCATTAAAAAAAATCAAACCCATTCTAGGGTTAGGCAAACTTACACAATGCTAATTAATAGTTTCATATGTTATAGCTTCTACAAGCTCAAATTTCACATTCAAAAGAAAACCAATTTCTTTGGAAAAACCCGAGCATTTTCTCGGGGAAAAAAAAGGGGTAAGGGATCAAGTTCATCTTTTTCATTGTGATTTTCGAATCGAAAAGTCAATATCACAAATGGATAAAATGAAACATAAATTCGAATTCCAAAAACCCCAGATACTGTCTTGTTGCAATTAAGGCAACCGAGAAAGCATCAAAATCACGCTAATCCGAGTGAATTGTGAGACAAAAATGTAGATCAAATCGTCAACCGAAAACAAAACTGAAATATCAGATTAAAACCCAGAAAAAATTACAAAAAAAAGATACAAATTAAACAAAAAATT
The DNA here is from genome assembly GCA_025413025.1 of Ficus hispida. NCBI lineage: Eukaryota > Viridiplantae > Streptophyta > Magnoliopsida > Rosales > Moraceae > Ficus > Ficus hispida. The sequence goes on from CM046373.1 coordinate 28,221,004, forward strand.
GAATAAGAAATCAGGTAAAAGGTACCTTTGGATGAAGTACTGAGGAATCGAAATAGACTATTGAAAGAGCAGAGAAACTGCTGCTAGTCGAAGAAGCCTGAAAACAAGTCCGATTTTCTTATGACGAAAATGATCTTGGGCCTCGTTTTTCTTTTTGGGCCCTGAAAGTTTGGGTCTGAAGTGGAAGGGGTTGGAGGCCCAAGCCCATTCAACTTGTTCTGTTCGCTACGCACTACTGTAAAGCCAGAGCGAAGAATCGGAGCGGAGGAGACGAAAGGTGATTCTGTTTGTTTAATTTCCCGGAAAAAAAGATTTTTTCCCGGAAAAAAAAATTTCCCAGAAAATGCAGCGTCCCGAAGACATTCGCAACCTCCCCATAGACATTACGTTTTCTCGTCTCGGAGGTAAGGGCACCTCATTCTCTTTCTCATCAGACATGCAGAATTAGGAAAATACTCGGAATTCAAACGAAAGAGGACCTGATTCAAAATTTTTTTTTTTTGAAATTAGAGAAATTCCTATTTTTTCTGTTTGTTTGGATTGATAATTGGATTTTTTCTGGTGGTATTTCCGGTTCGTGATCGGATTGAAGAGTGGCTGGTTGATCGGAAGAGAATACCGGCGGATTGGCGGAAGCGATTGGCCGTCGTTAGAGCTCGCATCGCCAAGGAATTCGCTTCTCTTCCCAAAGATATCGATCCCTATTTCCAGACCTTGGATTCTGAAGGTTAGTTTTTTTCCAAAGATTTGGGCATCTAAGAGTTTATTAAATATTAATTTCAGTTTAATCCCGAATCATTAATTCCGTTCTAAATTTTTAAAATTTTCGTTTTGAACAGTGTTAAAGATTCCTTTTTTTTTTTTTTGGTCGAGTGTTGAGATCAAAACCAATATTAGATGTTGAGTTAGGGGAATTTAAATGAACAATGTGATTTGTATGAAGAAAAATTGAGGAAGTATATCTTTAAATGTACGATGTAGTTTCTGAAACTTTAAGGATTTGTACTTCTGAATTTGTTGAGCTGCCTAAATATTGTTCTTATGTTGGTATTTGGAATTTGGATATTAAATTCAAATAAAAATTCAGGTATGGGTTACTTAGAGGCCAAAAAAATATATGGCATACTTCTGAAGTCTACTCCCGAAAGCCGGAATATATTTGGCCGGCTATCAGGTGCTGCTGTAAGACCGTCCTCTCTCTCTCTCTCTCTCTCTCTCTCTCTCTCTCTCTCTCTCTCTCTGTGCGCGAGCTTGCGCGTGTGTCTTTCTATGTGTTCGCATTCCCACATGTGTTTTTTATGTTGTTGTACAACTAAATTTTAGTATTCTTTGGCAGGGTGTGTGGGAGGCAATTGTGCATTCGTTCGAGAAGGATTACATTTACCTTGGTGAGGCTGCTCAGATAATGGTCCAAAATGTGAGTTATGAGATGTAAGTGTGCAGTTGTTGAAGTTGCCCACTTAGCTTTCGAGGAAGAAAAAGCATAGGTGTCCCTGTCTACGATATCTGAAATTGAATCATGCTGATTAGCTGCTGTTTTTTAATGAAGCCCGTACCAGAAAAAACATGTGCAAAAGGTTCAACATCAACTAGCGGAATTGGAGCGCAAGGAAGCTGATATTAAAAGACATGCAGCACTATCAGCCACCAAATACGCAGAGGCTTGCCAAGAGCTTGGTTTGCAGGTTTTGGTCAAGGATCTCTGTAGCTGGTTGTTTTTTCTCAGTTGATTTGGTTTAAGTTTCTTACTGTATTTAATATGTAAATGAAACTGGATAATCATGCAGGGACAAAACGTGAGGCTTGAACTTCTAGAGACTGCAAAATCGCTTCCAAGCACCTTCGGCAACATTTTGGAAGTGCTAAATAGTGATTCCGTGTCAAGGGCAATGGAATATTACTCAAACTTTGTGAAAGATGTTCACACCGAAAAGGATGTAAGTAGAAGCTCACAATATACTCTATTTTCATTATCTGAAGATGCTGATTGTAGTTGAAATTACATGTTTTGTTTGTAAATTGATCCAGATTTTTTGCACAAAACTACAGAAATCTGGGACCGTGTTACCGCATTTGGGAGACGTACGCAAACATCCTCCTTCTCTGAATGTTTCTCTGGCCTCTGAGGTTGTTGATTCTGTGAACATTCCGTCAAGCTATAGTGAGTTAAACACGGACGCTGGAGTCAATGTGGATAATATTGATTGGGATATTTCTGTCGACAGTTCTCAGATTGATTGGGATATTGGTACTGTAGAAGAAACTGAGGATACCGGTAATGGTTTGGGCCCTTATGAAATAGTCAATGCCAGTGAGATCTTGCAGGGTTCTTCAGAAAATGAAGCAGTGGAATCTGATCAAATCCCATCAAATAAAGATGTGGATGGTTCACCCCCGGAGATTTCTGTGTCAGATATATCTTGGGATATTAGTGTCGAAACTCCTCAGGTTGATGTAATTGATGATGTCAGTTTGACTAATGTTGGTTCAGAAAATCAAACATTTGTTCTTGAGAATTTAATTCAACCTACTGGGACCAAGGAAGAACGGAGCCAGCTTTTGGAGACGGAGTATAGGAATAAGATTCTTGATGATTTGTATGAGGTACATGACTCTATATTACAAAGTCATATCTAATTTGCTAATATGTTTCCATTCAATAGATCATAGGACTAAGATACAGGGTTCACTTTTGGTTTTCGCATATGTTATCAGATCAAATCGTTCTTAAATCAGCGGTTGATGGAGTTAAAGAGTGAAGAAACTTTGTCTTTGCAACATCAAGTACAGGCAGCTGCTCCGTTTGTGCTGCAGCAATATGCTCCCGATGCCATTGAGACAATGTTATCGGATGTTTCCTTGGCTGTTTCCTTGCTCACAAACAAGAAAACACGAGACTTGATCATGATTCTCAACTCTAAAAGGTGATGCCAGTTTTATCGCTGCAGTTTTCTTGAATGCTTCAGTTTTCATTGTGTTTTTCCTTTCTGAAATAGCAGGTTAGTCTTGTATTTCAGTCTATTTTTCAATTGTAAGGAAGTATAGTGCTATTAATCTCTTTTGTTTTTCCCCCTGTTTTTCTTACTGTATTGCTTAACTATTTTCTTGATCTTAATTTCAGATTTTTAGACAGACTGGTTGGTACACTGGAGGAAAAGAAGCATCATGAAGTGAAGTTGAAAGAGGGTTTGAAGGATATTGCTATGAAACGCATGGAGCTGCAAAATTCGTTATCTTCATCCTGGCCAAAGCAGGTAGGCTTTTTCATTATCTTCTTGATTTTTTCCTTGTTGAATTCCATTAATTTTGAACCAAGATAATTACTTTAGGAGAGGCAAGAAAAAATACTCCGATTTCTTATAGTTATCGATCTCAATTTCCAACACAAAGTTGCAACTGCTTGTTCAATTATAGGAAGCGGCTCTTTCGAAAACAAGGGAGTTAAAGAAGCTATGCGAGAGTACCCTTTCGTCCATGTTTGATGGAAGACCCGTTAACATTATCGGGGAGATAAACACTGTTTTAAGTAGCAGCCTTGGTGCTTAAGACGTTTCAAAATGTTATTGAGTAGCGGAATCAGAATGACGAGCACCTTTCCCAAGTGGGACCCTCTCTTTCTGCCCATGCTTGCGCTGTATTTGTCGTGCCTTTTTACCTTGCTCAAGTTGTTAGATTGTGGTCACAAAAATAAGCCACCATTTTGATCTGCCAGCGATCCGATTTGCTATGGGGTAGTTTTTAAATTATTACAAACAGAGCTCGCTTTTAGTTCTTCGAGACTGTCATTTGCGAAATAGGGGCTGGAATATGTGCAACTCATGCTTGTGTTATAGAAAGGTTCGGTTCGACGATAATAAGTTAAGAAGATGGAAATATTTATGTGAATGATGATCTCTATTTTCTGTTCCAAAGGATGTTCGGCTGCTAATTGCAGTTAGTTAGGTTTCTTTATTCTCGCCCCTAGAATTAGAATTAGAAGTAGAAGGGGAAGTAGAGAAGCGTTTTTCCTGTTCGGAGGCGTTTCTAGGTTTTGTTATGGAATGAACATGATTGTTTTTTTGAGAATGTTGTCGGGTGTGCGGATTGTTTCTAAAATTGTGTTTCGTTCTTTTTATAAAGAGATGCTAGTTGTTCATAGTATTTGAGCTGGGAATCTCAATAAGCCCACCCCACTCTTGACATGTCCTACGTCTAGTTTTCTAAAACGACAGCAAACTGTTCCATTAAAACGACAGATCGTTAATTGACGGGAAGCAAAAAGCATGCGGAGAGTTTGCCCAAGCAAAATGACACTGATGATAATAGTCGTAATATTATAGATTCTGAATCTATAAATCAATTGCAGTTTTATGTTTTATGTTTTGTTACGTTTTGTTTTGTTTTTTAATTTGTCGGAGAGATAAAGATTTAGGCCTTTAATTGAACGTTTTTCAGTCTATAGTCAGGTCAGACAATAGGGAGGAGAGGAAAAACAGAAATTAATTTCATTTCCATGGTGTTTTGTTTGAAATTGTTATTACAATTTCTTTTTTCCCTTCACCAAATTCAATGGTATTTGGTGTCTGGGTAATTTGCCATTGCTTCATAATTCGCAGTTTTAGTACAGTTTTTGAAATTATAAATTTGTCACGTTTATAGAATAGCCAATTTCACATATTTTTTTCTCCAAAAAAAAAAAAAAAACATGAACATTTGGATTGGAATAAAGAAAAGGTGCTTTACATCCCCTTTCTGTTTGTGGAGGTAGAACAAAAGCCTGTTGATCAAATTTCATAATTAAATGATGGAAGCAATACTTAAGATGGCCAGCACAAGCATTACCAGATTCAACAACGGATATGACGAAACAAAGCGATGCTGCGAAGCACAAAACGGGAAGTTTATGCGGGATTTTTAAGTTCACGACAATCGATCTCATCAGTCAAGGGAACGGCGAACTAGTGCCTATAAAGTTCTTAGCTCATGTTTGCTAAAATTTGCAGGAGAGATGATTGTGTTATATTTTCCTTCCTTACGATTGGATGTAATTAGAGAGATTAGCGGATACGAGAAGGCTTCTTCTGATGCTCAAGTGAATTTCCATCCGATATAAATAGAATTATTTGCAATTAAATGTCATACCTTTGCTCAATGAAGGCGCAGACTACAAGTCCAGTGCAAGTTAAGCTGAAGATGTAAATATATCATCTTTTGCTCACTTTCTTTGCAATTATATGTCTTTGTTTAGATTAGTTTAAAAAGTAAATTTAAACAGTAAATTTAAATTTTTGTTAAAGAAAACAGTATAGAACAAAACAGTGATCTAGACTAGACGGGCTAGTAGAGATATAAACTACTAAGCAAACTTCTGCTACTAATTAAACTGATTTTGCATATGAAGGAAATAAAATATTTTTGCAACATTCATTTACTTATGAATGTCGTTTATATATAAAGAAAATATATTTTCATCAGGAAAAGTAAAAGGTTTTTTTTGTGTGTGTGTGTGTGTGTGTGTGTGTGTGTGTGTGTGTGTGTAAAAGTAATAGTTAAAATAAAGACCTTTATAACTACCAAATTGGTGCTTCAAATAGGAAGATATTTGCCTTAGATCATGACTTGAAAACCTTTCAAAATTGGATATTTTAGTTGTGGCGGTCCAGCTTATTGAATTATGACTATATCTCTAATAAATGATAGTACTACGTTATAAATAAGTATATTAACTTCTGTATCTTTAAAAAATAAATTTCATCCTTCAATTTGTAAACTGAAATGGGCAATTTTTTTTTTCTCTCTCCTTCTTTTTGCTCCGTAGGATAAGAAAAATTCTTTCATTTTTTAGAGGTATATATCAAGATTTTCGACCAATTCTTCACGATTTACATCTTTATAAAGAGAATTTGTTTGCTTTGTGATTCCTTTCATTAGGATGCTAAAAATATTAACCAAAGCACACAATTTTTTTTTTTTTGAAATAAAAGCACAAACTTTAAAATAAACATGAATTTTGACAAAAATTGGCCATCAACTTATGAAAAGGGCCCTTTTGAGGAAGCGGTCTCTAGGCGTTCTTATCTTTAAGTCTCTCTGGTTTATACTTAGCTGTCTCTTTACTCACTTACCTTATTTGATATTTTTCCATATCAAAATATCTCCTAGATACCTACATCACCAAATAGGTTTTCAAAATGCAGCTTCAATTGCCGACTCTACTATAAATTCAATCATTAGACTAGTATTTGGTTGCGACAGAAAACATATTATGAACCGAGCGGCGCGATTGACTATTATTTTTCCCCCTTTTCCCTAGTAGTAGAGTGATTGTGTGATACATTGGCAACTTGGCAAGGCACAAAGATGATAAAGGAGTAGGAGTTTTGGCTGAGTTCAAAGAAAACATCAACATTGGTGAGATCTTCCAAGTTCTGAAGGTAAATATAATGGGAACATAATAATAATTTTTTTAATGAAAGGAAAAGAGGTATTTTTTGGATTTAATTATCTTTGCATGATTTTTACACAAGATAACTAAGTTGTTATTGTCATGATTATTCCGATTTCTATAATTGATTTTACACGGCAAAACGTTTCGGAAAGGGGGTTCTTTTGGCCTTCAAACCGTTTATGGAATAAAACGTTTTTTTTTTTTTTTTTTGGAATAAGGTTGTTGATATCATTCTCGATTTATATTTTTTTAGAGTTTTTTTTTGTTTCATTTTTGTTTTGATTAAATTACTGGGCTAAAATATAGTATTCACCGATTACATACGATGGTAGTTTTATTTTTAAAGTTTATTAGATAAATTGAGATTGACTTAAAACTCAAGAACTTTTGTAGGGTGATGTTTCAGTCCTTTTGTGAAAGATGAAGCGGAAGCAAGGAGATGGAAAATGAAGAGAGCATACCATATATCGAAGCTTTTAAAATATTTCAAATCCGAGAAAGCTAAGGGAAACTTGTGTTTTGATGTTGGAAAATTGTCATAAATAATATTGTTATCATTATTGAATCAAATGAAGAAAAGATGTTTCTCAATGTAGTTAAATTCTACATTACAAATGAGAATTGTGAACAAAATGAACTAAAAACTTAGCATACGTTTAGATCGTTGGTTGCAGTTAAAATATTTAAGTTAGAGTTAGTTGATTTTTCAAATATTAGTTATAATTTTTATTGACTTTTTAGAAAAAGATAAAAATCTAATAAAAAGTACAATTTAGTTGGAATTAAACTTAAAATACCAAACAAAGTAGTAAATAATGCTCAAACAATATAAAAATCAGTTTGGACATTTAATTACTTGTTAGTCCAGTCATATACATGTATACTAATTCAAATATTCCGGCGGTGGATTAATCCAGCGGTAAATCTCAACAATCCGGCATTAGTGTGATTGGTTTAATTTCTCTCTTACTAGATATAATTTATTTATTTTTTAAATTTATTATAAACTTCAAAAATATCTATAAATGTACTATTTGTTATACTTATATATATATATATATGAAAAAAAAAAACCCAGATCCTCGTCTTCTCTGCCGCCGTCTAGGATTGCTTCGGCATCAACCACGCGGCCTCCTCCTGCAAGCTTTTAAAAGAAAAAAAACCCAATCATCATCGATGGCGTGGGGAAGGGGAGTCCTCAACCTCATTTTTGGTTGGAATCCGGCGGTTTCAGACATCAAAGGCAAGCCCCCTCCGTCGGGAGCGAGCTATCGAGCCCCTCCGATGCGAGCCACTAAGCCTTTTGACTACGAGTTTTTGAGACCTATCTTGCTAGGTCATTGGAAACTAGCTTCCGGTTGTGGGTTTCGACGGCATAGGCGAGCTCCTCCGCCTCGCGATCTCAGAGATCCTTCACCGATTGTCGCTAAAACTCGCCGGGGAGCCACGTTAGAGACGGCATTGGTATACAAAGATAATTGATAGTGTCTTCTATGAATGAATATTATAATCTGATTCATTCTTCTATCAGGTTCAGTCTATAATTATTTTATCCCGTACAAGTTCATTAAAAAAAAAAGAAAAAGAAAAACAACTTTTAAGATTAAACCTCAAAATAAAAACATGACAAGTATTCCAACTTTGGTGCTAAGATTGAAATTTGAAAGAGAATTAGAGAAGGACTCCATTGATATCTTACATTTTACTTGTATTATTTTTGTTGAAAGCACACATATTGTCCTTGATTTGATCCAACCTCAATCATCCATTCATCCGCTCCCACGTCTCTGAGAACCAATACAATAGAAGCTACGTAGCTATTACTTTTTTCCCCTTCCTTCTTTGATAAAGGGAAAATATATATATATATATATATATATACACACACACACACACACACAAAAATAATTACATGTATTTATCATCAATTCATCTGCTTCCCTGTATATATTTATGTCATATCTGACGAAACAAACAAAACTACATTTAACTAGTACTTTTCAAGATAAGAACTTAGAGCTTTGTAAAAACGAAAGTACATTAATTTAGATTTTGATCAATATGCATCACAATTTTTATTTTTATTTTTTCAGTTTTTCAAATTTCTTGGGAGTTTGAAGAAAGATGGTACTTAAGAAGGATGAATAATCGCTGTGGATATCTTATAGATACTAGATTTAGGAAAACAAATTGAAAATAATTGTAACATACCATGCAAGTCTTTCAAGATCGACATGTGTGTTTCAAAATGGATGAATGTAATATAAAGGTAAAACAATTTATAAATATAAATATATAAACCCGAATGTTCAATACAAATAAGACGTTAACTTATCATACACACTCACAAATGGTTTTGACAGCAAAAGACAATTTCTTGACGATGAAAGACTATCTATTGACGGCAAAAGTCTTGTGATAAAATAATGATATATAACTCTGAAAGACATTTTGAGTCATTATTTTAATAGGTATATTTGATATTTACTGGAACGTAAAAAGTTTTTCAACCCACATATGTTTAAAAGCCAAAAGTTAAGACTTTGAATGACTATTTTCGATGGTTTTTTAGGCTAAAAGTCATTTAAGAACGATACATATATCCAAAACGGAGGAGTGTGATACGAAGGCAAAACAATCTATAAATACAAATATATAAACTCTAATATTCTATAAAAAAAAATTTGATAAACCAACATACGCACATCATAAATGATTTAGATGACAGAAAAAACTATCTCTTGATGGCAAAAGACTATATCTTGACGGCAAAAGTCTGGTGACAAAAAAAAAAAAAAAAAAAGATGACTTTGAAAGACATTTTGTGTCATTATTTCAATAGGTATATTTTATATTTATTTGAATGCAAAAAGTCTTTCAATACAAATATGTTTAAAAGGAAAAAATAAAAACTCTGAATGACCATTATCCACTTTTTTTTTAAAGCTAAAAGGCTTTTAAGAACGACATGTATGTTCCAATGGGATAAGTGTAATATGAAGGCAAAACAATCTATAAATACAAACATATAAATTCTAATGTTCTACATAAACAAATTCGATACCTCAACATATGCACACAACCAAATGATTTAGATGGTAAATGATAATTTCATGATGGCAAAAGTATATGTCAAGAGTCTTATACAAAAAAATAATAACTCTGAAAGACATTTTAAGTCATTATTATATTTAATATTTACTTGAACACATAAAGTTGCTCAACCCCAATATGTTTGAAAACCAAAATTTAAGACTCTAATGACCATTTTCAACATTTTTTATGCTAAAAGTCTTTTAAGAACAATATGTGTGTCCAAAACAGATTAGTGTGACAGGAAGACAAAACAATCTATAAATACAAATACAAATCTAATGTTCTACACAAACAAATTCAATAACTCAACATATGCATACTCACAAATGGTCTTGATCGCAAAAGAATATCTCTTGATGACAAAAAGCTATCTCTTAACGGCAAAAGTATGATGAGAAAAAAAAAATGATAACTCTTAAAGATATTTTAAATCATTATTTTATTAGATATATTTGATATATACTTGAACACAAAAATTCGCTCAATCCAAATACGTTTAAAACCAAAAAATTACGAGTCTGAATCACCATTTCACCTTTTTTCACGCTAAAAAGTCTTTCAAGATTGATATGTGTGTTTCAAACGGATAAATGTAATGTGAAGGTAAAATAATCTATAAATACAAATATAAACCATAATGTTCAATGTAAACAATTCGATAACTCAATTTACACGCACTCACAAATGGTTTTAACAACAAAATACTATCTCTTGACGGTAAAGTCTTGTGCAAACCCAAAAAAAAAAAAAAATGATAACTCTGAAAGATATTTTGAGTCATTATTTTAATAGGTATATTTGATATTTATTAGAACGTAAAAAGTCTTTCAATTCAAATATGTTTAAAAGCCAAAAGTTAAGACTTTGAATTACTATTTTCGATTTTTTTAGGCTGAAAAGTCTTTTAAGTACAATGTATATGTTCCAAAATGGAAGAATGATGGTAAAATAATCTATAAATATAAATATATAAACTCTAATGTTCTATAAAAACAAATTTGACAAACCAACATATGCACAGAAACGAATGGTTTAGACGGCAAATGACAATTTCATGATGGCAAAAGTCTTATGACAAAAAAAATGATGACTCTAAAGGACATTTGAAGTAATTATTTTAATAGGTATATTTAATATTTACTTGAACACATAAAGTCTTTCAACCCCAATATATTTAAAAACCAAAATTTAAGACTTTGAATGATTATTTTAGTTTTTTTTTTAACAAGAAAAGTCTTTTAAAAATGATATGTGTGTTCCAAAACGGATTAACGTGATATGAAGGCAAAACAATTTATAAGTACAAACATATAAACTCTAATGTTCTACACAAACAAATTCGATAACTCAACATATATGGCAATCATAAGTAATTAATTGCTTATGAAATGGCTTAGAATGCTCTTGTGGTACATTTTTCAATTTTTGTCCATCAATTTTGGCCTTCACATCAACAACAAAATCGGACAAACTCTTATCTGAGGAACCATTTTATAGCCAAGGCATTTAGTACTCACCTTTAATTACCTCTCTCTTCAATTCATCAGCTGAGTTTCCGCTCATCAAACGAATGATCTTCTCCGTCATTTCTGACATCGTCAATGGCTTTCTATCACATAAGTTGAGTCCAATCCTCCAATCATCAACCACTATCTTCCTTTTGGTGATCTGATCTCCCCTCAAGGGAAAACACATCAAAGGCACACTGTTACACCGTAGACTTTCCAGTGCCGAATTCCATCCGCGATGCATTACGAATCCACCGATAGAAGGATGCGACAACACCTCAATCTGATCGGTCCACGCCACAACCAAATCCTTATCTTTGATCTCATCTTGAAGCTCAATTGGCAAAATATAAGGCTCTTCAAATCTCACCGCGTCACGGCAAATGACCCAAAAGCACGAGTCCATGTGCCATTTCTTCAAAGTCACTCACTTTAGAAGGAATAGAACTCCCAAATGAGACGTATTGAAACCGAGCCATGAGGCTTATTGGCGTTGAGCCATTGGGTGCAAGTCAAGCTCGGTCCTCATGCTAGTGGGAACAATATTTCTCTTGGTGAACTCATTTGAAAAATCAATTTGTGGACCAATTGCAGTTGATTTTTCTCTTGTAATATACAAATTGAATTTGATTCGAGCTCTTGAATTGTGCTGCAAAGGATGAAATCTGCATTTTTGACTTCTTTAAATGCCTTATCTAAGAAATGTTGCCCCTCAGTATTAGTTTCTTGAAGGTATGATGGCAAGTCCTTTGGTTCTATAGCTCTCACACCCGGTATGCTGTCGATTGTGCCCTTCCGATTATCTAGATTAGCAATAATTAATCAGATTGTGCCCTTCCGATTATCTAGATTAGCAATAATTAATCAGTTAAATGAATCAGCTAATGTATCAGAATCAGTCCTAAATAAATGAATATAAAATATAGTAAGCAACTTTGTCAAAATTATTAGTGTTTGGTGAATGAGTTGAGTTTGAGTTCAATTGAAATTTTTAAGTTTGAATAGTAATTTTTGTTGACTTTTTCAGAAAAGACAAAAAACTTTTTCAGAAAAAGACAAAAAAAAGTACAGTTTAACTTGAGTTAAATTGTTATTGCAAACGGGGCCTAGTTTTTATCACGGTATCCTGTAAACTTCTATATGTATTTGCACTTTAATTTATTCTTAATTTTTTTTCATGTCAATTTAGTCCTTAAATTTCCAAAGTAGCGTCAATTAACTCCAATAATTTATTGTCGACATTTGGCACTTTAGTCCCTAAATATTATTTTTGTTGGTAACTTAATCCTTGAATTTGTCATAAAATATTCTAAGAATTTAACTCCCATAAACGGTTAGCGTTCAAAGCTAGTCTTTTTAAGGAATAAATTTTTAAAGAAAAAAAAGTTCGAGGATGAAAGTGCTAAAATAATTATATATATATATATATATATAATCATAGGAGACGAGTAATATAAAAACCCAAATAAGTAATTAAGATGGTTAAGAACTATTTGTTTTTTTTTTTTTGGTAAATAAGGAAATAAATATTTGTTATTGTACGTTAGAGCAAAAAGACTTACCTTGGGGAGGATAATGACCATTAGTAATGAGGAGGTCCATGTGGTAGTAGATGTTGAAGACTATAGCCAGTTGAGTCCAAAAAGAAATGTTGACAAGCTTATACTTTTGGGCTATTTGTGGTGCTCATGTGTAGCAAGTATCCGCAATCAAGCAAGAAGCCGAAGGATCGGATTCCACTAAATATCCAACAAGTTCATCCACATGGGCAGGGAGGAGGCTTAGGAAGTTCCGCGCCACGTATTGCGGGTTTGTTGACATCCAACGGAAAACTGTCGGTCATCATCTTGTATCGGATGTCGAGGCCTAATTCACGGGCTCTGGCAAAGATGTCATCTTCGGTGACGGCGGCGGAGGAGCTATGGGGTTGTGATCTGGTCAATTGGTGGTGGATTATTTGTGTCTTGACAAAGGTGATTGTGAAGCCTTTTGATGCAAGTTTGAGGGCTAGATGGATTGATGGGGTGACATGGCCTTGGTAAATAAGGGGAAACATTATAGCATGAGGCTTTGGATGGCTGTTCTCCATGGCCCAAGATTAAATCAGCTCTAAAGTTTGCATAAGTCAATGAATTTGATATGATATGAACTATACATGTATCTATATATATATATATATATTGTGAGTTTTTGTTTGGTCAAGAATAAAGGTAAGCAATTATTGGTCATTTTCTAGCGACCAATAATTTCACTTTGTCTCCTCAGGTGATCATTATTGAGTCAAGAGTCACGTGTGCCTAGAAATGATATATTTTAATTGCTAATCTCTCATTTGTTTGGATTGTGACTTTGTCATCCAATTTCACGTTTTCCCGTAGTAGTTGAATTTATCAGATATATTATCTGGCTACTCCTTTACAATTTAATCAAACATAATATAAAATTTATCACATCAAATCATCAGTTGATTTCACTCATCAAATGTCTAATATTTTCCGCTACTTCCACTTTTTGTCAATGGCACATATGTTTAGCTCGGTCCTGCAATCATCAACCATTAATTTTTTATCGATGGGCTCATGATCATACACTTTTCATTTTATATCCCAGCTCACTTAAGCTGTTAAAATAGATATAAGATTAAGTCGGAAGGTGTAAACTCAACTTCCATGACTTGCATTCTATTTTAGAAGCCTAGCTCACCCGAGTCGAGATTCATAGCAATACGGGTATTCTAATTGATTTTTCCCAATATCCTGATAAGTATGGAATTGTAATTTTTTAAAACATACATTTATTTGTGGAAAAAACTGAAAAAATGAGGGAGTTTTTGGTAATTAAAAGAGTTCCAATTCCACTTTTGACAGTCAAAAGAGACTCCGCGTTTCCTCTCCCATTTTCCCTCCTTCCAAAATCCAAAAACCAACTTCAAATGTCGCGCAACCACCACTCTCATTTCCGCGCCAGTTTTCTGTCACTTTCCCAAGAAAGATGACCAAGAAACCTAGGGTTCCGGAGGTCCTATGGAGGCTCTTCAGGAACCGCGCTCGGACGCTCTCCGCCACCTTCGTTTCCTTGCTTCCGCCTCGGCCGCCGCCGGGCGCCGCGTCGCTCCTCCGATCGGGCGATTCCTCCGATTACCGCGACCTCCTCAACCATTGCTTCGCCGTCGTCTCGGAAAATGCGCCTCCGCTCCGTTGCCTCTCACCTCCTGAATCCCCTCCTGAATCCTATTGTTGGTCCCAGCATCAGGTCCATTGTGCCTCTACACACACACGCACACAATCATATATATATATATATGTATATATATGTGTTATGAGTGTCTTCGTTTGCTCAAAATTGGAGGTTTCTGTGTACAGATAGTAGTGAGGATAATTGAGATGATAATCTCTGAGCAATCTGTGTCTTCAAACGTAATATGCAGCGGCTACGATAAGGTTTGTGTTTCTTCTGATATATATATATATATATATATATATATATATTCGAGTGTATTGTCTCTTTTGATGTTTATACATAGCATTTGATTTTTACTTCTGCTTTTTCTATGTTTACACAATGAATAAAGCTCTGTCCACTGTAAACACCTATGAAATGTGCTTTTGAAATCGGAAAGCCAAAAGTTGGATTCGAAAAGTTTATGCCACGAGGCCTACATACTTGTGTATTTAAGCTAAAAATGTTTTTCTTCATCTCATATCCGGCAGTGTAATCAGTCAAGTCCATTGGTGGAGCTTTTCACTAGTCCGGCTTGGTGTCTTCTTCTGGAAAGGGTACGTTAATGGCGGTGATTTTGTTATTGCTGCTTCATCAAGCACACAAACACAAGTGTACTATTGAAACTTTTGCTAAATTGGGCAATAGGAAATAATTATTTGTTTTAACGCTTATCTGGTGAGGTAATGTGACAGGTTGGGGAAGAAATCATGGCTTATTTACTGAAACATACGTCTATTTTTCTGCCGCTTGATCATAAGAACTACCATCAGGTGGCTGGTTTTCCTATCAATGAACTATGCTCTGCAGTGCTGGATCGTGCATCAAAGCCTCAAAGTCCAAGTTATCTGCTCATTCCAGGTGGTAATCGAGAATTCTTTTATCGTTGTGTTCTGATTTTATGTGAGAAAAATTTCCTTTGCATTTAAGCTTGCCAGGTGATTCTCGGTCTGAAATATTATAATGCTAAATAAATAGATTATGGATCTTTTACAATTGGTTGAATCAGTCATCTGCTGGGACATAACAAGTTGTGCAATTTTCAGAAGAACAAAGAAAGTGTTGTACATCCATATTGTTAATTTCAACACAAATTTGTCTCAGGACCCAAAAAGAAGAGGGAAAGAGATGAGAGTATTCTTCCGGTGTCAAAGAGATGGCATTTTGCTAGTTCCTTCAGTGGTATTGGAATATCAAGTTCTTTAACCTGTTTTAGAATTCATCATGTGGACAAGCATAGTCAAATGAACTCATCTGAAGCGGCTTTAGGACTAAAAGGGAATTCAGTGATAAATACTAAAGAAAGTTCAAGCCATGAAGTGATACAGAATTTAAATCAGAGTACACCAAAGCTTAGAAAGCGTTCAAGACCATGTAGTTGGCAGCGTCATAGAAAGCGCAGACAATTAGATTCTCAAGAAAAGGCTGTTCCAACTTCTTGTACAAGTATTCCGACACATAAGAACGGATTACCTGAAAAATGCGGTTTAAAAGATGATGTAAGTTATTACAATGAATATGTGAATCGTGATTTTTTGGAAAAATTTATCCAACTTTCAGTTTTGGTTTACCCACTGGATCATTACGGATGCAGAAATTATTTTCATTTGACTGGAATTTGGGTTGTTGATATTAAGTTATGGGAGCTTGACATTGGTATATTGCATATAAAACATTTTCTTAAGAGTAGTGTCAGGGACCTCACCTCTAATCCTAACTTTTTGATTCCAACTCACATGGAAGTGAGTTATCATCTTTTTGCTGATAGATGTAATATTTTACTATTAAAAAAATGACAACTTGCCAGGTTAGTTGGTATTAAAAGTTGGGACTAAAGTTGGCGTCCCTAGCATTTTTTCTTTTTTCTTTTTAAAGTACAACTACTGTTTATTATGGAGTTATCTTCTTATATGGCTAATCTGTTCATTATTTTGACATTTTTTTTTCATGTTTTGTATACATGAAAGTTATGAAATTATACATTCTCAAGAATGGCTTTTTTGTTTATATGAATCAATAGTTGCTTGTTTGATCAAATATGCATCAAATGCTGCTTTAACTAGGATTCACCAATCATTGGAATGTTCTAAAGTAATGTTGTGTAAGGTTGAGACCATACAATATGAGATTGACGGTAACTCATAACTTTGTTGGTACATTGCATCATAATGTCAATGTCTCTTTATGGTTATTTCTCTGTTTTATGTGTTACTCAGGAAGAATTTATGGGTAATTGTCGGGTGAGACAAGTTGCAAGAAAAGTCACCAAAGGGGCTCACATAAGTAGAAAACTCCTGTTCTATAACATGCAATGTTCTTCATCAGTATTTCCTAGAATACGTATCCTTTTGTGCTCACTCTATACGCTCAGATTTGAATTTTCATTCTTATTCTTATTGTATGTCTGCACTATCAGCAAGAATACTGCTTTTTCATTTTTCAGTTAGATTAGTTTGAAGATGATTCTTGAAGGTGTAGTTGCTTAATTTTTTAGTCTTGTTTATCTTTCCAAAGAGGACAGAGGCCTTTTAGAGTTTTCCATAGGGGTAAGGTTGTGATGCATCTCATCTTGGTTTATGGTAGTATCGCCTTGATGATTTCCAGATATACTGAATTCTTTAAAGCCCAACTCTTCGGACTCAATGCTTCTTTTTGAGAGTATCTTTGGCTTATCTGATGTAATGGAACGCTCTAACACAGTGCCATGCTTTGAAAATAATGGTTTTGGTCTCTCAGGTTCTGCTTCTGTATGCCTGTAAGCAACATCTAACGCTTTGCTACTCGATAAAACTTGTAAAATTTTCTGCTGCAAAGATAAATAAACATATATATGTGTGTGTGTGTGTGTGTGTTAAAAAATAATGTACTAAGTCCTAACTTTTAACTTGTCATTCAAATTTTACAATAAGTTTTCTCCTTTTTTTGCTTGAAGTATATAGCATCTCCATGATTTCACATATTGGGAAAATACACAAACTTGTGTGACTTTTTCTGTTACGTTTTTTTATTGGTTTTTCATCATTAAAAAAAAAAAGTTGGTATATTGGTGGGAAGAGGATGAGTCTGTTTCTGTTTCTTTTATTTTTCTTTTTGCCTTTCCTATTTTCTTCTGTTAATTTTACCATGTTGTTTGTCTTCGATATGCAGGTATCACTCACTGATTAAGTACCTTAAAATTCTCATTCGCAGAACTCGAAGGTGCGAACATTTGAGATTATTGAATAAGCACTGTGTTGTTCCAACACTGGATCAAAATGCAGGAAATTCTGAATGCTTGTACAAGGTTAGTATTGTTATCGAATTCTGTGAGGTACATGATTATGCAGGAGGCATGTACTTAATTTTCTGTTCCATGGGCTGCAGATGCCCGTTTTGTGTACAAATAGGTTTTGTATGTACAGAATATGTTAACCGTGTAGATGCCAAGAGATTTGTAGCATGTCCAATTTATGGCATTTCTTGTGTTATGTCTTAGTATCTGGTATTGCTTTTCTTCCCTCGTAAGAGAGACAAGAAGTAACATATTTTTTACTGACTTTCAGGGGAGTGAGTCTGAGAACCAGATACTGAAAACATGTCAGGATTGTATTAGTAATCTGAACAAAAGTTCTCTAGAAGCCAACTATTCTCAGGCTATTAAATCATATTGCCCGAAAAGTCAGGTGGTATCGTTCATATGGGCTGTTTGTAGGAGTATAGTCCCTGCAGATTTGCTAGGAACTCAGACTAATTGGAGAATATTGAGAAGAAACATTTCCAAATTCATTCAGCTACGAAGATTTGAACATTTTTCATTGAAACAATGTATGCATAAACTGAAAACGTCAGTGTTTCCATTTTTTTGGGACAAATGTTCTTTTTGCTGCTTCAGTAATCAGGTGGTACAGCATGCAAAGGGGCATAGTTTAGAGACTAGTGGAATCAGTAAATTGAATGATGCCACTCATACAATGAAACAAAGACTTTTAGAAAGCTGGATTTATTGGTTCTTTTCATATATAGTTGTGCCGTTGTTGCAATCTAACTTTTATATAACTGAAAGTGAACGCGGGAAACGAGATGTATTCTACTATAGGAAATCTGTATGGGAGATGGTGAAAAACAGAGCTGCTACTTGTTTGAAAGATCAGAACTACATATATTTGGATAATGCTGAAGCTAGAGACATTGTCACTTGCAGAAGTTTTGGTTTTTCAAAGCTTAGACTTCTTCCAAAAGAAAATGGAATAAGGTTGCTGGCTAATCTAAAAGCATCTTCAAGAATGCTGCGGAAAGAGTCCTACTGCAAAAGTGAATTTTCTGGAACGCATAAAAGAACATATTTGGTTAAAAAATCAGTTGGTTTTCACTATTTCAGGTCTGTGAATTCTGTTCTTCGTGATACACATGCTGTTCTAAAGGGTATACAGTTAAAAGAACCCGAGAAGTTAGGATCATCGGTGTTTGATTACAATGACATCTACAAAAGATTATGCCCATTTTTAATTGGTCTAAAGAGGGGTTCATCAACAATGCCTGCTGTCTTTATGATTGTATCTGATGTATCAAAAGCCTTTGATTCAGTTGATCAGAACAAGCTGCTTTCTGTAATAGAAGATGCCATGAGGGACGAGAGATATACTCTGCAACTGTCATGCCAAGTTTTCTGCACAGAGAAATCTTTGTCGGTTCATGAGAACCTGTCATTATTAGATCGGAATATCAATTCAAGGAACACAACTTTCATCTCACGCCATTCAGCAGATAGCATTCTTGTTAATCAGGTACAGATACTTTATTAATTGACAATTTGTATAATGAACACGTTTTTTTTTTGTTTTCAGCAATTTTTGTTTTATATACGACTCCTTGCAATTGAAAAAATAGCAAAATAGTGTCTTTAGCATATTTATAAGGATCATAAGTCTGATTTTGTACTGTTGAAATGAAAATTACAAGGGGAGAATGTAACTTGGTGAATAAAAACCTTCAAGAGCCAGAGAGTGAGAGAGAGAGTCTATCTTTTTATGGTTGTTTAAGGGATTTGTGTCATTTTTGAGAACTACTTGACTTCTCGTCCTTTTTGTTTTCTTAGATTCAAGAAAATTTGAATGAAATGGGATAATCTTGAAAGTTATTCTAGTCCGGGGAAGGTAAGGTTTATCTTTTGATTCCACTTTCAGGAGCGCAACAAGTCTGTGAAGAAGAAAGAGCTCTTATTTCATCTGGTTGAACATGTAAAGCGCAATGTATTGCAATTAGATAAAAAGTTTTATTTGCAACGTGTTGGTATTTCTCAAGGAAGTGTTCTGTCTTCTCTCCTTTGCTCATTATATTATGGAGACATGGACAGGAAAGTGATCTTTCCATTTCTTGAAAGGACGAGTCCACGTCCTATACAAGACATATTGAAGAAACGTGACTGTCAACATGCTTCTGGTGAACAAATTAGCAACTTTAAAGCTACCTCAAGTGGTGATTATATGCTGCTTCGGTTCATTGATGACTTCCTTTTCATATCGACCTCAAAGCAGCAGGCGGAAAACTTCTTTTCTAGGTTGTTGAGAGGATTTCGGGATTATAACTGTTACATGAATGAGGGTAAATTTTGTGTTAACTTTGATATTGGGCACATATTGGAGCTATCATCAAACAGGCTGTCTGTCGGCGAAGATGGTACCTCTTTTCTTCGATGGAGTGGCTTGCTTATTAATTGTTCCACTTTAGAAGTGCAAGCAGACTACACAAAGTTAGTTTTCATACTCGATTTTTTCCTTTATCTAAAGTTTTTGAATAGGATTATAATTGCTTCTAATTTCTTACGACTAAATCTAATTAGTTTGCTCACGCAATAACTCTGTTTATCAACTTTCTCAGGTATTTGAATGACCACTTATGTTCGAGTCTTACTGTCTGCTGGCAAGGAAAACCTGCTCGCCATTTAGAAGCAAAGTTGTGTGGCTATATGAGACCAAAATGTCATCCCATATTCTACGATTCCAATATCAATTCGGCAGGTGTTGTCAGATTAAACATATTCCAAGCTTTTTTGCTGTGTGCGATGAAGTTCCATTGTTACGTCTGCGACTTCTCGTACATCTGCAAATTTCGAGCAAGAACCTACTTAAGCATTATTGAAAGAACCTTCAGGTATGCATGTTGCTCTTGTTTTCCATTCTCAGTAAGTCATTGAAACCAGCCCGATAATTTTATGTGATCTTCTACTATGTGAAAACAAGTTAAGCCTATTACTAGTAGGTAAACTTCTTATCTAGAAAGACACAGTTTTCTCATTTGGTATGTCAGTTGTGTTCCATTTATCGATTCTAGGTATATGCATTTTCTGATAAAGAAAAGGATGCGTTATGCGAGTCTTGGTCATGACCTCCATCCGATTCTACATTTGGAAGACGGTGAAGTTGAGTGGCTTGGACTGAATGCTTACATCCAAGTACTAAAGAGAAAACAATCGCGATATGAAGAGCTGCTGTCTTTGTTAAGGTCTAAACTATCGGTTCATCGTTTATCTGGGAATGGATCAACTCATCTAAACTATGCAGTTGACGCTTCACATTCTTCTTTAATGTGGAAAATCAAGTTTTAGAAGATTCTTTGAGGTTTGTTATTTATTGCATCATAACCTGCATTCATTGAAATTACGTGTTCTTTCTTATACAAATAGCCACTTCTATTTCCTATTGTGAATTGTTTGATGAAATTTACATATTTCTTTACTTGGCTTTGAAATGTTGAGTCATCTACAATTTTGTGCTATGCTGGTCAAACTTTGGATTTACTTTCTCTTCATTGTTTAAGGATGATTGGAGAGACATCCTGTCATCAAATTATTTCCGGCTTTTATTTTTCTGTACCTTTGGGTCCGAGAGAAACATTTTTAAATCGCTTCAGTAGATAATTGGGAGGAATATTTTCCAGATATCAGTTATTCTTTGAACAACCTTTTCAAATTGCCCCAATAAGGACTGCAAGAATTTTCTTTCCTTTCCTCGTTCTATGCTTTTCAGATTCTCTGTAAACCTACAAGTTGATATTATTTTTCGTAAGTTTCTATACAGGCAATCTTATTCTTGCAATTTTATAATACAGGGAGTTGAATTTGTTAATTTAACGTCTCTCTCCGTCTCTGTCTCTCTTTTTATTGCTAGAAGTATCATGTCCCTTATGTGTATCAAAGAAGAGACCTAAAACATGTTAAAAATAATGATGGTTTAAAGATCACATCTTTCTTGAGCCTGATGGTCTACCAAAAATCGCGACACGAACATTTACCAGACAATAGAATTTGAACGTTTGCCAGATAATTTAGGCCTTTAATTGAACGTTTTTAAGTTTATAGTCATGTCAGACAATAGATAAGGGGGAAAAAAGAAATTTCATTTCCATTGTGTTTGGTTTACAATTTTTTTTTTAATTTCTTCACGAAATTATATGTTTTTGGTGTGTGGGTGGGTAATTGCCATTGCTTCATAATTCGCACTTTTAGTACAGTTTTGCAATGCTGAATTTGTCACGTTTATAGATTAGCCAACTTCAGATATTTCTTTTTCCCAAAAAAAAAAAAAAAAAAGAGAGAGAGAGCAAGAACGTCTGGATTGGAAGAAAGAAAAGGTGCTTCATAAACAAAAGCCTGTTAATCATATTTCATAATTAAATGATGGAAGCAATACTTAAGATGGCTAGCACAAACATTGCCAGGTTCAACGAGGGGGATGATGAAACAACACGATGCTGCGATGCACAAGACGGGAAGCAGTTTATGTGGAATTTTTAAGTTTGCGACAATCGATCTCATCAGTCAAGGGAACGGCGAACTAGTGCTTGAGATGATTGTGTTGTATTTTCCTTCCTTTCGATCGGATGTAATTAGAGAGATAAGCGGATACGAGAAGGCTTCTTCTGATGCTCAAGTGAATTTCCATCCGATATAAATAGAATTATTTACAATTAAATGTCATATCCTTCCTTGATGAAGGCGCAGACTACCAAGTCTAGTGCAAGTTAAGAAGAAGATGTAAATATCATCTTTTGCGCACTTTCTTTGTAAATATACGTCTCTGTTTAGATCAATTTAAAAAGCAAAATTAAATTTTTATTAAAGAAAACAGTATAGAACAAAACAATGATAGTAGATATATAAACTACTTAGCAAACTTCTGCTACTAATTAAACTGATTTTGCGTATGAAGGAAATAAAAGACACTATTTTTGCAACATTCATTTGCTTATGAATATCGTATATGTGTGTGTGTGTGTGTATATATATATAAAGAAAATATTTATTCATCAAGAAAAGTAATAGTAAAATAAATACCTTTATAACTTCCAAATTTGTGCTTAAAATAGGAAGATATTGGCCTAAGATCATGTCTTGAAAACCTTTCAAAATCGGATATTTTAGTTGTGGCAGTCCAGCATATTGAATTATGATTATATCTCTAATAAGTGATGGTACTACGTTATAAATAAGAATATTAACTTCTGTCTCTTTAGAAAATAAATTTGCATCCTACAATTTTTAAACTGAAATGGGCAAAAAATTTTTTTTCCCTCTCCTTTTTGCTCCATAGGATAGGAAAATTTTTTATATTTTTTTAGAGGTATATGTCAAGATTTTCGACTAATTCTTCATGATTTACACATCTTTATTAAAAGAATTTGTTTGTTTTGTAATTCCTTTCATTACGATGCAAAAAATATTTACAAAACACAAACTTTTTTTTTTGAAATAAAAGCACAAACTTTAAAATAAACATGAATTTTGACAAAAATTGGCCATCAACTTTGAAATGGGTCCTTACTAAAAAAAAAAAAAAAAATGAAATGTGCCCTCTTGGGGGAAGAGATCTATAGCATTTTTATCTTTAAGTTTCTCCCATTTATATTTATCTGTCTCTTTACTCACTTACCGTATTTGATATTTTTCTATATGTCAAATGAAATCCACTTTTTACATCTTTTTAATATTCAAAATATCTCCTAGATACCTACATCACCAAATAGGTTTTCAAAATGTAATTTCAATTCCGACTCTGCTATAAATTCAATCATAAGACTAGTATTTGGTTGCGAACAATAGAAAACACATTATGAACTGAGCGGCGCGATTGTCTATTATTTTTCCCCCTTTCCCTATTAGTAGAGTGATTGTGTGATACATTGGCAACTTGGCAAGGCACATAGATGATAAAGGAGTAGGAGTTTTGGCTGAGTTCAAAGCAAAAAAACAACAATGGAGGGATCTTCCAAGTTCTGAAGGTAAATATAATAGGAACATAATTTTTTATGAAAGGAAAATAGGTATTTTTTGATATTATTTTCTTTGCATGATTTTTACAAACAGATAGTTAAGTTTGTTATTGCCATGATTATTCTGATCACTCTAGTTGATTTTACATGGCAAACCGTTTCAGAAAGGTGGTTCTTTTGGCCTTCAAAACATTTTATGGAAAAAAAAAAACGTTTTTTTTTCTTTTTTTTAATAGGTTGTTGATATCATTCTCCATTTATATATTTTTTTCTAGAGTTTTTTTTTTTTTTTTTCCATTCTTGATTTTATTAAATTATTAGGCTTTTATAATTTATTTAAAATTCGGCTAAGAGATATTAGTCACTGATTACATATGATGGTAGTTTTGTTTTTATTTTTACCTTTATATTTGTTTGTTGTCCATAAATATTTTTTAAATTATTTTTAACTGTTGTTTGTTTCGTAACTAGAAATCCCTAAATTTGTTTTTGGTCGATTAATCCCTAAATTTAACTTTTCAATTATTTCTGTCCTTAAAAATAAATTGATGATAGATTATTAAAATCTAAAACTAGAAAAATTGATGATATATCTTATTAAAATCTAAACTAGAAAAATTGATGGTAGATTGTTAAGACCTAAAACTAGAAAAATAGATAACAGATTATTGAAATCTAAAAATATAGTAAATGATGATAGATTATTAAAATCTAGAACTATTAAATTGATGAAAGATTACTAAAATCTAAAACTCTAAAAATTCATGAGAGTTTGTTAAATTTAACGAAGGTAATCGTATTCAAATCCCTTAATAACTTAAAATTTCACAAAAAGAATAACAAAGGTGCAAAATTTCTCTTTACCATATATCCTCGAAACTCTTTAAAACTACAATATTTTGTATTGCAGATATGATTGTTTTTGTAGTATTTTAAGTTAATACGCGATGGGCAAACCTCGGACAAGTTTTGAAAATATGACTCTAGTTCGAATTAGCAGGACGATTCTAGTTTTATTATTCTCATCTATCCCTTAATTTCTAAATTATTTTTAACTTTACACTCTGAACGTTTATTAGTCATACTCAACCATTAGAATTTTGTTAAAAATATAGAAAACATAAGAAAGTGCGGTCATGTAATCTTTTAT
Source organism: Ficus hispida (assembly GCA_025413025.1). Lineage (NCBI taxonomy): Eukaryota > Viridiplantae > Streptophyta > Magnoliopsida > Rosales > Moraceae > Ficus > Ficus hispida. The sequence goes on from CM046373.1 coordinate 28,245,650, forward strand.
TGATCTTATTAAAAAGAGGTAATTAAGTCAAACAAATTCAAAATTCAATGAGCAGAGTATTTAAGTTTATAAAATTTTATGGAGAAACGAACCTAAAGTTTAAAGACATATGTTAGAATAATTCTAATAAATTTATACCTCCAAATACTTGAACAAATAACCATTGAACTAAAAAAAAAAAAAAAAAAAAAACTAAAGATCCTCTTAGCATCGATCAATACCAGACAATAATTTTGTCAACTTCAAATCTCTTTGTTTGCCGGAATTTGATCACATCCTAGGATTTTACAACATTAATTTTCAAATTTGATGCAATTGATATGTGATTCCTAAGTAACTTTCTATTCTGACCCCTTCTTGTTGTTGTAGGACGAACAATACTTGTAAATTACATCGCATTCTTGCTAATTGATCATGGGGACATTGTCGAAGATGCAGATGACGATAAGCGCCGATAGATTCAGTAGTCTTCCTGACAATCTTGCTTATCACATTTTCTCCTTTCTCAAACTAAAAGACATTACTTGCCTTTCCCTTGTTTCGAAAAGATTCAAACGTCTATGCATGTCCACCCCGTTCTTGGCTTTCGATGACACAAATTGCCGGTTCGACGTAGGCAAACGAGCTCAAATGATGAACTACATCGATAGGTTTCTGTTTCTCCGCAAAGGGACGCATATTCATCGCTTGTACATTCGCTGGTACCTGCGAAAAGGCACCATCGGTGACGAGTATCGTGTTGTCTCGTGGTTGCACAACGCAGTCTTATGCAACGTTAAGCACATCATGCTTGATCTCGTCGTTGAGGTTGAATCGGAATTCACATTGCCAACTAGTCTCCTCTCTTGTGCATCCTTGGAGGCTCTAACTGTTCGTTTTGATAACGGCATTTTCAAGCTTCCAAACTCTATTAGTACTATGTCCGGTTTCATTTTTCTCAAGTCCTTCACTCTGCAGTCCGTTAAAGTCGACGACACATTTGGCATCTCGGTCTCAACCTGCTGCAAGTTCCTTAAAGAATTGCGCCTTCGTGACATAAAGGGCGCGAAGTGCATTGTCATCACCAGCTCCTCTCTGGAGCTCTTGGCTATCATGACACCCCATCACCTTATCCATCTCCTCGTGTGCGCCGAGATGCTTCGGAGCATCGCTGTAGAATGGAGATTCGATTCCCATGAGACCAGATTGCTCCATCTTTCTACCCCCAGTCTTGAAACCTTGCTTTGGAAAGGAAATAAGGTGAATTTCTCGTCCTCAGGACGCTTCGACTACTTGGCTAAAGTTGGGATTTTTCTGAGACCCTATACCGGCGTCGATTTTATTACTCAGCCGCAGATAGATAATGTTCTTCAAGCTGTTTGCAGCACCAACTGCTTGGCTCTATTGGACCATAATATACAGGTAAGCAACAACATTTTTTTTTTCTTTTTTATCAAAATCTTTTTATACAAATTTCTGTCAGCATTTTGATAAAATATTCAAATGTTTCATTTATATTGTCACATAAATATTCAAAATCTTTTTATACAAATTTCTGTCGCATTTAGAAAATGAATCATAATTTTGCTACCTTAAGGATGAAATTGTAGATTTTAATTGGACTTTTGCCGAGTTTTCATCTTGTTAAGAGAATTTACACTGATTTTTGTAAGGGCCCGTTTGGGGGACATTTGAAGATAGAGTTTTGGAGGTCAGGTTGGAAATGTGTGTTTGGAAGAAGACTTTTAGATAAGTTTCGTGATATAGAAAATAATACAAAAGTTTTGAAATGTGTTTGGAAAAAATATGCAAAATGATTCTTATTTTGTTCGTTTTATCATCGTGAGCATTTTGATATAAGAATCATATTATTTCAGTAGAAATGAAAAAGTTATGGACTTCTAAAGTTTTTTGAGAAAGTGTGTAGAATTGAGAGTTTTAGATCGGATGATAAATACCGACCCACAAACGGGTCCTATAAGATCAGCCGTAACGTAATTTGGATTGCTTTTAAAGATGCTTCTGTTTGTTGTTGTTGTGTCATGTTTATCGTAACAGTTCGAGGTTAACAATGTCTGTCGGTCTTGTACTTTGAGCAGGATTGTCTGCAAACTATGTTCCCATCTCTGATGAAGTTACATATAGAAGTCTCTGCAGCATTCGACGTCGATCTAGTCCGAAACATGGTATCACTCTTCAGAGTAACACCGAACTTGCATAACCTAAGTATCAAGAGGGAATTTGAACTCCGTTACATTGACAATGCAAGTGATCAAGGAGCATTCTTACACCATTATTTCTTTCTTTAGCAAGTTTTCGCCTTTTTTTTAGGCTGACATTACTTCTTTGCGATACTTGTAGAAAGATGGTGAAGACGCGGGGATTTGTGATGCGCGATACGCGGCGTCCTTGCCTTTTCTGCATGACGTGACGATGGATCTCATTCGTCAAGACAAGTACGAGTTAGAGCTGATCAAGTACTTGTTCAAGTACGCCGGATGTTTGCGGACTATTGCTATCTTTTATGTTCCTCCATTGAAATCGCATTTCAATAGAGAGGTGATCGGATGCGAGAAGGCTTCCTTTTTTGTTCAATTGAAATTCATCCGTAGCAGCGCCTAGAGCTCCGTTAGAACCCTTCGCACTTAAACATAATTAATATTCTTGAAGTGTTACGTTTTTAAACTCTATATCTTATAGTGAAGTATTACGTATTTAAAACTTTGGATCTTAACAAATCAATCGTGGCGAAAATATAAGTACATTGGCTGTGATTCTTGCAGGGTGTTTAATATCCATAACTGAAGTCGAAGTTGAAGTTGGTGACATCTAGGGAATAGGAACCTTTTTGGCCTTGGTATAATTTTATGGATATTTTTAGTTTGATGCAAAACAGATTTATGGATACAAATAAACAGCCTGCACGCAGGCATGCTATTTATTTTTTGAGGAAAGCCGTTTCCTATCTGAAAATTAAGACAAGTTATTTATTCAAGTACTTAAATTTAGTAGTTGATGGAGATTATATTCGAGTTTTCTCACTTAATTAGAACGTTTGAATGTTTGAATTCTCTCTCTTTTTTTTTTTTTTTTTTTTTTTGTACTTTTAGGTGAAATTATGTGTGATATTTATCGCTAGCCTATGCTTGCAACTACCCTAACTATTTTTTGAGAGAATTTATCCTAGCAACTTTTAAACTGTAAAATATAATCCTAACTATGTTTTCAAATTTTTTTTTTAAAGATAGTTATTTCTAATTAAAAAATAATACGTTGTTTATACTTTTTTTAGGAGCTTGAAATAAAATTTATTATTAAACTTCGATTTTCTATCAAACTTTTAACTATTTTCTTTTTCTTTATTCTTTAAGAGAAAATATTACATTTGTAATTCAAATAAAAGCATACAATTATTGAGTATCTTTCAATGAGATCATATTTTCTGCTAGCCTAAGGTCATGCTTTGCTAATTTAAGAATATTCTTAACCAAGAGTACATTTGAAACATTAGTTGGAGTAAGAGTTTTGAAGATGTGAGTTCAAAATATTTGTTTGATTAAATTATGAATTAAAAATAAGCTATGATATTCAAATTTGTAGTAAATATGTTTCGAAGAAAATATGTAATATGGATTTTATTTCATTCGTCTCATCATTGTGAACATTAAAGATAAGAACATCGCATTTTGACTTAAAAATAAGAAGTTGTGAACTTTTAAAATTTGCGTTATATAGAAATGGAAGCGAGAAAAAGAAATATATGAGATTTGTACTATAAATAATTGGAGTTAGAGTTTTTGGAAACTAACCTAAAAAATATAGGTTTGAACCACTATTCCAAACAGACTTAGTGAAATTAAGAAAAAGTAAAAAGATACTTGATATCATACTTAAGATATAACCAATATCAAATTTAATATTTAATTTTTAATAGTTGATCTCTTCACTTTTTTTCATATGATCACTATAAGATTTTTATTTTAAAATTATCTAAATACTAAAAATTCATTTTTGCAAGTTCCAAGCACGAACAACAATTAACTCCTAAGGGGATTGAGTCCTCTCAACTTTTTCCCTCCTTTTATTAACTTGTATATATACACACATATATATACAAAATTGCATAAGCCCCCTTAAACTATTGAAAAATCAAATACAAATCCCTTAAAATCCCTTAAACTATTGACGACAAGTGTAACATTAACATAAGTGACTGCATTAAAGATGTGCTGATATAAACTCATAAAAAAATTTAAAATAAATAGATAATAAGTTCAACAGAATAAAATAGATGATAGTACCTATAATAAATTATTTACTCCGTGTTCATTAACCCCCTTCGGAAATTATGAAAAATAACATTGGTAATTTATAAAATTACGAAAATGACTATAACGATTTTTGTCTTTTTTTGATATGATATTGTCTGTTAGGGTTTCGTGCTCGTACGGTTTTGCTCTTGAACTCACTCCAAAAGGCCTCATATCTTTGGGAGGTGGTCTATTTACTTATAAGTCATCACATATATCCATTCTCAAGTAATATGTGACTGCAAAGTTTACAATTTTCTTGTAGAGACTAATAATTGTCAAAATCACCCTTTCTTTTGGGGCCAACGTCCTCGTTGATCATAATTTTTATTGGATATAGACTCTTATACCATTTGAAATGACAGATGCATTCCTTTGGTATGATATTGTCTACTTTGGACCTTGTACCTACATAGTTTTGATCTTAGACTCACTCCAAAAGGCCTTATACCAATATGATGTAGTCTCTTTACTTATGAACCGTCACATATATCAATTCATAAGTGATGTAGGACTGCAGAGTTTATCATTTTCTTATAGAAATTGATGACTGTAGTAATGGTCATTTTAAAATCAGTGATCAAAATTAGTCGATCTGATTGATTAATGTTAACATGTATCTTTTGCTGATTAAGAGTGATTAGTCATTGATTAACAATGATCTAATTATCTAAGTTTCATATTTTTATTTTAAATTTATTTAAATACAAAAGTACTTTTATGAGTTTCAAAAACTAATAATGATACTAAAAAATAAATATAATATTAGAAACAATATTAGTATATTACATATATTGAAGTATAAAAATTGGATAATTTTATTTTTCACACTTTTTCAATAAAAAATATGACACTGATATATAAACAAATGATTTGCTATATTTGAGTCTTTGGAGTACTTTGGCATTTTATTCCATGGCGAGAATTTGTGTTTGAGGGCCAGTGTGAATATTGCAGACCAGCGATTGACAGTCGTTCGGACTTAGGACAAAGGATATGTTTCACGATCGATGCACGTAGATCAATTTACAATGTCTTCGGCATTGACGTTCATCAACCAGGCGACATAGATTGGCCAGGGTATTCTAAGATGATCTAACATAAGGGATAGAGAGAGCCACATAATATTTTTTAAAAGAATTTATTTTTTTAACAAATGACCAAAGTTTTTAAAAATTAGTTGAAAGTCCGTTTTTCTTAAATGGTCTATCAATTTTCTTAAATGATTAATATAATTGACCGCATAATATTATTAATTTCATCAACAATGTCAATCACTAATTTTTATGGTCAATTATTGATTAATTAAATGTAGAAAAAATAACAAACGATCATTTTACTAAATAGAAAAAACTTCAATCATCTATTAAACATGCATTTGGTCTACCTGTATGGACATAAGTTTTTCATATTAATTTTTGTCTTTTTTTTTTCCCTGAAAGATCAACAAAAATTATAACTAGATTTTAAAAAGTCAATAAACTCTAATATTTAATTTCAAACTGGTACACCAAACGCATCCTAAATTGAACGACCAAAACCAACGACCTAATCTAATTTTTCCTAATATAATTAGAAAAAAAATAAAAAAAAATGTAGGAAGATTGAATAAAGAGTAAAATAACATTTTTTAAAAGAGTAATAGTAAATTATAGTATAAAAATTTAAACATAATAATAAATAATATAATCAAAATTATGATCATATAATACCAAAAAAGACCTTCCACTTCTCACTCTAACACGAAAATATGCACATAAAATTGTTAAAAATTAATTGTAAATCTGAATTTTTTTAGAAAATTTAAGAAAATCTAAAGATTTAGTAAAAATATATATTATAATTTATTATCTTTTAAAAAACTGGTTATAAACTTTAAAGACACGTATAAAATGAAATATGTAATTAGCTATAATTTTCTAAAAATGTAATTAAAATTAAAAACAAAATAGTTAATGGTACGTTAAACTATAATAAGACATTTAACTCCGGGTTCATTAATCCCTTTTGGAAAATATTGGCAATTTGAGAGTTGAGGCGACGCAAAAAAGTGGAAACGCAAGCGTCTAAAGTTTTAGCGTTCTTGAGCGGTCGATTTTATTTATTAGGAGAAAAAAATGACACCATGATCTTAGCGTCACTTTCACCGGACTCACAAATATTATAAATCACACCCAAAAAAAAAAAAAAAGCCGAAGATTTTTATTTGTTTATTTTTTCTTATCTACAAATTATTGGATCTGGGTATCTGGTCTGTTCTCAGAGAAGTACATCTGACAAAGGAAAGTAAGAGCTCTCCAACTCTCAACTCTTTCTATGTTTTTGTCTCTCTTCCAATCTTTGCCATTTCTCTGCTCTGTTTTTCATGTATTCACTTTTACTCTGTTTCATGTGTTTTATGTGTGTTTACCTGTCTTGTTGGTTGTTTGTGCTTTCCCTTTATTAAAAAAGAAAATAGAAAAAAAGGGGACGCCTTTTTATTTGGTTTTATTGGTACGGGTTCCTTGGGGCGTTCATTTTATTAACTTGAAAGAAAATCACTCAGTTTCAAAGTCTAATGGGTGTTTGGTGTAGTGGTTTGAGTTGAATTTTTAAGTTTGAATAGTAAATTTTTTTGAATTTTCAGAAAGACAAAAACTTTTGGGAAAAGACAAAAAAATTTGAGTTGAATGGATTGAGTGGTTGAAACAAACAAACCCTAGCCTCTTTGGAGGGATAATTAGAGTCGGAATTTTTGAGATATTTTAATTAAAATTAAATTAAGTTGAGTTTTGTTTTTAAAAATATGTGTTCGGTTGGAAAAAATTGTTTAGAGTGAAAAATGTTATATGTTCATAAAGAATAGAAATATAAATTTTATTTTATTTTCAAAATTCTATGTAATAAAAAAATCTTATTTTAATTTAATATAATAAAATTAAGAACTTTTAAATTTGTCCTAAAAAAAAATTAGACTTTTAAGGAAAAAGATAATATTTTTTTTTAGAATCGTGTTTTCCAGCTCTCCCTCCAGTCAGGCACGAAGACTCTGAACCCTTCACTTTTCCCTATTCATTTGTTTTACTCAAAGATAAAAAAAAAAAAAAAGTAATTAAGTGAGACCCACATGGTATTGGAAATGAGAGAAAGGAATGTATCCGAATTTTCCTTTGGTGGTTGTTTCTTGCATTTGTTCTTCGGCAAAAAATGGAAGAGAATGCAAAGTTTTGACACGTCAAATGTTTGTTTTAATTTTCTATTTTTCTTAATCCCGAAGAGACGCTTTTTGTTCACCTTTTGTTCTTGTCCAAGTCTCCACGCACGGATAGGCGTCGACAGATTCAGCAGCCTTCCAGACGAAGTTGTCCATAAAGACGTTGTTTCCTTTCTTTCGATGGAAGAAATTTCTCGCCTTAGTGTCGTTTGGAAAAGATGTAGACAACTCTGCATTTCGATGTCATTCTTGTCTTTGGATGTAATTCCTTATAGACGTAATCCGTTTAAACGAGCTCAGCTAATGAACTACATCGATTGAAAGGCGTTTGCTTCTACGCAAAGGGATGGATACTCAAGATTGTCACGTCCGATATATGGTGTCTGGATAGCAGCTTTGAATTTGTTGAAGAGGAGTATCGCGTTTCATGTCACGATTAAAAGTGCGTCGGATTTTGTGTTGCCGTCTAGTCTCTTCCGTGGTACTTCCTTGGAGTCTCTTGCACTGACTTCCAGCAATGGAATTGGCTTTCTCAAGATTCCGCTCTCTATTAGTAGTACCACCGGATTTTCCTGTCTCAAGTACTTAAAACTGAATGCTGTTCTAGTGGACGAGTCGTTTGGCCATTGGTTTTCGCCCTACTTCAAATCCCTTGAAGAATTATCTCTTCTAATGATAAGCGGATTAAAGAGCATCACCATCAACTGTTCCTCTCTGAAAACTTTGGATATTTCTTTTCCGTTTGACCTCGTACGTCTTCGTGTCTCTGCAGAAAAGCTTGCAACAGATGACATTAGTCTGGACGTTCAATTTCCCAAACAACAGAGAACTACAACTTTCTACTCCGAATCTTGAAATATTTGCGTATTTGGCTGAACTTAGAATAGAAAAACCAATAATAATCCCCTTTGATAGGAACCTAGTTCATATTCTTCGGGCTGTTGCTGGACACATCAAAGCTCTAGTCCTGAACGATGATTCTATACTCGTAAGTTAAGTCGCTTCTTGAAAGGATTAAGATGACTGTCTATCTCAATTTAGTATTTCTTTGCTTTGTATAATATGTACTTGACTACGAAATTTAGTTCCGCATTGTAGAAAGTGAATAATGTGTTTGTTATGATGCTGTCGTAATCAGCGTTACTGTTTTTATCTAATCTGATGCTTAATTTCTGTCAAGTTATCGAAAGAAATATTGTATGATCGGTGTGAAGGTATAAAATGTGCTTCAAATATTGATGTTATCGCATGCTTTTCATAACACTAAGCCTTAATGATAATGTTGCAGGATCTGCTTAAACTCGGTTGTCTACCAATTCTGTTCCCAAATTTAGTAGCAGTATGCATACGTATTGCGTGTGCCAGCAACAATCTAGTGCCAGCTGTGGCATCCATTTTGGAAGGAACGCGGCAATTGCATTCGCTTTTCAATCAAGCGTATGATGAGTCACGCTTACGCAAATGGACGGGTATTCTTATCGTGTTCTCCTCTCTCGAATACATTATGATCTTTTCGTTGGACCATTTTCTTGACGGTTCTGCTGATGTACTTGTTGACAATGTAGGAAGAAAATAGATCCATGAGACAATGGGAACCGCAAGATGCCTCGGTTTTGCAAAATTTGAGGATTGTGACAATCAAGCTCACGAATCAAGAGAACAACGAATGCGAGCTGATAAAGTCCTTTCTCGAGACTGCAAAATATTTGCAGAAGATGACCATCTGGCATAATCATCCCTTGCGATTTGAATTCACGAACAATATACTCCGACAAAAGGAGGCTTCTTCCAATACCAAACTGGAGTTCTGCCGGCTATGAAAGTCGTCCTTTTATTTTCGTGTAAGAATAATTTGCGATTGAATACTGTATTTTCCCTTTTCCAGTGTTGGATTTAGATCCAAAAATTAAAGGCTAATTTACACTTGCTGTGTTTCTTACATTGATTTTAATCCATATTTTGAAGTTGGTAACAATCAAGCTTTCAAGGAAGAGAAGTACATTTTGTGTTTACAGGGTAGTACTTGCTCAAGCATGCAGATCATCTCTTCTACCTTCTTTGAAACCACATAGATATATATATATATATATATACATATATATATATATATGTATATATATATATATATATATATAAAGATGACTAATTCATGAGACTTGCTTATTCCTACTTTGTCAAGAGAGACAACATAGTTGGTGCAAGCTTAAGCTTTTGTTACAGCTTAATATCTTGCCTCTTACAATGAAAATATTTACTTTTGATGCGCAGACCTTTTTTTATTTTAAATAACTTAGAGCTGTAAATGTGAGCCGGACTAAACGGAACACCCCATGGTCTGTCGTGTCTCGCATATGACAGGTCGGTTGGGCTTAGGTTCATGGCTCATGAGTAGGTCCACATAGTGTCATTTTACGACCCGTTTTTCCCTCTTGGTCCGCATGAAGCTCATTTTTTCACCTATTCGCATGCTTGATAGATGATTGATATCTTGTCTTTTGCTTAAATTGTCACAAATTGTAGTTCAGGAGGTATTTTATGACAAGGTCTAAAGCTCAAGAGAAAGTGAAATTTGTCGTAACTGGAGCTCCAAAACATAATGTGATCGCAGCCACAAATTCCTAGAAATGGTGTGCCCTTGTAGAGAACGTACTTGTGGATGCATTTTAAGTTGTTTGCCGTCACCGAAAGCAACGTCATTCGTTCACTGAAGCTCATAAAAAGATCAATCGATCGGAAATCTAGCCATGGTTGTTCCATTTCTCTTCCATCTGTGCATAAATCCGCCAAGGATGAGACTTCAAAAAATGAATACTATGCTGAAACAAGGAGGGGATCAATCTCATCGGAGTCTACTGCCAGCAAAATATCTCGCCGGAGCAACTTATTGGGAACAAGTAGAAAATGTTTTATTTGTCTATTTGATTTCATTTAAAACAAAAAAAAAAAAAAAATTCAAAGAACACAATTTTTTAAAAAAGTAAGCCTTTTACTCATTGAACAAGTAAGACATCATTTTTACTGAGAAAATAATACTACCTACCGGCTGCCGAACGATGACTGCTTCTAGTTCTCGTCCAGTCAATTCTTTTGATTTGATTTTTATTTAGAATCCTAGACCAAAAAAAGAAGCTCTTCAATTAGCATAGGGCCAAATTAATTAGCAGCATGAGAACTGCGCTAACTTGCCGCCGGTGACTTTCTCAGGGCTCTGTAGGAGAAGGAAGAGGGTCCGGCTCAGCTAGAAAGGGCTTAAGAGCTATTGACTGTGAACCAAAGCAGTTACATTCACTCATTATTGGAAATTTTTGTCTTTGGAATGAAGATGGATGAGCAGGCACTTGAGCCTGCTAGAACTGATGAAATTCATGGAAAACATGGAACCGGTCACTACACTGGGGGGCAAGATATGACTGCAGACTTAAGATTCAAGTACATTTGAAAAGACTAAAGGAATGAAGTGAAGGCTCACAAAAGCAAGGCTTAAATTACCAGATCTTAATTATTATTTTATTTCTTTAGTTTTGCTATAAATCTTTGTTGTTGGGGACAGAATTATCATTTTACATTATTTTGGTTAGGTTTTCGGGTTTTAATGTGTTGACATGTGAAAATTCCATTACTAAAATTAATAAAAAGGAAAAATTTGTTAACATGTCAAAGTTCAGGAGACAATTTGTGAAGTTCAAAGTTTGGGGAACAAATATGAAATTGTCCTCAATTTCCATTATTAACAAAACTAATAGAGGGGAAAAAAAATTTAATAAAAGGGAAAAGTTTGTTAACATATCAAAGTTAAAGAGATAATTTGTAAGGTTCAAAGTTCAGGGAGCAAACGTGAAAATTGTCTTCAATTTCCGATAACAAAAGTAATAGCTGGGGAAAATTGGCAAACGTTTCAAAAATTGAGGGGAACATATGTTGCAAATTCATATTCATGGACATTTTATGGTAAGACCTAAAATTTGAGAGCAAATGTCGAATTTATCCTTAAAATAATCAATTAGATTCAGTCTGGGGATAAAAGATTTGAATTCTATAACTTGTAATGTAGTTATGTGTAAAATTATTATTAGACTATACTTGTAATTACTAAACTCTGATGAATATTAATCAATTATAATGGATCATCTTAGTATCAACAAAAAAAAAAAAAAAGACCATCTTTAAAAATATAATGGTTCCCCCCCCCCAAGCTTTAGTATATTTATCAAAACAATAATTAAAAAAGGACAAGGAAAAGAGATTTCTGGAATACCTATCAAGCATTCACTCTCTCTCTCATGGTGATGGTGATGACATGACAATTTGATAATACATGAAAGTAGTTCTAATATAATGCTAAATTAATGAGTCAACAGTAAATTTTTGTATATAAATAAAAAAAAAGTTCTCTAATATATTATTATCTTTTAAACTAAATTTATCATATGTTAAATTTTATGGTAAATTTACAACAAGCTATAGTCGCTGTCAAATTTCACTTCTGATTTTTATTGATCATTATCTCATATAATTATTAAAATATTTTTATTTTTCATTATTTAAATACTAAAAATTCTCGTATGTCATGATTATATATATATAGAGGTTACTTTTACAATTTACAATATATAATAATAATGACAAAAAGTAAAAATAACCTTAGAAATAACATAATTTATTAGAATATAAAGTAAAATAATATTAATTTTCATAGTTTTATAATAAATATAATATTGATATATATAAATGTATCAGGATGGTATGATTAGGGTACATATTTACATTTAAAATAAAAAATAAAAACACCATAGATTCTAAAACGTAAGAACCATTCACAAAAAAAAAAAGAAAAAAAGAAAAAAATCGTAATAGCCAAACATAAATATTAAAAAAAAAAAGACGGTTACGCTTATTTCTTGAAATTCCGATTACTGAACATGTCGAAGATTCATTTTCCTCGTTTGCGTGTCTAAGAGAAGATTTGACAAAGAACGGTAAGACCTCGCAACTCTTCTTGTTTGTCTTTCTTTTCACTCTTGCCATTGCTCTGTTGTTCTTCTCCATATCGTATTATTGTTATATCTTCACTTTTCTTTCATGGGTGTTCATGAAATTTAATTTTTTGGGGTTTTTTTTTGGTAATTTTTATAAATTATAAAACTTTGAAAGGGGTTTTTGTTTGTTTGTTTGTTTCCCTCCTCATTTGAATCTACTCTTGGTTGTATTTAGAATGTGTTTCTATGTAAAATTGTTTATAAGAATGTCTGTAAATTATTAAGGCGCGGTTCCATATCTTTTTGTTCATCTTTTGCAGTCCCAACATGTTTAGCTATATATATATATATATATATTAATTATCCATGGTTTTGTGAGTGCTACTCTTTAGTGTTTCTTGAATTTGTTCTCTTGTAGACAATAGTAAAACAAATTGAAATTTAAATCTCTTCAAATGTGACGCTTTCTGTCCAATGTATGTCCTGTAGGAATATGGAAACTAGGTCCAAGTCTCGAAGGGCAAGAATTGACAGATTCAGCAGTCTTCCCGACGATGTCGCCCATAAAGTTCTTTCCTTTCTGGAAATGGAAGACATTTCTCGACTGAGCGTTGTTTCGAAAAGATGTAGACAACTCTGCATATCGACCCCGTCCTTGTCTTTTGATGTCATTCCATATCGAACAGATGAACGTAAACGGGCTCAGTTAATGAACTATCTCGAAAGGCTTTTGTTTCTACGCAAAGGAATGGATACTCAAGATTGTCACATTCAATGGTGTCTGGAAAGCAGCTTTAATTTTGCTGAGGAGAAGTATCGTGTTCTCTCGTGGTTGCATAATGCTGTGATGTGCAACTTTAAGCAGCTTGTTCTTGATGTCAACCTTAAGCGCGGATCGGATTTTGTGTTGCCGTCTTGTCTCTTTCGTTGTAAATCATTGGAGTCTCTTACGATGAGGTTCATTAATGGAACTGGCATCCTAAAGATTCCATCTTCTATTGGCGGAACTTCTGGATTGTCTTTTCTCAAGTACTTAAAGATGAAATCTGTTAGAATTGAAGAGCGCTTTGGTGAATGGATTTCTTCGTACTGCAAATCCCTTGAGGAATTATCTCTTACAGAGATAAGGGGGATTAAAAGCATCAGCATCACAAGTTCCTCTTTGAAAGTTTTGCGGATTTATTTACCTTATGACCTCTCACATCTTCACATCTCCACAGAAAAACTCTCATTTATGTCTTTAGCCTGGCCATTCGATTCACCAGACAACAGAGAACTACAGCTTTCTGCTCCAAAGCTTGAAGTATTTGCGTATTTGGTTGAACATTTAACGGAACCAAAACCCTCTTTTGATAAGAACCTATTTCACGTTCTTCATGCTGTAGCTGCCAACATCAGAGGTCTAGGTCTGAGTGATGATTCTATAATGGTAAATTTAACCTTTATGTCAATTCGGTAAATGTTCAGACTCTGCCATTAAAATTCTAGAAGGTCTTATTTTGTGAAATTCAATTTGGCTTGTATAATGACCCATGCCTCCCTTTGATAAGATATTGCTCGTTTTGGATTCTGTGCCCTTATGGTTTTACTCTTGGCCTCACCCCAAAAGGCCTCATACTAATAAAAGGTAGTCTTTTTACTTATAAACTATCATATATCTATTCCAAATAATGTAGGATTACACAACTTATCCTTTTCTTATAGGGACTGGTGACTGTCACAGCTTGTGGTGACACAAATAAAGTGCAATATTACAATCACTATATGCATCTCTTGGAAATTCAGCTCTACATTCATATAAAGTCGTTTAATTCATATTTAGCCTAATTTCCATATGGTTGTGCAAAGAGTTTGCCGTGATTGGTGCATGATCACAGCTGAAGAACAGACGGAAATGCACTTTGATTATGCATAGTTGAATTGCATTAAGAAATAATAAATAGTTATGTGTTTGCTTTTGAATATCGAATTTATGCTTCAAGTATTCCTTTATTTCATGTTTTTAATATAATTGGCCTTAATAATAATGCTGCAGGGACTGCTTAGACTTGGTTTTCTGCCAACTCTGTTCACACATTTGCAAGTATTACAAATATGGATTACCGGTTCCAGTGACGACCCCTTGCCAATTTTGATATACTTTTTGGAAAGAACGCCGATTTTGCATACTCTTTTCATAAGAAAGCGTGTGTTTTACACCAGCATAAACCGAGTGGTATTCATTTATCATTATATTTTCTCTCAAATACAGTAATTTTCTTTATTTATTTTTTTAATCTGACCATTTTCTTGATAGTTCTGCTGATATTACTTGTTGGCGACTGCAGGAAGATGATAGAGCCCTTGGACGACGGGAACCACTAGATGTCATGTTTTTGCAAAATTTGAAAGATGTCACGATCGAGCTCGCGAGTCAAGGGAAGAATGATTTAGAGCTGTTAAAGTTCTTTCTCAAGACTGCAAAAGATTTGCAGAATATGACCGTCTTGTATGCTTCTCCTTTGCGATCCAAAGTTAGGAAAGCAATAATCCAGTATAAGAAGGCTTCTTCCAATACCAAACTGAAGTTCCTTCAGCTATAAAAGTCCTTTTATTTTCCTGTAAGAATCATTCGCTATTGAATATCATAAATCTTTTGAGCTTCACAAATTGAAGGATTTTATAGTCTTTGCTGTCTTTCTTGCAATGATAGCTCTAAGGAAGAGATGACGATTTCGATATTACAAGGTAGTACTTGCTCAAGCATGGAGATAATCTCTAATGCTTCTCCTTCGAAACAAAAGATACATGAAAAGAAAATATCAACCGACACATGAGACTTCTGTTGCTAAAAATGATTTTTTGCAATAGACAAATCCTTGTTAGTGTTTTTTTGTTCCTTTTTTGGTGGATTTTTTTTTTTTTTTTTTTCTGTAAGAAATAGCTTTGGGACAGCTTCTTAACTTGTCTCTTGGAATATTTATCTCGCATTTATAAGTATTTAGAACTCAGTCTATCCTATTCAACCATCTGTCGAAGTTTCTGTTATCTTTCTTGAATATTGGGTTTGGTTAGGAAGGAGGTGATAGAAAAGTTCAAACATCATGAAACATGAAATCATTATACAGAAAACACTCAATATTGGCGAAATAGCTTACAAACATGGAATAAGTTATAGTACATTGGAAAACTATATTGATATAGAATCTTATTTGGTAGAAGTATTCATCTAGAAATTTGCAAGCTACAAGATTTGAAATTTTTTTTTTTAAACTCATCACGCCATTGAATTTTCACAAAAAATGAATGGAGTTCCAAAACATAATGTGATTGCAACCACAAATTTCCATAAATTGTGTTGCCCTTGTCGCAAATGCACTTGTAGATGCATATTACGTTGTTTGCCATTGCCGAAAGCAACGCTATTCGTTCAATGAAGCTCATGAAAAGATCGATCAGTTGGAAATCTGGCCATGGCTGTCCCATTTCTCGACCATCTCTCCATAAAATCCGGCAAGGATGGGACTAGAAACATTGAATACTATGATGAAACTGATAGGCCAATAAATGGATCACTCTCATCGGAGCAAAAAATCTCATCAGATCCATTGGGAACAAGTAGAAAATGTTTTATTTGTTTATTTGATTTATTTTTTACAACGGATTTTGGAGTTGACTCTAATACAAAATTTTAGCCAATCCTATAGTGAAACTTGCTAACACTTCTCATTCATGATCTCTAGATTGAAAGTCAGCCCATCAATAAAGGGCTCCTCTAGCCAGCGCCATAAGCAACCTTTTATACTACAAGCAAGGCAGATTTTACAAAGGCTATGAACGTAGGCCGGGGTGTACCAAGTGACGATTCCCCTTTGTATTTCTCATCTACATATGGAAGATACGGATCATATTAGAGAGAGTAGGGAATGGACGGAAAGAGGGCAAGGTTATGTTAATAGTTTCAGGCCTGTTCGTTTCCAGCCGCAATTATCATTGCCTTTTCTTTTGTTAATGCCACTAACAAAAATATTTTGCTCTGTGTGTTTTTGTTTTAATTAAAAATAGACTAAAAGAAGACATTAAGTACCTTTATGTGATCTTTTTCTATATGTTTGTAACAAAAGTCATAATCCCCATTCCTCATGTTTTTAACATAAATTATATTATTATTATTTATTAGGTAATTCTAACTATTTTATTATCACATATTATTAGGCTAATACTATTGTTTTTTAGGGATCGAAATAATTTTCTTTAAAAAAAAAAAAAGAGATGATTGACACGAATAGTCCTCAAATTCTACCCTCGGCGACACTTTAGTCCATGTTAAAAAAAAGGAGTTAATTACACTGACACTCCCTATATTTTACTGAAATTACAGAGACACCTTATTGACCAAAACAAATAACATTAACACCCCTAACTTTTAAATAAATTAAAAAGACACCCCCTCTGTTAGTTGATTGTTAGTTTGACCGTTAAATATAGATAAAATATCAAAAGTCCATCTTAATAAAAAAATTTTTTTGTTACTTGAATATTATATTTGTTGGATAATATACATATATACCATTTAAAAATTAGAGAGCCATTAATAAGAGATTTACACGATCAAGTTTTGTCGTATGCTTTTCTAATAGAATATATATTTTCCCCTTAAAACACCATTTTATGATTACAAAATAATATTATGTTTATCTTGAACAAAATTACTCTCCATTTAATAAACTAAGGTCACCAACTCAATATTTTCCACTCTATCATTCCCTTTGGGGGAAAAAAAAAAACTCAATTTATGCTAAATAAGGGCAAAAATGTCAATTTAAAATTTCTATATATAATTGAAAATACTTTCTAACACAAGGAGGGACATTTTCGGTATTTTATCTATATTTAACGGTCAAACTAATGGTCAACTAACAGAGGGGCATCTCTAATTTTAGTAAAATATAGATGGTGTCAGTGTAATTAACTCTTAAAACAATTGGTCAAATGACTTCCAAACTCTCTAATAATTAATAAATGTCGGTAATTAAACCCTCTACCTCTATTTCCGTTAAGTTCATAACAAGATAGATCATATGCAATATTACAACTTATCGTATGAATTTCATAAATTTCATAGTTTTAGAAACATGTTTCTTTCTAAATTTCCCTACGAGAATCTCAAATAGTTAGATAGAAGATATAGAGGAGGATCAGCATAAATCAAATAATCCTAGAAGATAGTTTACTGATATAAGTCTCTATGACAATACAAAAATAGCAAACATTAATCTGTAAAGAATGTGACAACATTAAAGCCAGGAGGGCCGCCTAAGGCTTATCTTGTTTGCAAGGTTATTGTTCTCTATTTTAGCAATAACAGGACCCTTCATGGTAAAAATTAAGGTAAGGTGATCAATCCTTTAAAAATGGTCAAATAGTTTTTAATTAAAAGAATAGTTGGTATATATATATATTTAAATTGGAGGTGAGAAGATTCAAATTTTATATCTTTTGATGAAATCATGTGTAAAATTATCACTAAACTATGCTTGCAACCATAAGTTGGCAATAATTAAGATGAATAATTAACCAATATATCATTAATAATATTAGAAAATTTTTATAAATCATTAATTAATATTAGCTAAACATGAATAAATATTGATCAATTAACAATCAATTATATTTAGAAGTAAATTTATTATTATTATTTTTTTCAAACTTGGTATATTTATCAAAAGAATAATTTTTGAAAAAATAAAATACAAGAGAAAGAAACTTCTAGATTTTCTATCAAACCAAAAAGAAACTTCTAGCTCATTGCTCAATGCGATGACATGGCATTGGCAACTTGCGAGAGAGAAAATGGGCGTGATCTATTGGTGTTCCTTTCACAGTTTCACTAGTAGCATAACCAAAACATATAAATATAAGACGAAAGATTTCAGAAAAAATAAAGAAGATATAGTTACGCTTAGTTCTTGAAATTCCGAGTACTGAACTTGCCGAAGATTCATTTTCCTCTTCTGGGTTTCTCAGATTACACTTGACAAAGAACGGTAAGTCCTCACAACTCTTCTTGTTTGTCTCTCTTTTTCATTCTTGCCATTGCTCTGTTTTTCTTCTCCATTTTGTTATTTCTTCAATTTCTTTCATGGGTTTTCATGAAGTTTGATTTTCTGGGGTTAAGTTGGATCGACAGACTGGTGTAAATTATGAAACCGTGAATTGGGTTTTGTGGGGGGTTGGCGACGGGTTGAAATTTGTTGCCTGCATTTGCGATATTAAATATCTGGGTTTTTGTTTGTTTGTTTGTTTCCCTCATTTGAATTCACTTTTGGTTGTACTTAGAACGTGTTTTTATGTGTAATTGTTTACAAGAATGTCTCAAGATTATATAGGCACAGTTGTATTATCTTTTGCCACACACACATATATATGTAGAAAGAGATACTATATTGTTATCTGTGGTTTGTAAGTTCTACTCTTTAGTGTCTCTTGGTGATGGCTTTCTTGAATTTGTTCTTTCGTAGACAATTGGAAAACAAAATGAACTTTATGATCTTCATATCTTTGTTTTCTTTTTGAATCTTGATCCCAAGAGACGCTTTCTGTCCAATGAATGTCCTGTAGGAATATGGAAACTAGGTCCAAGTCTCGAAGGGCAGGTATTGACCGGTTCAGCAGTCTTCCGGACATTGTTGCCCATAAAGTTGTTTCCTTTCTGGAAATGGAAGACATTTCTCGACTGAGTGCTGTTTCAAAAAGATGTAGACAACTCTGCATATCGGCCCCGTCCTTGTCTTTTGATGTCATTCCATATCGAACAGATGCTCGTAAACGAGCTCGGTTAATGAACTATCTTGAAAGGCTTTTGATTCTACGCAAAGGAATGGATACTCAAGATTGTTACATCCGATGGTGCCTGGAAAGCAGCTTTAATTTCGCTGAAGAAGAGTATCGTGTTCTCTCGTGGTTGCATAATGCAGTCATATGCAACTTCAGACGACTTGATCTTGATGTCAACCTTAAGAGTGGATCGGATTTTGTGTTTCCTTTTAGTCTCTTTTGTTCCAAATCCTTGGAGTCTCTTATAATGACGTTCACCAACGGAACTGGCATTCTAAAGATTCCATCTTTGATTGGCGGAACTTCTGGATTTTCATCTCTCAAGTGCTTAAAGATGACATCTGTTCGAATCAACAATTCCATTGGCGAATTGGTTTCTTCCTACTGCAAATCCCTTGAGGAATTATTTCTACTTGATATAAGGGGGATAGAGCGTGTCACCATCAACAGCTCCTCTCTGAAAGTTTTGGTTGTTCAGTTTACAGATGACCTCGTACATCTTCACCTCTCTGCCGCAGAACTTGCACTTTTGTGTTTACTCTGGACAGCCAATTTACCAAATAACTGTGAGCTACAGTTTTCTGCTCCAAAACTTGCTTCTTTTGCGTGTGCGGCTTGGCATTTAACGGAACCAAAACCCTCTTTTGATAAGAACCTAGATCCTGTTCTTCGTGCTGTGGCTGGCAACATCAAATGTCTAGTTTTGACTGAAGATTCTATGCAGGTAAATTAAACCTCTCTCAATTCGGTAAATCTTCAGAATCTGTCATTTAAGTTCTTGAATTCTATTGTACTGTAGAAAATTAATTCGGCCTGGGAGTGACACCAATCAGGTGCTATATTACACACTCTTTATACACGATTAGGATTTATTGCTCAATATCCTATAAAGTGAAATTTTTGTTTGCTAGCTTAAATTATCTTTTCTCTTGTTTAATTAATCTCTAGCCTAATTTCCATCTAGTGGCAGAAGGAATTTGGCGTGATTGGTGTGCATGATCGCAGCCACAAAATAGACAGAAATGCACTTTGATTGTGATGTTGCCACATAGTTGAATTGCATTTCGAAATTAGAAATAGTTATGAGTTTGTCTTCGAATGTCTAATTTATGCTTCAAATATAGGTTTGTTTCATGTTTATAATCAATTTTGTTGCAGGAACTGTGTAAACTTGGTTATCAGCCAATTCTGTTTCCAAATTTGGAAACGCTCGGCACAATTATTGGACATGCCAGAGATGATCTAGTGCCAATTGTGGCATCCTTTTTGCACGGAATGCCTCAGTTGAAGGAGCTTTTCGTAGGAAGATTTACAACACTATGTTCCACAACTGGAAGGGTATATGCGTATAACATTATCAGTTTCCTCGAATACAATGTTAGTTTTCATTCTAACCATTTTCTTGATCAGTCTGCTGATATACTTCTTGGTACTGTAGAAAATGAGACCAGTGGGACGAAGGGAATCGCAAGGTGTCTCGTTTTTGCAAAATTTGAAGTTTGTAGATATCGAGCTGATCACGAGTCGAGGAAAGAACGAATTAAAGCTGGTAAAGTACTTTCTAAAGACTGCAGAAGCTTTGCAGAAGATGACCGTCTTTTATAGTACTCCTTCCTTGCGATCCGTAGTTAGGAAGATAGTCAAACATGAGAAGGCTTCTTCCAATGCCATAGTGGAGCTCCGTAGGCTATGAAAGTCCTTTCTATTTTTTTTGTAAGAATCATTCGATATTGAAAATCGTTTCTCCCTTTTTTTTTTTTTTTAAGAAATAAATTCCATAGTATATATCTTGAGCTTCACAAATTAAAGGATTGAATACTCTTTGCTCTGTTTCTTGCAGTTACGTTAATCAATATTATGAAGTTGGTAGCAATCAAAGACTCTAAGGAAGAGAAGAAGATTTCGATACTACGTGGGAATACTTAAGAGGTAGTACTTTAAAACCAAATATACATATGATGAAAATATCAACCAACACCCGATACTTCTGATGCAAAAAGTGATATTTTGCAAGAGATAAATCCTTGTTAATTTTTTCCTACTTAGTTTTTCTGGAGACTTGGTTTATTCTATCCAATCCTTTGTCGGGTTTTTGTTCTCTTTCTTGAATGACTTTGAGAAGATCCTCTTTGGCAGAGTAGCTTATAACCATGCAATAAAATTCATAGTATACTAATAATCATACATAAAAAAAATTTCAGTAGTTATTGATTCTGTTTCGCATTAATATATGGATATAGAAATATCTATTAGAAATTTGCATGTGATAAGACTTGAACCTAGAACCCCATTGTCCAAGGAGCTGTTTGATGAGTCTTTACTTTATCACCTCCTTCACGAGTCACACTCTACACTCTGATCATGATCTCTTGAAAGCAATGCCAATTCATTAAGTTGATCAATGATACTAGGGTCACTTATTTTATCACGCTCTTTCTTGCCCTCTATGTTCTCTCAATGACATGTGTCCTTCAGCTTAAAAAAAAAAAAAAAAAAAAAGCCTAATTGCTAACCATTCTTTTCTAAATTATTATAACTATGCCCTTCTTCATGAACATTATAATGGCTTTATAACATTGCAATTGAAGTAGTCATTTTTTTTTAATACATCTACACCAAGCGATTTTTCAAAGAGAAGAACAAAATGTGTTCGACAAATCCAAAAGATTGAATGCTAAAATTGAGTCAGATTTTGGGGTTTCTCGTATAGGGTTTCAAACACAATAGGCTCTGGTAGGGATTAAGATTTTTTAGATGCGGAATGTCGAAATGGAATAGGGTCTTGAATATTGGCCTTTTATTCGAGGGCATTTTTTACTTGTTTGATATGATGTAATTCGGTTTCAATCCTAGATATGCTATTTACTAACATTGACATACTTTTACACACACATCTCAAGAGATAGATAGACCACAAGAGCCTTTAGGTGGAGGAACCGGTGGACCTATAAATGGGCTTTTACTAAGCTACAACTACTATGTAATTGCTGATTGGAAGATAATTCGTGGCATTTGACATACTTTTGTGTGTGCAAGCATGCTTTGTGTATAAAAAAATAAAATCATTGACCTAATTTTGTTATTTATTTCAAACCTCTATAGATCTATAATATGAAAATTCCCTTCTCCCCAAAAGAGAGGGGTTTTGCACCGTTGCCCCGTCACTCACCTCCTAGAATTGTTAAATGATGATTCTATACTGGTTTATTTTGGAATGGTGTCTTAATGAAGCATTTCATCCATTAATGGTGTGTGAAGCTAGGAAGAGATTAAAAACATATAAAAAACGGTCACTTTACTACACTTCTCCCTTTTTTTCTGTTCATTTTTAGCATATTTGCAAAAACTTATGAAAAGAAAAAAAAAAACTTGATAGCACCTAATCTTGTTTTTTTACCTTATGTTTTAACCCGAATTTTAGTAAAAGAGATTAAGTTAGACTAATTCGAAATTTTATAATTTGGGTTGTAAAGTGAGAATGAGCTAAAATTAATAATCCGCATATTAAAGTACATTATTAGGCAATATGAGAGATGAGATGATGCAAAAAAGGGAAAATGGCTAAGAGTGATGGGTTGAGTAGGTCTTTGGAATATTTCAACCTACCATCCAATGCTCAACCCGAGCCAACAATTAAATCAAACAAAATTTGAACCCAAACCCACCCAGTGAAAATTCGGGTTGAGCGGGTTAACTCAGTCATGAGGTTGAGTTGATTTGAGTTAGTTTATCGTGAGTTAAATTGGATAGATATCACCTCGTAGGGCAAGCTGTCAAATTGGGGGTGCTTATGCTTAGTGTTGCTTTCACTGTCATCAGCAAATTATGTTTCCAAAGAAATGAAGAAGAAGATAGTCTGAATATAGTCACTGCTCTTTTGCTGTCAACTAAGTCTTCTAGGAAGGTAAAACCTCACCACTCTTCTTATGAAAAAGGTTGCCAAGTGCTAAGAATCAAAAGAAAAAAGATTTTTTCAACCAAATAAGAAAAAGATTTTATTTGTTTTCTGTATTCAAACATTTATTTAAATATGACTTTTTTCCCTTGAAGTTAGATTTTTGGGCTTAATTTTCTCTGTTGGATCGACGGATTCTTGGATAAATTATTAGTGTGAATTAGATTTTGTACTGGAACGGTATATATTATATATATATATATATATTTTTTTTTTTTTTTGGTAAGGTGTTTGTTTGTTTGGTTTTTATTTATTTATTTCTTTTAGAACGTGTTTTATTTTATGTGTCTCATCTTTTGCCTGTGCCTTTTCAATCTAACTTGTTTAGGTGAAGAGAGATTAAATAAATAAATAAAAAGCCCTTTTGACAGTATTTTATGATCTGTTTGGATCACCATCTCTAATACTTATTATTTAACTCTATTACTAAATGCAGTTCAATTGTTAATGGTGTTTGTCTGTTTGGTTTTTGTTTATTTATTTATTTTTATAGACTTCTTTATTTTATGTCTCAACTTTTTCCTGTGCTTTTGCAATCCAACTTGTTTAGGTGGAGAGAGATTATGTTTTAAAAAAAAAAAAAAAAAAACCCTTTTGGCAACGGTTTAAGGTCCATTCAGATCACCACCTTCGATAGCTTTTATTTAACTTCAACACTATGTTGTTTGGTTAGTGGAAAAAAATTTAAGTGTATGTAAGTTTTTTACTATTTAACAGCAATTTAACTCATTCAAATTTAAATTTCCACTTTTTAGAAATCCGTATCACACTCACTTTTTCTACATTCAAACTATTCAAATGTTACCTTTTACAAAAACAGTTCAAAAATATACTATTCAAATTCTAAATTTGAAATTTAATATTCAAATAATACCTATGATCCAAACGGACAATTAGAATATGTTCGTGTTGATGTTTTCAGGATTAATTATCCATGGTTTAAACAGTAACTCAAGTCCAATATAGTACAACAAACTAGTCAGATATAATTAAAAAATAAATTAAAGCAGATTATGATATCACAAGATATGATCAACATTACACATTTAAAAACCAGAATCTATAACAAAACTTATTTAAAATCTTGCAATGAAAACCCTATGGAAAAACTTAACAAGAAAAAAAATATCTACACTTATTATGTAACAACTAAAAAAAAAAGATAACATCAATAGATTCTATATTGTAGTCTATTAATGATATCATGTCATATGCACTAAACGAGTAAATAAAATCGGGGGCTATTTATTGAAAATAAAAAAAAATTTGCCAACATCCCTTTTCAGAACAAGAGAGAGAGAGAAGAAAAAGAAACTTCTTGTATCAATCATTCGCGCATTGCTCATTGCGATGACATGGCATTGACAGTTTGTGAGAGAGAAAATGACTCTTTAATGTACTAGTGTTCGTTTCACTAGTAGCATTTCCAAAACAAATATAATTAACAAATATCAGGGAAACGATTTCACAATAATAAAGAAGAAATAGTTACGCTTAGTTCTTGAAATTCCGAGTACTGAACTTGCCGAAGATTCATTTTCCTCTTCTGGGTTTCTCAGATAACACTTGACAAAGAACGGTAAGTCCTCACAACTCTTCTTGTTTGTCTTTCTTTTTCACTCTTGCCTTTGCTCTGTTTTCCTTCTCCATATTGTTATTTCTTCAATTTTCTTTCATTGGTTTTCATGAAGTTTGATTTTCTGGGGTTAAGTTGGATCGACAGACTGGTGTAAATTATGAAACCGTGAATTGGGTTTTGTGGGGGGTTGGCGACGGGTTGAAATTTGTTGCCCACATTTGCGATATTAAAGATCTGGGTTTTTGTTTGTTTGTTTGTTTGTTTGTTTCCCTCCTCATATGTATTCACTTTTGGTTATATTTAGAATGTCTTTTTATGTGTAATTGTTTACAAGAATGTCCCAAGATTATTTAGGCACAGTTGTATTATCTTTTGCTCATTCTTTTGCAATCCCAAGTTGTTTAGCCACACACACACACACACACACACACATATATGCAGAAAGAGATACTAAATTGTTGTCCGTGGTTTGTAAGTGCTACTCTTTAGTGTCTCTTGGTGGTGGCTTTCTTGAATTTGTTCTTTCGTAGACAATTGGAAAACAAAATGAACTTTACAATCTTCATATCTTTGTTTTCTTTTTGAATCTTGATCCCGAGAGACGCTTTCTGTCCAATGAATGTCCTGTAGGAATATGGAAACTAGGTCCAAGTCCCGAAGGGCAGGCATTGACAGGTTCAGCAGTCTTCCGGACATTGTTGCCCATAAAGTTGTTTCCTTTCTGGAAATGGAAGACATTTCTCGGCTGAGTGTTGTTTCAAAAAGATGTAGACAACTCTGCATATCGGCCCCATCCTTGTCTTTTGATGTCATTCCATATCAAACAGATGCTCGGAAACGAGCTCGGTTAATGAACTATCTTGAAAGGCTTTTGATTCTACGCAAAGGAATGGATACTCAAGATTGTCACATCCGATGGTGCCTGGAAAGCAGCTTTAATTTCGCTGAAGAAGAGTATCATGTTCTCTCATGGTTGCATAATGCACTCATATGCGACTTCAGACGACTTGATCTTGATGTCAAACTTAAGAGTGGGTCGGATTTTGTGTTGCCGTTTAGTCTCTTTTGTTCGAAATCCTTGGAGTCTCTTATAATGACGTTCACCAACGGAACTGGCATTCTAAAGATTCCATCTTTGATTGGCGGAACTTCTGGATTTTCATCTCTCAAGTGCTTAAAGATGACATCTGTTCGAATCAACAATTCCATTGGCGAATTGGTTTCTTCCTACTGCAAATCCCTTGAGCAATTATTTCTTCTTGATATAAGGGGGATAGAAAGCATCACCATCAACAGCTCCTCTCTGAAAGTTTTGTTTGTTCAGTTTACATATGACCTCGTACATCTTCACGTCTCTGCCGAAGAACTTGCTCATTTGGGTTTATACTGGACATTCAATTCATCAAACAACTGTGAGCTAGATCTTTCTACTCGAAAGCTTGAAAATTTGACGTATGTGGTTAACCATTCAACGGAACCATCTTTTGATAAGAACCTAGTTCATCTACTTCGTGATGTAGCTGCCAACATCAAAGGTCTAATTGTGACTGATTATTCTATGCTGGTAAATTAAGTCTCTCTCAATTCAGTAAATCTTCATAATCTGTATTCAAATTCTTGAATAAAATTAATTTGGCCTGGGTGTGACACCGATCAGGTGCAATATTACAGTCACTCTATATACTGGACTAGGATTTTCTGCTCTACATCCTAGAAAGTAAAAAATGTTGTTGGTTAGCTTAATTTAGCTAATTTGCTTTTGTTTAATTAATCACTAGCCTAATTTCCATCTATTTGCGGAAATAATTTTGCGTGATTGGTGTGTATGATGGCAGGTGTAAAATAGACAGAAAAGCGCTTTGATTGTGTTGTTACCTTATAGTTGAATTGCATTTTTTGAAATTAGAAATAGTAATAAGTTTGTCTACGGATGTAGTCTAATTTATGCTTCATACAACGGATAATCTCATGTTTGTACTCAATGTTATTGCAGGAAATGTTTAAACTTGGTTGTCTGCCAATTCCGTTGCCAAATTTGGAATTGTTCGGCACATTTATTGAACATGCCAGCAGTGATCTAGTGCCAATTGTGGCATCCTTTTTGAAAGGAACACCGAAGTTGCATGGACTTTACATAGGAAAATGTAGAAAAAAACTCATGGGATCCGGAGTGGTTTACGTGTAGCATTATCAGTTTCCTCGAATACAATGTTAGTTTTCCTTCTGGCCATTTTCTTGATAAGTCTGCTGATATACTTGTTGGTACTGTAGAAAATGAGATCAGTAGGACGAAGCGAATCACAAGATGTCTCGTTTTTGCAAAATTTGAAGCTTGTAAATATCGAGCTGATCACGAGTCAAGGAAAGAACGAATTAAAGCTGATAAAGTACTTTCTAAAGACTGCGGAAGATTTGCAGAAGATGACCGTCTTTTATACTACTCCCTCGCTATCCAAAGTAGTTTGGAAGACCGTCCAACATGAGAAGGCTTCTTCCAATGCCATAGTGGAGTTCCGTAGGCTATGAAAGTCAGTCCTAATTTCCTGTAAGATTCATTCGCTATTGAATATCGTATTATTCCTTCTTCTTTTTTTTTTTTTTTTAATTGCATGGTATATATCTTGAGCTTAACAAATTAAAGGATCAAATACTCTTTGCTGTTTTTATTGCAGTGATGTCGATCAAGATTATGAAGTTGGTAACAATCATAGCTCTAAGCAAGAGAAGAAGATTTCGATATTGCTAGGGAAAACTTACGAGGTAGCACTTTGAGACCATATAAACATGTGAAGAAAATATCGACCAATACATGAGATAAATTCCTGTTAGTTTTTTTGTACTTAGTTTTTCAGGAGACTTGACTTTTATTCTATCCAATCCTTTGTCAGGTTTTTGCTTATCTCTCTTGAATGGATTTGAGAAGATCCTCTTTGGCAAAATAGCTTATAACCATGCAATAAAATTCATAGTACACAACAAATCTTCACTCATATGAATGTGTATATGCTTGTTGGTAGTAATATTTATACAGAAATTTGCATGCTACAAGACCTGAACCTAGAACCGCATTGTCCGACGAGCTGTTCGATAGTATATCGCCTTCCTCACGAGTCATGTCTCTATACACCATCATGATCTCTTGAATGCAATGACAAACTTGCTCATATTTGTTATAGCTTTCGTTATTCAGCATCTTTGATCTTTGAATGTTCAATATCAACTATTGTAGTTCCTCCTTGCTTTGGTTACTTCTCTTTTTCTCAAGTGCCTATACAAATTGGACAATTAACTTTTTCAAACCTATGGACTAGTGTCAATTCATTCCGCTGATTAATGATCTTAGGGGTCACTTGCTTTATGTTCTCACTCTTTATGTTCTCTTAACACCATGTGTCCTTCCGCTTTCAAAAGAAAAAGAAGAACAAAATGTGTTTGAGGAATCCAAAAGGTTGAATCCTAGGCTTTAAAAGAAGAAGTGTAAATGTGATATTCTTATCTATGACCCTGAATTTTAGGATTATTTTCATTTTGTTCCTTGATTTTCTTTTTTCTTTTTTTCCCAAATCTCACACCCTCTTCTCTGAATTTTAAATTAGCCTCTACTTAACCTCTTTCATATTAGTTAAGTTAAAAACAATTGAAAAAAAAGTAAGTTATATGCAATCATGTGACTTTTTCCGTTTATTTTTAGTAGAAGTCCTAATAGATTAGATTTAGTAAGGCTAATTCCCTTTGTTTCAATTAATTTTTAACAAACTAAGATTCAAATAAAGGGGCAAGTGGGACAAATTCAAATTTAAGAGGCAAAATGAGAGTTTTTAAATTTTAGAGATAAAGTGAGAATAAAACTAAAGTTTATAGGTATAAATTAAAATAATCCAAAAATGACCTCAAAATGCATCACTTGAAAGCTTAAGATTATGTGATTACTTGTCTAACGATAATATCATACCTAATTCTTGCTAAAGGTGTAGAATTCAAATCTTCTCACCTGCAAGTTCAAAAGAAAGCTTAAGTTTATATTTGTATGAGTTGAAAGGAATTAAGTAAAACGGTATTTTCCCCCTCCTATTAAAAACATATAGAAAATGGTCACTTTACTACACTTCTTCCCCCTTTTTCTATCCAATTTAGCAAATTACATAAGCATATGAAGAAAGACTGCTTGATTGCATTTACTTCCTTTTTTTTTTTTTTTTTTTGGGATTTAACACAATTTTTAATAAAAGAGTTTAAGTGAGACTAATTCGAAATTTAAATAGTAAAGTGAGAGTTCAGGGTATAAAGTGATAATAAAGTGAGAATGCACTAACATTCAGCGAGAATGAATGGAAATAGTTTGCATAATAAACGACATTAGGCAATATGAGAGATGAGGCGATGCAAAAAAGGTAAAGGGCAAGGTGGTGAACATTAGATTGATTATGTTGGTTATTTTTTTGGAATATTTCCACATACCATTAATGTTCACCCCTAGCCCAAAATTGCTAAAATTTGGGCCCACAATCACTCAATGAAAATTCAAGTTAAGCGGATTAACTCAATCGTGAGGTCGAGTTAATTTGAGTTGGTTTATCGTGAGTTAAATTGGATAGATATATCATATATTTGAGTGGAAAATTGGGTTTTTTTTTTTATCACCAGTTAGGGTAAGCTGTCAATTTGGGGGTGTTGTGCTTGGTGTTGCTTACACAGTTATCAGAAAATATGTTTTGAAAGAATTGAAGAAGAAGATAGTCTCTGCTCTTTTGGTATCATTAACTAGTCTTCTGGGTATCTAGGAAGGTAAAACCTCACTACTCTTCTTAGGTCTTTGTAAAAAGGTTGCCTAGTGCTAAGAATAAAAAGAAAAAAGATTTCTTCAACCAAATAAGACAAAGATTTCATTTATTTTATGTATCAAACATTATTAATTATGACTTTTTATGCCCTGGAAGTTGAATCTTAATAGTCTATGTTGATGATATCATTGTCAGGAGATGATATTGAGGAAATTACGAGTTAAGAAGGTTTGTCAAATCGAATGAAAGACTGGTAAATCCTACTTTCTTGTATGGAGATAGTCGGCGAAGGGATCTCATATCTCAAAGAAGTATGTTCTTGATTTGTTAAGGAGACTGGTATGTTGGGATGCAAACCTACTGATACTCGATAGATCTCAATGTGAAATTGGACAGCAAATACCAATAACATTGATAAAGAAGGTTTCAAAGGTTAGTTGGCAACTGATCTATCTTTCACATACTAGACTGATATTAGTTTTGCTGTTAGTTATGTCAGCCAGTTTATGCATGCTCCTACGGAAGAAACATGCTACTGTCATGCGAGTTTTAAGTATTTAAAGGATTCCAGGAAGGTTTATTCTTCAAGAAAAATTCAAGCCAGGTATTGAAGCATACACAGATGCAATTGGCATTCGTCACGATAGGAGTCAATCAGGATATTGTTCATTTGTTGTAATTTAGTCATTGGAAGATGAAACAGACTGTTGTTGCAAGGAGTAGTGCGGAGGCTGATTGAGATCATTGGCTCATGTTTGTGTGAGATGATTTGGCTGAAGAATTTACTAGAAGAATTGAGCAACAATCAGTAAAACTTAAGTCTACTGTGATATAAGGCTCGATTGTATGTTCATAACCAGTTTATCATGATAGAACCAGCATTTGGAGTCGATCGTCACTTCATCAAGGAGAAATAGAAACATGTGTGTTCATATGTTCAACTGAGTCAATGCAGATATCTTCAGCCAGATTTCGAGAGATTAATTGTCAAGCTTGGACTTTCAAATCTATAGCCAACTTGAGGGGAGTGTAGGAATATTCTGTAATATCTCATAGATCTTCTAAATATAGAAGACGTATTAGGAAAGTTTCCATTAATTGGGTTTGTATTCTTGCATATACCCGTCTTGCCTTTGATTATTCCATATAAAACAGAGACGTAAACGAGCTCGGTTATGGACTATCTTAAAATTCTTGATTCTACGCCAAGGAATGCATAATCAAGAATGTCGCATGTCTGGAAAGCAGCTTTAATTTTGCTGAAGAAGAGCTTCGCGTGCTCTCATTGTTGCATTATGCTGTTACAGCAACCTTAAACAGCTTGTTATTATGTTAACCTCAAGCATGGATCGGATTTGTGTTGCCGTCTAGTCTCTTTTGTTGTAAATCTTTGGAGTCTATTAGGATGAGATTCAGCAATGGAGTCGGCATTCTGAAGGTTCCGCCTTCTATTGGTGATAGTTATGGATTTCCTTCTCTCAAATGCTTAAAGATGGTAATCGGTTCAGATATTGACGAGCGCTTTGGCGATTTGATTTCTTCGTACTGCAAGTCCTTCGAGGAATTATCTATTTCGGATAAAAGGGGACAAAAAGCATCGCCGTCACCAGTTCCTCTCTGAAAGTGTTGTACATTTCTTCTCCTTATGACCTCTTACATCTTCAAATCTCTGCAGAAAACCTTGCACATTTCTATATCTGTACATCTTCAAACCCTCTTTTGATAAGAACCTAGTTCATGTTCTTCATCCTGTAGCTGTCAACATCAGAGGAAATTAAACTCTGTTCATCCTGTAGTGTCATCCTAGTTCATTCTCATATAATGGTAAATTAAACCTCTATCTCGATTCGGTAAACCTTTAGAATCTGTCTTTTAAATTCTTGAATTGTATTATTTTTTGAAAATTAATTTGGCTTCTGAGTGACTCAAAGCAAGTGCAATATTTCATTACAATGGTCATCACTATAAAGTCGGTTAATGTTAATTCATCTGCAGCTGTACAAAGGAATTGGCACGATTGGCATATGATCGTCACTTTGATTGAATGTCTAATTTATGCTTCAAATATTCCTTTATTTCATGTTTTAATATAGTTGGCCTTGACAATGCTACAGGGACTGCTTAAACTCGGTTATCTGCCAACTCTGTTCACAAATTTGTTACAAATAGGGATTACCTCCAGTGACGACCTACTGCCAATTTTGATATCCTTTTTGAAAAGAATGCCGAATTTGCGTACTCTTTTCCTAAGAAAGTGTGTATTTCACACTAACGCAAGTGGAGTGGTATTCATATATATATTGTTATGATCTTTTCGCACAAATATAGATTTTGTTTTTTCCCCCTTTCATTTGACCGTTTTCTTGATGGTTCTGCTGACATATACTTGTTGGCGACTGTAGGAAGATAATAGAGCCCTTGGAAGATGCGAACCACAAGATGTCTTGTTTTTGCGAAATTTGAAATTTGCGACGGTTGAGCTCGGAAGTCAGGGCAAGAATGAAATAAAGCTGATGAAGTTCATTCTCGAGACTGCAAAAGATTTGCAGAATATGACCGTCTTGTATGCTTCTACTTTGCGATCCAAAGTTAGGAAAGCGATAATCCAATATAAGACGGCTTCTTCTGACGCCAAACTGAAGTTCATTAAGCTATAAAACCTCTTTTATTTCCCTGTAAGAATCATTTACCATTGAATATCCTATATTTCCCTTATTACTATTTTTTTAAGTGCAAGGTCTTCGCAAAATTGGAGGATTTTATGCTCTTTGCTGTCTTTCTTGCAGTGACAGCTCCAAGGAAGAGATGACGATTTCGATAATACAAGGTAGTACTTGCTCAAGCACGGAGATAATCTCTTATGCTTCTCCTTCGAAGCCAAACATATATGAAAAGAAAATATCGACCCACACATGAGACTTCTGCTGTTAAAAGTGATTTTTGTGAAGAGATTATATAAGCCTTGCCAGTTTTTTTTTTTTTCCCCCCTTATTTTCTTGAAGTTCTAGCTTTGGGACAGCTTCTTAACTTGTCTCTTTGATCTTTGAATGTTCAATGTTAATTCTTGTCATTGCTCTATTCACTTCTCTTTTTTTTCTCAGTTGCATGGTCAGTCGACGAGTACTTGTACATGAGAAATGCTATTATTATTTTTTTAATCACTTGATAGCTTCTCCTTTTGCCAGATGTCTTTCCATTTTCCGAAATGAAACGAACAAAAATTCAAACCATTCTTTTGCTATTTATTAAAAACATGCCATTACATTTTTTTTTTCCACATCAAACTTTTTCATATATATGCAGCCACTTACTCTTTTATTTTATTTTATTTTCTTTTCTTTTCTTTTCTTTTTGAGGGCAACCATTGCCACTGCACTAGTATTTGTATGAGTAAAAAATGGTTATAACAGGTGGCTTCATTCCTGAAATCATATTTCTATATTATTTAGTTTATACATATGACAAAGTTTTATGTTTTGTAACAATTCATTAAAAAGAAAAAGTTTACATTGGAGTCATGATGAAACCACGTTTTATAAAACCATATAAGCTTTGTGTTTTAGAACTTTTTTTTTTTTTTAATGATTGTGAGTTTTCGTTAAAATACTGTAACAAAATATTGAACATTACATGTTATGGATAAAGAAGAAAAACTAATGGTTGTAAGGGCTTTTTCAAAAAATTAAATATAAAAATTTTTCAAAGTTTGAAATAAAAGGTTTAAAGAATGGATATAAGAAGAGCATATTAAGAGGTGAGAATATTGAATGTCATTTTTTGTAATAAATGACAAAACAAAGGATAGTTTTTTGTGTCATTTATTATATGAAAATAAGAAGAAAAGTGGCAAAAGAAGAAACTAGCAAGTGATCAAGAGAGTGACAGAGATAGTGACCCTAACATTTCTCATCGATGTATATAATTGACAAGTGCCTTATTCGAACATAAACTAGTACCAATTCATTCCATTGATTAGTATCTACATTGCTGACGTGTCATTTATTTTCCAATTCTCCTCTTTTATGTGTGTTATTTTAGCACCCGCACCCCTAAATCCATTTATTATCCCTTAATTCCTCCCTTTTTATAACCTATTGGTTAGGAAAATCATGAAATTAACTAAAGCGCACCATAGACAGTGTTGCCAAAATAGCTAACAAACGTATCATGGAATGAATGTCATGATTTGTATGCATATAGAAATTTTCATACCGCAACAAGACTTGAGCTAACAAGTCTCCTTAATTTGATTTAATCTAGTTAAAAATATTTGCTTAATTTCTGTGTTAATAAGGGATCTTCCTAAAAAAAGAATATTTTTTCATACTCTTAATACTAGGATCATCATCATCAGAAGGTAATTATACTATTATCTCATAATATTAGGCTAATAATATTATTTCTCAAGGGATTGAAAACTTTAATCACAAAAAGAAAGGGCAATTGACACAAATTTTCCGGAAACGCTTTCCTAGGCAACCTTTTGTCCAAGATTTTTTTTTTAAATTTTATTCAAAGGATTTCCAAACTCTCTAAATGCTGATAATTAAACTCATTCTATCTATTTTCGTTAAGTTTTTAATAAAATAAACCATATGCAATGCATCTTATTCATATGGTATGAATTTGATTTGATATAAGGGATAAAAATTGAGAGGAGATAGTGTTGTCAGGCTATTCTGAAATTTTCAAAATAGCCGTCACAACAGAAACTCTCGTAAAGAGAGACTTACAAAAACAACTTTAACAACTCTTTTAAAGAGAGGCTGATAATAAAACTTTGAAAAAGAGAGACTCAAAATAAAATTCTCATAAAGAGAGATCTATAATAAATAACAGTAAAGAAATAATAATAGCATACAAATAATCATATAATAAAGCACATCAAAGATTAGATGTAACTATGTAAATGTTAGGAGCCTAGATGTTAGATTATTTTACTTATTTTTATTATTTAATTTATTTATATTATTTTAGTAAATGTAACTTGCTAGTATTAATGTTGCATGGGTCATTTATCAAAACAATATTAACAAAACAAAAAAACAAAAAAGCAAAAAACAAAAAACAAAAAACAAAATAAAGACAAGAAAAGGAATTAGATCTTGATAATATGACAGGGACAAAAAGCATCACCATCAACAGTTCCTCTCTGAAAAATTTGAGTATTCATTTTTCATACGACCTCGTCCGTGTTCACATCTCCGCAAAAGAACTTGCAGAGATTTGGTTTTAGTCCGGACGTTCAGTTCACCAAACAACTGCAAGCTACAACTTTCTGCACCGAAGCTTGTAATTTTTACGTACGTGGTTAAACATTCAACGGAACCGAAACACCCTTTTGATAGGAACCTTGTACGTGTTCTTCGGGCTGTAGCTGGCAACATCAAAGGTCTAATTCTGACTGAGGATTCTATGCTGGTAAATTAAACCTCTCTCACTTCGATAAATCTTCAGAATCTGTCATTTATGTACTTCAGGTGCAATATTACGATCAGTATATATTCATGACTAGGATTTTCTGCTCTACATCCTAGAAAGCGAAAAATGTGTTTGCTATCTCGAATTAATTAGCTTTGCTTTTGTTAAATTAATCTTTAGCCTAGTTTCCATCCAGTGGCGGAAGGAATTTGGCCTGATTAGTATTTATGATCGCAGCCACAAAATAGATTGAAATGCGCTTTGATTGTGTTGTTACCACGTAGTTGAATTGCATTTCGAAATTTAGAAGTAGTTATGAGTTTGTCCACGGATGTCTAATATATGCTTCAAAAATTGGATTATTTCATGTTTGTAATCAAATTTTTCGCAGGAACTGTTTAAACTTGGTTGTCAGCCAATTCTGTTCCCAAATTTGAAAATGCTATGTACACTTCTTGCACGTGCCAGCGATGATCTAGTGCCAATTGTGGCATCCTTTTCAAAAGGAACACCGCAGTTGAACGAACTTTTCGTAGGAAAATGTACAGAAAAGGCTTTCGCAACCGGAATGGTATACGTATATAGCATTATCTGTATTCTAGAGTAGAATTTTATTTTTCATTCGGGCCATTTTCTTGATGTTTCTGCTGATATACTTGTTGGTAATGTAGACTATTAGACCAGTGGGACGAAGGGAATCACAAGGTGTCTCTTTTTTGCAAAATTTGAAGTTTGTAACAATCGAACGGATCACGAGTCGAGGAAAGAACGAATTAAAGCTGATAAAGTACATTCTAAAGAATGCAGAAGATTTGCAAAAGATGACCGTCGCGTATACTCCTCCCTTGCGATCCAAATTTAGGAAGATAGTCCAGCATAAGAAGGCTTCTTCCAATGCCATAGAGGAGCTCTGTAAGCTATGAAAGTCCTTTCTATTTGCCTGTAAGGTTCATTCGCCATTGAATATTGTATATTTCCATCTTTATTTTCTTTTTTCTTTTTTTTTTTTTAATTGCAAGACATGTATCTTGAGCTTCACATATTAAAGGATCAAATACTCTTTGCTGTATTTCTTGCAGTGATGTTAATCAATCTTATGAAGTTGGTAACAATCAAAGCTCTAAGGAAGAGAAGAAGATTTCGATATTACGAGGGAATACTTACGAGGTTGTACTTTAAAACCAATTAGACATGTGGAGAAAATATCGACCAACACATTTTTTTTAAGAGATAAATCCTTGTTAGTTTTTTTCTACTTAGTTTTTCTGGAGACTTGGCCCATTCTATCCAATCCTTTGTCGGGTTATTGTTATACAAAAATTCATTCACATGAAAAAAAAAAAAAAAAAACACACACACACACACACACACACACACACAAACACACACATAAATTGGTAGAAATTTATGTAGAAATTTCCATGCTACAAGACTTGAACCTGTAGAACCCCATTGTCCGAGGAGCTGTTCGCTGAGTCTTTAATTTTTCGCCTCCCTCACGAGTCGCATCTGTATACACCCTCATGATCTCTTGAATGCAATGCCAAACTTGCCCGCCCATAATTGTGTTAGTTTTAGTTATTCAGCATCTTTGATCTTTGAATGTTGTTCATTATCAATTCTTATATAGTTGCTCCTTGCTTTGGTATTACTTCTCTTTCTCTCAAGTGCCTGTACAAATTTGACAAGTACCTTATTCAAAGTTACGGAACAGTGCCAATTCATTCGGCTGATTAGTGATATTAGGGTCACTTTATCACGCTCTTTCTCACTCTCTATTTTCTCTTAATTTCAAAAGAAAATTAAGCCTGCTAATTGCTAACCATTCTCTTCTAATTTGTTACAACTATGTCATTCTTCATGAATATTATAATGGCTTTATAACATTGCAATTGTATTACTCACTCTTTTTTCTTTTCTTTTCTTTTTTTCCTCTCTAAATACATACCATGACGTTTTTTGAAAGAGAATAAATTTGTCCGACAAATCCAGAAAAATTGAATGCTAAGCTTTAAAAGAAGAAAAATAAATGCGATATTCTTATCTATGCCCCTGAATTTTAAGGTCATTTTCATTTTGTCTCTTGATTTTAAAATTATAAATAAACAAGTCACACTCTACCATCTGACTTTTTAATTAGCCTCCATTTAATTCCTTTTATATAAGTTCAGTAAAAAAAAAAAAAACAGAAAAAAGAGTGAAATGCAATTATGTGATTTTTTCTGTTTGACACAAATCCTGACATACTAGATTTGGCAAAGCCAATTCAATTTTTAGCAAATTAAAGTTCTAGTTAAGGAGTAAAATGGGACAAATTCACAATTTAAAGGGGTAAAGTGGGAATTTTTAATATCTAGGGGTTAAGTGAGAACAAAACTAAAATTCAGAGGTAAACATGATAATAATCCCAAAAAAAAAAAATAAAAGACCTCAAAATGCATCACTTGAAAGTTTAAGTTTATACTTATCTGAATAAAAGGGAATTAAGTAAAACATTTTTTTTTATTGTTAAAAATAGATAGAAAATATTCACTTTACTACACTTCTCCCCCTTTCCTTCTGTCCATTTTTAGCAAATTTGCAGAAACATATGAAGAAAGACTACTTGATTGCACTAATTAATCTTGTTTTTTTTCCTTATGCTTTTAACCGAATTTTTAATAAAAAAAGATTAAGGGGGACTAACTCAAAATTCAAAGGGTAAAGTAAGAGTTTAGGGTGTAAAGTAAGAATAAGTTAAAATTCAAGGAAAATGTATAAGAATAATCTACAGAATAAACGACATTAGACAATATAAGAAATGAGACGATACAAAAAAGAAAAAGGATAAGTGGTGAACATTGGATGGATTGGGTCAGTTTTTGGAATATATTTCAGCCCACCATCCAATGTTCAACCTGAGCCAACAATTAAAACAAATAAAATCTCATTACGTGGGTTGGGTTTACAACACATTGTTAAAATTTGAACCCAAACTCACCCAATGAAAATTCGGGTTAAGCGGGTTACTTAACTCAATCGTGAGGTCAAGTTAATTTGAGTTGGTTTATCGTGAGTTACATTGGATAGATATATCATAGATTTGGGTGGTGAATTTCGGTTACGGGTTTTTTGATCACCTCTTAGGGTAAAAGCTGTCAATTTGGGGCTGCTTGTGCTTGATGTTGCTTTCACTGTTATCAGCAAATATGTTTTCAAAGAAATGAAGAAGAAGATAGTCTCTGCTCTTTGGGTATCATCAACTAGTCTTCTGGGTATCTAGGAAGGTAAAACTTCACTACTCTTCTTAGGAAAAAGGTTGCCTAGTGGTAAGAAAAAAAAAAAAAAAAAAAAAAAGCTTTTTTCAACCAAAAAAAAAAAAAGAAAAAAGATTTTATTTTGTTTCATGTATTCAAATATTTATTTAAATATGAATTTTTTTCATTTTAAAAAAAATTATTTTTCCCATGAATTTTGATTTTTGGACTTAGTTTTTTTTGTTGATTTAATCCTTTTTTTTTTTTTTTGCTAATGAGTTGGTCTCTTTGCTATTTATTTATTATTA
This sequence comes from Ficus hispida, assembly GCA_025413025.1. Taxonomy (NCBI): domain Eukaryota; kingdom Viridiplantae; phylum Streptophyta; class Magnoliopsida; order Rosales; family Moraceae; genus Ficus; species Ficus hispida. Next base: position 28,284,204 of record CM046373.1, read on the forward strand.
TCTTTTTTTTAGAGTGTGTTTTATTATATGGATTATGGATCTCATCATCTTTTGTCTGTGTTTTTGCAATCCAACTTGATTAGGTAGGGATAGATTAAATGGGAAAAAAAAAGGCCCCTTTTGACAACGGTTTATGGTCCGTCTAGATCACCATCTATAATAGCTTTTATTTAACTCCAATTCAGTAGTCTTAGGGAAAAAAGAAAAAAGAAAATTCCGATTCAATGTTGTTTGTTTGTTTGGAACTGAAACATTTAACTGTTTTCACTATTTTACAATAATGCATCTTAAATCTAAATTTAAATCTTTATTTTTTTTCTTCTTTTGCTAATCGTGTTTGTCTCTTAGTTTTTTATTTTTAATTTTTTAGAATGTGTTTTATTATATGGATTATATATGGATCTCATCATCTTTTGCCTGTGTTTATGCAATCCAACTTGTTTAGGTAGAGATAGATTAAATGGAAAAAAAGACACCTTTTGACAACGGTTTACGATCCGTCTAGATCACCATCTTCAATAGCTTTTATTTAACTCCAATTCAATAATCTTAGATAATAAATAAATAAAAATAAAATAAAAACCTCCAATTTAAAGTTGTTTGTTTGGTACCGAAACATTTAATTGTGTTTAAATGTTTTTTATATTTTATAATAATTCGTCTCAAATCTAAATTTAAATCTCTTTTTTTTTTTTTTTTTTTTTGTAGCTAATGGTGTTTATTTCTTTGTTTTTTATTTATTATTATTTTTTAGATTGTGTTTTACTATATGAATTATGGATCTCATGTTTTACCTGTGTTTTTGGAATCCAACTTGCTTAGGTAGAGATAGATTAAATGGAACAAAAAAAAAAAAAAAAAGAAACACGTTTGGACAACGGCTTATGGTCCGTCTATATCACCATCTTTAATAGCTTTTATTTAATTCCAATTCAATGATCTTAGGGATAAAAAAAAACTCCAATGAGTTAACAAGTTTGGATTTAGATAAATATGATTTCGATATATTATATTAATTATAATGAGTTGTCCGGGACTCAAACAATTCAGTGTTGTTTGTTTAGTACGGAAATATTTAAGTGTATTTAACTGTTTTCACTATTTCACATAATTCATTTCAAATCTAAGGAATCCATGACACACTTATTTTTGCTATCTTTACACTAGTGTTACCTTTAACAAAAACTACTCAAAAATATATTTAAATTGAAAACAAACATTTAGTTTGAAAAAACATTTAAATACAATACATGATCCAAATAATAGACACTTGTTCATGCTGACATTTCAGGATTATTTCATGGTTGTGTGTGCAACTCTATAGTCTCTTGGTGATGGCCTTCTTGAATTTATAATATTCTGGAAATAGGAAAACGGAGTAAAGTTTATACTCTTCAGTTGTTTCTTATTTTCTTTTTCAGTTTTATACAGTAATCCCAACAGACACTTTCTGTCCAATATCTGCTTTGTAGGAATATGGAGACCATGTCCGACTCTCCAATGACAAGCATTGACAGATTCAGTGTTCTTCCTGACGATATCGCCCATAAAGTTGTCTCCTATCTGAAAACGGAAGACATTTCTCGACTAAGCGCTGTTTCGAAAAGATGTAGACAACTCTGCATATCGACCCCGGTCTTGAATTTTGATGACGTTCCGTATCAAACAAATGCGCGTAAACGAGCTCAGTTAATGAACTATGTTGAAAGGCTTTTGGCTCTACGCATAGGAATGGATACTCAAGAATGTCGCATCCGATGGTGTCTGGAAAGCAGCTTTAATTTTGCTGACGAAGAGTATCGCCTTCTCTCATGGTTGCATCATGCCGTGAAATGCCACTTCAAACGGCTTTTTCTTGATGTCAACCTTAAGTGTGGATCGGATTTTGTTTTGCCGTCTAGTCTCTTTTGTTCTAAATCCTTGGAGATTCTTAAGATGAGGTTCCACAATGGAGTTGCCGTTCTGAATACGCCGTCTTCTATTGGCAATACTCATGGATTTTCTTCTTTGAAGTGCTTAGGGATGCAATCTGTTCGAATTGACGACCGCTTTGGCGGATTGATTTCTTTGTGCTGCAAATCCCTCGAGGAATTATCGCTTACCGAGATAAAGGGGACAGAGAGCATCACCATCACCAGCTCCTCTCTGAAAGTGTTGTACATTTCTTTTGGTTTTGACCTCTTACATCTTCACATCTCTGCAGAAAAACTAGTACATATGGGTTTATTCTGGGCATTCCATTCACCAATCGACTGTAAGCTGTGGCTTTCTGCTCCGAATCTTGAACATTTTGCGTATGTGATTGAGCATTCAACGGCGCCAAAAACCTCTATTGATAAGAACCTTGTCCGTGCTCTTCATGATGTAGCTGGCAACATCAAAGGTCTAATTCTTACTGATGATTATATGCAGGTAAATTAAACCCCTCTCAATTTTGCAAATCTTCAGAAGTCTACCGTTTAATTCTAGAATTTTATTATTTTGTGAAAAATAATTTGGCTTGTGAGTGACTCAAATCAAATGCATCACTTGGAAATTAAGCTCTTGATTCCTATAAAGTCGTTTAATTCATCTTTAGCCTAATTTCCATCCCTTTGTGCAAAGAATTTGGCATGATTCGTGTACGATCGCAGCTGCAGAACTGACAGAAACGCGCTTTGATTATGCATAGTTTAATTGCATTAAGAAATAAGAAACAGTTTTGTGTTTGCTTTTGAAATGTCTAATTTATGCTTCAAATATTCCTTTATTTCATGTTGTTAATATAGCTAGCCTAAACAATAATGCTGCAGGGGCTACTTAAATTTGGTAATCTGCCAACTCCGTTTACAAATTTGCAAGCATTACAGATATCGATTATGCGTTCCGGTGACGATCTACTGCCAAATTTGATATCCTTTTCTAAAAGAATGCCGAACTTGCAGGCTCTTTTCATAAGAAAGTGTATATTTCACACTGACGCAAACGGAGTGGTATTCATAGTATTCATATATCATTATCTTTTCTCCGAAATACTTCTTTTTTTTTTTTTTTTATTTCCTTGATGTCACTTGTTGGCACTGTAGGAAGATAATAGAGCCTTCGGACGACAGGAATCACAAGATGTCTTGATTTTACAAAATTTGAAATTTGCAACAATTGAGCTCATAGGTCATGGGAAGAATCAATTAGAGCTGATAAAGTTCATTCTCAAGATTGCAAAAGATTTGCAGAATATGACCGTCTTGTATGCCTCTCCTTTGCGGTCCAGAGTTAGGAATGCGATAATCCAGTATAAGAAGGCTTCTTCCAATGTCAAGCTGACGTTCCTTCCGCTACAAGTACCCTTAAATTTTCCTGTGAGAATCATTCGTTATATCGTATATTTCCTTTCTTTTTTTTTTTTTTTTAGTGCAAGGTATATATCTCGAGCTTCGCAAAATAAACGATTTAGTACTCTCTGCTGTCTTTCTTACAGTGATAGCTCTAAGGAAGCGATGACGATTCCGACATTACAAGGTAGTATTTGCTCAAGCATGGAGATGATCTCTTATGCTTCACCTCTGAAAGAAAACATATATGAAAAGAAATTATCGACCGAAACATGAGACTTCTGTTGCTAAAAGTGATTTTTTTTTTTTTTTTTTTTTTTTATAAATTAAGCCTAGTTAGTTTTTGTTGTAATTTATAGCTTTGGGACTGCTTCTTAACTGGCCCCTTGGAACGAAAATATTTGTTTCGCCTGCTAGATGTTTGGAGACTCGTCCTATTCTATCCAACCCTTTTGTCGAGTTTTTGTTATCTTTCTTGAATATTGGCTTTGAGTGTGAATGTGCTGTTAGAAAAGTTTACACATCATGGACATGAAAGCATTACGCAAATACACTCGATATTGGCGAAATAGCTTACAAACATGGAAGAAAAGTCATAGTACATGACTGAAAAACTATAATCATTAGTAAATTAATTTTTTCCGTAGAAATGTTTATCTAGAAATTTTCATGCTACAAGATTTTAACCACCTATGAGCTCATTGTCTGAGCTATTCAATGCGTCGTTTATCACCTCTCTCCCATCTCTGTACACTCTCATCTTGCAGAAGTTATGCCTAAACAGCCCCCTGTTTGTTTTAGATATTAGGCATCAATGTCACATTGCTCACATGTCATTTATTGTAACGATCTATATATGTCTCCATTTAGTATGATATTATCCACTTTAAATCTTATATATGCATAGTTTACTCTTGAATTTTACCCCAAAAGATCCCATACCATTAAGAAATAGTTTATTTACATGTGGACCCATTATATATATATATATATATCTTATTAAATAATTTGTGATTGCATAGCTTACTTTTTTCTTTGTAAAGACTATATAATGACTGTCATATTTATTTACTGATTTATTGATTTTATATTTGCTATCTTAGCACCCCTTGAATCCATTTACTATTCCTTTCCTACTTTGATAACCTAACTTGGTTAGGAAAATCAGGAAATCGACAAAAGCATGCATCATAAGCATGAAATAGTTTGGATGTGAGTTTCACTAACACAATTTTTAGGTTGAATGTGAGTCCGTTTATGAGGTCAATCTTTTAGACATTAAATTATTAGATAAAGTTTCTTGGAAGTTTCATTGTAGATGGCTTTGTTCTTTATGCTATGCAAAGGATATGGTGGTTACGATCCTAGCAAATTTTGTGAAGATAATGGTGTTGCGGATAAATTAGCAAATTATTTGATTCATCATCATCAGTTTCAATTGTTGTTGTCGCTTTTGGAATTTATTAACCTTTGCTTTATAGAGATTTAGATGGTCTTCCTTTTAATAAATTTCTTTCATGTGTTTGAGGTGTTTTAGTATGCACTATTTTTACCTCTGTCTAATTTTTTCGTTCCCTTTTAAGATTTTCCTCGTAAAGGGTTTTAACGAGACACTGAGCTTGTCCAAATAGATCCTAGAGGATGGTAGGTTGGGTTGTAATGATTTTAGTGTTTATTTTTTCCTTATCTTTCTTGTCCTTATTGTCTAGGCATCAAAATTCATCTTTATTCCTTGTTATAAGCAATTTTTTTTTTTTAATCAATCTTGTTTCAAAAAAAAATTCTCTCTAAGATTGTGTTTGAAACTCAGGTTTCAATTCAAATTTTCCATATGAATTTTTGTCTTGTTATGAAAAGTTAATAAAAATTATAACTAATTTTTAAAAAGTCAATCAACTCCAACTTAAAAGTTTCTTATTTTTATTATAAATTTTTTCCTCTCATTCTTCATTTGTCTTCTCCTTTTTCTTTGCTCTCACTAGTTCCCCACACCACACAACCCCACACCCCCCCCCCCCCCCCCCCCCCCCACACACACACACACAAGCATTAAAAGAATGCAAAAAAAATCATAACATACGTGAGAAGATATCTGTATTACGGAACTCTTCCCTCAAAAAAAAAAATGTCCAACTTCTTAGTACTTATTTTGTGCCAAAACATTTTGCAGTTGTTGCTTCAAGGACAACCATGAGGAAAGCTATCACATATCTACGTGTTAGAGTTCTGTTCTTCCATGCATGTGTATGCCTATGTTAACTACAATGTAATTATTTGGTGATTTATTATTCTTCTATGCTTGTCTACAACTATAATATTAGAGGGAAAGCTTCTGAATGATATATATTTAAAAATCATGACACCAATATGATATAAAAAATTAATATTACACTAGTATGATACAAAAGTAGACTAAAATTGTTTAAAATTGGTGTCATGTTGATTAAAAATGAAGAATTTGTCTCGAGTTAGTTAATAGATAAAAAAAATTAGTTATTTAGGTTATTTTCTCTAATCTATTAATTAGAAAGTAATAGTTTTGTGATTTTTATTGTTTTGCAAGGGCCAATATTAATACTTTTTTTTTAAATTGGTGTTATGTTGATTAAAAATGAAGAATTTGTGTCATGTTAGTTATAAGATGAAAAAAATAGTTATTTAAATAATTTTCTCTAATATATTAATTAGAATGTAATAGTTTTGCCGAGGGCTAATATTAATAGTTTTTCTTTTAAGAATTATTTTAGGGAAAAATCTTTGTTCTTTTTCAAATTTAAGTTTTTAGATAATCTGGATAATAAGTTACTAAATCTTTTTACCTTTTGAAATTCAAGAAAAAAAAAAAAAATTTCTCTGCTTTCTCTCTCACCCGAGCTAGCTCTCTCTCTCTCTCTCTATCTCCTTTTTTTTTTTTTTGTTTTTTTTCCTTTTTTTTCCTTCTCTATCTCTGTTACCCTAGTCGTATAAACACTCACTTCTTCTTTAATTCGTCATCTTCTATCCAGTTAAGGTTATTAAATAGATTTTAGGATTCTGGAATTCAGTTTTGCTAGTACTGTTATCATGGACAGATTCAGCAATCTTCCTGACGACGTCGCGCATAAAATTATTTCTTTTCTTGCCCTGAAAGACACGTCTCGATTGAGTAGTGCCTCCAAAAGATGTAGACAACTCTGCCTCTCCAACCCTTTCTTGAATTTCGACATCTCTCCGTACATGCGCTATCCAATTCAACGAGCGGAGCTAATGGACTACATCGACCAGCTTCTCTTCCTACGCCGAGGGACTGATGCTTAATACTGTTGCATCCTAGGGTATCTGCTAATCGGCGAAGAGTTTCGGGTTCTCTCGTGGTTGAACAATGCGGTCGCGTTGAATGTCAAGTATCTTGTTCTAGTACTCACCCTTGAGGGATGTTCACAATGTCTCACATTGCCCTCTAGACTTCTTTGTTCCACAGCATTGGAGACTCTTATTGTGTCATTCTGTTACTTTGGCACCGGTATTCTCAAGACTCCGTCTGTCCGATCAAATTGTTCTCTCAAGGAGTTGAAACTGAAATCTGTTCGCATCGACGAGTCCTTTGGAAACTGGATTTCGTCGCATTGCAAGTTTCTTAAGAAATTACTACTCGAAGACATAGAAGGGACAACGCGCCTCATCATCACCAGACCAGTTCTTCTCTTGAAGAATTGGTGATTTTGTCGCCTCGTGATAGCCTTCTGCATCTTCACGTGTCCGCTGAAATGCTTCGCCTCTTGATTCTAGTTTGGAGATTCAATTCCCCTAACGACAGAGAACTGCAGCTTTCTACTCCCAAGCTCAAAATCCTGCATTGGAAAGGAAATATTTTGAACCTCTCCGTTGCTGAAAACATGACGGATTTGCTAATATCCAAAGTTTTCCTAAAGCCCTTTTCCGGCGAAGCTTATGCTAATCAGAACCTAATTCATGCTATTCGCGTTGTTTCCGACAGTATAGGACTAGCTCTAAACAATCACTCTGTACAGGTAACATAATATTTTTTTTCTTATTTAAATAAAATTTTGGTTTAATATAGTAGTCTATATGTACGACTATGATGTTGTTGTGCTTAGCAAATTATCAGTGGAGTTTGGTTTTTGAATGTCGGAAACATGCTTCAATTTTGGAGTGATGTGATATTTCTCATAACAATGAACCTTAACAATAATGTCACAGGATCTGCTTAAGCTGGGTTGTCCGCGGATTTTGTTCACAAATTTGTTATCACTAAGAATATCGATTAAGGATACCGATGTTAACCTGGGGTCTTCTCTGCCATCCTTTTTAAAAGGAACTCCGAATTTACATTTGCTTCGTGTAGGCAAATACAAAATAGAAACTTTGAGTGATATAAGGAAGGACAAGGTATGTTCTTTACACCATTCTCTCTCTCTCAAACACATTTTGTTTATTTGACCATTTGATAGAAAATTCTTCGGTATATATATATATATATATGTAGATTATTATATCTCATCTTAGCACTGTAAAAATTGCGAACTTTTCGTTACGATCTACGAGATCTAATGTATTTTCATTCCAATCAATGAGATCTAATGTTTAGAACACATTGTTTATCACATCAAATCTCCTTTCGTAGGAGTAATCTATCTTGATTGTTCTACTAATGTACTTTTCGGAACTGCAGGTTGGCTACGTAACCATAAGCAGTAGAAAATTGGAAGATATTCCCTTTTTGATTAATTTGAAGTTTGTGACAGTCGAGGTTATTACTCAAGAAAACAATGAACTAGAGTTGATAGAGTTCCTTCTCTAGAATGCTCAAAATTTGAAGAAAATGACCGTCTTTTCTTCTTATGACTTGCAACCGGACTTTTTTAGAAATATAAGCGGATGTGAGAAGGCTTCTTCTGATGCTGTAGTGAATTTCGTGATGATATGAAAGCTTTTCGAGTTCTCTAGTAAGAATCACTTCGCAACGGGTTGTCCTATCTTTCCTTGGTTATCGCACGTTTTAGAGATTCATGAATTATTTTTGTTAAGAAATACTCTTTATATTTAGAAGATCAACACCTTCCAAGAGGCTTGTGATGCTAATTAATTGATCCGTACGAGTTTAAGCATTAGATGATCGTAATTACCAAAGTTCTGTTAGGTCCTATTTTGTTCAGTCATAGAGTTAATTTGTAATGTATCTTCATTACCTTTGCCTATTTTATCTTTCCATCGGCGTTGCCATGGACGCAAACGAATGCGAGAAGAATTCTGTTATCTGTTTTGTTCCGTTTCTACTTTTCGAATTCTATTCTCGTCTCTTCAGTCCTTTACCCTGCAATTTGTTGAAATCAGACAAGTCCCTTGGCAAAAGGTTTTTGGTTTATTAGAAGTTCATTGAGGAATTAATTATGTCTCTTTATACATATTAAGCACCAAAGTGCCTTGTCATGCAAACAAAAACAAAAGTTTTGGGTCAAATATGCAAAAAAAAAAGTTTGCAGAATATGACCATGATTTAATATGCCCTTCCCTTGGTTAGGTCATTGCTAGTTGAGAGATAACTGGATACAAGAATGTTTTTCTGCTTATATATCTAAAGTTAATTTCAAACGCATCTCTCCAATAATATCATAACATGTCAGTTAAATATATATATTTAATTATAATATTATAACGAATCAATTAAAAGATTATGTTAGTTAAGTACAGTATCATATTATTATTGAAGAAGCAAGGATAAAGACAAAAATAAGGTGGACATATGAACTAAATCTGTAAATGACTCAAGTTGTTACCTGATGAACGAGACACGACATGTCCTTTCAGGAAAATCAACCTATGCAAATAGCCACATATCATTCATATTTAAATTATAAAAAAAAATAAAAATAAAAAAGACAGATGAATCTGAATGCAAATTCCCCTGCCTTCACAGTTCACACTCGAGAGCTTATCCAAATAAAATAATAACCCGACATGTCCTGTGGCACACAATGTTTTGTTTTTTTTTTTTTTTTTTTTTTTTTTTGTTTTTTTGTTTTTTTGTTTTTTTTTTTTTTTTTTTTTTTGTCTGTCAGTCAGTGTTTGAAACGACAAGTAGAGTTTCTTTAATTCTGCTGTCGTTTTAACAGAAAACGACATACGTGTAAAAGATTGAACTTGACTAATTGTGTAATAAACTACATGTCGTGTTTGTCAAAAAGAAATCTATTTCTTAGTGCATGAACGGCATTTCCTTTTTCCGTTTGAAAAAATCTGTGCTTTTTTTTTTTTTTAGGGGAAAACAACTTTGGATTTTAAGACAAGACACAATCTCTGTTTTTATTTACTTATTAAAAAATATATATCTGTTTTTTTTTTTTTTTCATTTTCTTGTTTTTAAGAATCGAAATGTCGTTTTTCATAGAAAGTTTTGCTGCCCCTTGTCATATACTGTCGTTCACAGATAGCAAGCCCATGTCATTCTTCTTTTTGGTCTTTGACAGCAGAAAACGACAAGCCGTTTCCCTGTAAAGTTTGCTTTTTGTTTGTGGTCTTGAACTTTATGACGCTTTGAGCAGAAAACCACATACGTTTGCTTTTCAGCATTTTCATAAATTACCGAGAAAACAACATGTAATTTTAGGAAAATCAATTGATGCAAATGGCCACAATTCATTTATATAAAAGTTGTATCTTGTATTCCTCAAAAGAAAATAAAATAAACTGAAAAAAAATGGAGATTTTTCTAATCAAATGCTGCAAAAGTAACAACTCTATCTTTTGGTCTCTATCTCTTTAAGACGCAACTAATAAAGTCATTATATCAAGAGTAGGCCAATAACTCATATTCTTTTTAGTTAGTTGTTCTTCTTTTCTTTTTTTTTTTTTTTTTTTTTTTAAAAGCAATATCTCCTATTCTCTAGCATGTTTTTAATTTGGCAAGCATTTAAAAGAAAAAAAAAAAATCAAGGATCTTTATCTCAAACGGGGGACTTGTTAAGTCAAGGATTGAAGAGAAGTTAATAGAATTCAAAAGTAAAAACTGAACAAAACAGATAACAGAATTTTTCTTGTATTCATTTTCTTCCATGCTAATATCGGCGAAAAGATAAAATAGATAAAGGTAACGAAGATCCTTAACAAATTTACTATATAAGCTAGTGATTAGTGAACATAATTACGAAGAATGTAATGCTTAAACTCCTATATGGAAGGTGATGATCTTCCCCATATCTTGTTACTTTTTGTTTAGAACTTGATTTTTGGAAACTTAATTCAGATTATGGACTAACATCACTGCAAGAAATAGAGGAAAAAGTATTTCTTAACACCAATAATTCGACGATCTCTAAAACGTACGATAACAAAGGAATGATAAGACAACCGATTGCGAAGTGATTCTTGCTGGAGAATACGAAAAGCTTTTTCATATCATTCGGAAACTCACTACAGCATCAGAAGAAGTCTTCTCAAATCCGCTTATCTCTCTACTAAAATCCGACAGCAGGTGATCAGAAAAAACGATGGCCATCTTCTTCAAATTTTTTGCATTCTTGAGAAGGAACTCTATGAGCTCTAATTCGTCGTTCTGTTGACTAATGACCTCGATTGTCACAAACGTCAAATGCTTCAAAAAGGGCGTATCCTCCAACTTGCTAACATCCATGTCTCTGCAACCAACCTGCGTGTCATTTTAAATATTAGATCGCATCAGAATGAAAAAGTACGCCGTATTCTAACGAAAACTTGATGACATCGAAAAAAATCATAATGGTGCAGTACGTATTGATATAGTAAGTTTCCGTCCATTCTGTCATATAGTCGAATGAAAGTACTATAACAGTCTATATTTGAGACGGAGAAAGGTATAAGAACATACCATTTCCTTACGCATATGATCGAGAGGATTATATTTGTTTCTGCTAATAGAAAGACCACACAAATTTGGAGTTCCTTTTAAAAAGGTTGTCAAAAAACGCTCTGGGTTTGCACTGCTGCCCGTAACACATATCCCTAGTGCTAACAAATCTGCAAACCAAGTTGGCGAACAACCCTGCTTAAACAAATCCTGCAATGTCATCGTCAAGAATCGTTGTCATAACAAACGTCACACAACTCGATATTTAAAGCATGTCTTCAACAATCAAAAATTATGAAGACATGCTTCCTTATCGGAAATAATACGTTTTCAAAAATTCGATAAACTTTGGTGAAAGATTATAATTTAGGAAATTGCTGTGATTTAAGTTAGTGCAGCGTATATAACTTATACATATAGTCCATTGTACAAATCCGAAAACTTTATAGTAAGAAATTTATAAATCGATGTTACTTACCTGTAAACAGTGATCGTATAGAGCTAGACCATCACAGTTGCAAAGAGCACGAATAGCATGAAGTACGCTCCGATTAGCAGAAGTTATGCCGGAAAAGGGGTCTAGTAAAATATTGGAAAATTGCAAATTCTTAAAGTTTTGCGCAACCGAGAGGTTCAAAGTGTTTCCTAGCCAATGCAGGATTTTAAGGTTGGGAGTAGAAAGTTGAAGTACTCTGTTGCCAAAGGAATCGAATCTCCAAACTAAAAGAAAATGTCGAAGTATTTCAGCAGACACGTGAAGACGCCAAAGGCAATCATCATGAGAGGAAATAGCCAACATGTCAAGACAAGAACTGGTGATGACGATATGAGTTGTGCCTTTTATGTCAGTGAGGGCTAATTTCTTAAGTAACTTGCAATGCGACGAAATCCAATTTCCAAAGGAATCGTCGATAAAAACAGATTCCAGTTGCAACTCCTTGAGAGAAGAAGGTGATCGTAGAGTAGCGAAGGAGGACGGAGTTTCGAGAATCGCTATGCCATGGTCGTGGAATGACATATCAAGACTCTCCAATGATGTGCAACAGAGAAGACTAGATGGCAGTGTGAGTTGTGATCCGCTTGCAATGCTGACGTGAAGATCAAGATTCTTGACATTCGCCATGACTGCATTGAGCAACCTTGAGAGAACGCGAGACTCTCTGTTGATTTGGTGATGCCATCTGATGCAACAAGATTGAGCATTAATCATCGGTTTGCGTTGGGAGAGAAACCTTTTGATGTACTTCATTAGCCGCGCTCGTTTGGTTGCGTTGTGAGTGTATGGAAGAATGTCGAAGTTCAAGAACGGGGTGGATATGCAGAATTGTCGACATTGCTTGGAAGCAACACTCAGTCGAGAGATGTCTTCCATGGAAAGAAACAAAATAACTCGATGCGCAACGTCTTCGGGAAGATTGCTGAATCTGTCCATGCTATTTGTCCTGAGGAATGGTTTCTAAGTGTGGGTTGGCCGCGGAAGAAGAGAGGTTTTTGTACGACTAAAGAAGGAGCTATATATGGAAAGAAGCTTAATCTTACTTTATATAAGTTGTCCCTTCTGTTGAATTTTAAAAAATCCTTCCCGAGGTTTATCCCAAAAAATAAATTTAAAAAAAAAAAAAAGATAGAGAGGGAGAGCGTGGGAGAGGATGACAGAAAAAGAGGTTTTGAGTCGAGACATTATTTATCATTTTTTTTTTTTTTGGGAGAATTATCGAGAATCAGTGAACTTTTTTTTTTAAGATCCAACTTTTTTTTATTATTTAAATTTTTATTAGTTTTAATAATTGTAATATTTGGTATCTTTCTTTTATCTTACAAATTTAGTAACAGATCAGCAAAACACAAACAAAGTTAAAGTAATGAAAGAGATAGTGATAGGAATTCATGGAATCTTTTATATTTTTGAATACCAAGTTACCTAATCTATTTTCCTTTTGAAATAAATGTTTTAATTTATTAATCTTTTTAGTGAAGTTTCTAATCAATAAACGTAACTTACCCAAATCTAAATGTAAACAAAAAATAATTTAAAAAAAACTTACACAAAAACTCCATCAGTATTAATCGGTTGTGGCGTAATTGTACAATTGTCAAGTTTAAAAATAGCACTTTTCTTTCGGTTATGGAATTCGCATTGATCATGATCTTCTTCCTATAAGAGAAAATAAATAGTTATTATTTATTAATTTCTACAGTTATTTGATCAGATTTTAATTTATTTTAGTAATTATCTAGTTTGTTGTTTAATTTAAATTCCGAATTTATGTGATAAACGAAAACAATATATATAATAACATAATGATAAAGGGGACCGTAAGGAAAAAAAAACATTAATAATAAAATTTTAACGACGAACACATTTGAGTAAAATTACTCTAAAGCAGAAAGTAGGGGGGAAAAAATAGTATTTGGTGCGACACTTTTAAGTAGTAAAAAGTAGATAATACTTTTGCACCATTTGATTACTAGAATCTCCTCTCTTTTTTTGTTTTTTCTTTTTTTTTTAGAATAATCTGCTGATTAGTGACTATTTGCTTCTAGTTGCTTTTTATAAGGTCCTATTGCCTTTACTTGTTTAAGGATAGACGTTTATACACCGCCAATACTATTTTGTTATTGAAAAAAAAAAATGTATAAGAAAAAAGAACAAAATTTACAAAATAAACATTCTTAGGTGGTGGGTAAAATTTCTGAAGTGAAGCATTTAGTTGATTGTTTCAAGAGTCCCTTTAAACATCATATACCCAAAAAACAAAACAAAAAAAAACAAAAAAAAACAAAAAAAAAAACAAAAAACCAAAAAACAAAACAAAAAACCAAAAAAACTAAAACTAAAACTAAAAAACGTCAGATGAATCTGATTACAAATTCTCCTGTCTTCGAACTCAAGAGCTGATTCAAATATAATAATAACCAGAGATAGAGTGCCCTATGGGACACAATGCTTTTTGTAAAGTTTACTGTCATTTGGTGTTCAAAACGACAAATCGTTTCTTTAATTATGTTCTCGTTTAGAGAGAAAACGACTTAAAGTGTAAGTATAAAGTTCCAAGTTGACTAGTTGTGCAGTAAACTACATGTCGTTTCTGTTGAAAAGAAATCTCTTGCTTATTTCATGGAACGACATGTCATTTTATTTGGTGAAAGAACTTTGGATTGTGACTTGTGAGAGACAACACATAATATATACTTTATTTTGTTTTATTTGTTAAGAATCCATATGTCGTTTTTCTGCCCTTTGCCATATGGTGTCGTTGACAGATAACTCGCACATGTCCGGTATTTGAAATGCAGAAAACGACAAGCCGTTTCCATGTAAAGTTTGCTTTTTGTTTGTGGGTCTGGAACTTCATGACATTTTGAACAGAGAACAGCTTACGTTTGCTTTTCAGCATTGCCAATGAATTACCCAGCATATGACTCGAGTTGTTAACTGACGAACGATAAACGACATGTCGTTTCAGGAAAATCAACCTATGCAAATAGCCACATATCATTCATATAAAAGTAGTAATCCTCAAAAGAAATATATATACATATATATATATATATATAGAAGGAGATTACCAATCAAATGCTGCAAAGTAGCAACTCTTTTGGTCTTTATCGCTTTAAGAAACAACTAAAATCATTATATCAAGAGTAGGAAAATGCCTCCTACTCTTTTTTTTTTTTTTTCTTTAAAAAAAGGAAAAAAAAAAAAAAAACAATATCTTCTATTCTCTAGCATGATTTTATTTAGACTTGTTTGAAATTAACTTCAAGAAATAATTAACTAAACATTGAATTGGCAATGAACTAAAATGCATTTGCCAAGGGACTTATTTGATCTGAACAGATTGCAGAGTCCAGGACTGAAGAGAAGAGAATAGAATTCAAAAGTAGAAACTGACCAAAATAGATAATCGAATTCTTCTCGTACTCGTTTGCCGCCATGCCAACGTCGGACAGAAAGATAAAATAGATTAAATATAATGAAGGTCCTTTACAAATTTTCTCTATAAACTGGTGAACAAAATTACGAAGAAGGTAATGCTTAAACTCCAATGGAAGGTGATGATCTTTTCCAATAAGAGTATTTCTTAACACCAATAATGCAAGGAATCTGTTGAATCTTTAAAAACTTGTGATAACAAAGTCGTTCTTATGACAGAATACAAAGAGCTTTCATAACATTTGGAAATCCACTTCAGCATCAGAAGAAGCCTTCTCATATCCGCTTATCTCTCTACTAAAATCCGATCGCAAGTCATAAGAAAAAAATACGATCATCTTCTTCAAATTTTGTGCATTCTCGAGAAGGAACTCTATCTGCTCTAACTCGTTGTTATCTTGACTAATGACCTCGATTGTCACAAACATCAAATGTATCCAAAAGGCAAATTTTCTATCTACGTCTCAACTGCAGTGCAAACGTAATAGTAGAAAAAAAAAAAAACTTTACTCCTATGAAAGGAGATTTTTAATTCTACAATGTCTTTTAAACATTACTTACATCAGCATGAAATGTACGCAATTCCAACGAAGGTTGATGAGATCAAAAACTTCACAACGGTGCAGTACTTATCGATTTGGTAAGTTTCCATTCCCTACGAACCAAAGAAAGGTTCAAGAACATACCACTTCTTCACACATACTATAGCAAGTTTTTATTATGACTCTGCCAATAGAAAGCCAACGCAAATTTGGAGCTCCTTCTAAAAAGGACGTCAGAGAAGGCCCTAAGTTTGTGCTGCTGCCCGTGTTCCATATGTGTAGTCTTAACAAATATATCCGTGAACACAATTGGCGAACAACTGAGCTTAAACAAATCCTGCAACATCATTGTAAGGAGTTCATTGTCACAAAAAACATCACATAACTTGATATTTAAAGCGTGTTTTCAGACATTCTAAAACCTGTTGTCTAGGTACTTAGATATCAAACCAAACACTTTACAGTAAGGGATTTATATATCGATATTATTTACCTTAATACAGTGATCATATAAAGATAGAAATCTACAGTTGCAAGCAGCGCGAATCACATGAAATAGGTTCCAAGTAGCAGAATTTACGCCGGGAAAGTGAATTGGAAAGATTTTGGATGATATCAAATTCTTCATGTTTGCAACAACCGAGACATTCAATAAATTTCCTGTCCAAGTCAGGGTTTTAAGCTTGGGTGTCGAAAGTTGAAGCACTCTGTTGTTAGGTGAATGAAATCTCCAATCTAAAGCCATGACTCGAAGCATTTCAGCGGACACATGAAGATGCAAAAGGCTATTATCCTGCGACGACATAACCAACTCTTCCAGAGAAGAACTGGTGATAACAATGCAAGTTGTCCCTTTTATCTGTTCAAGGGATAATTTCCTAAGTAACTTGCAATAGGACGAAATCCAGGTTCCAAAGGACTCGTCGAGGCGAACAGATTTCAGTTTCAACTCCTTGAGAGGAGAAGGTGATTGGAAAGTAGTGAAGGGCGACGGAGTCTTGAGAATACCAGTGCCATTGTCATAGAATGACATAATAAGACTCTCCAATGGCGTGGAACAGAGAAGACTAGAAGGCAATGTGAGATGTAATCCGCTCGCAAGCCTGATGTAAAGATCAAGATTCTTGACATTCAACGTGACCGCATTGTGCAACCATGAGAAGACGCGATACTCTTCGCTGATTTGGCGATACCATCGGATGCAACAAGATTGAGCATCCATCCCTTTGCGTAGGAAGAGAAACCTGTCGATGTAGTCCATTAGCAGCGCTCGTTTGGTTAAGGCATAATGTCGAACTTCAAGAACGGGGTGGATATGCAGAGTTGTCTACATCTCTTCGAAGAGAGACTGAGTCGAGAGATGTCTTCCATCGAAAGAAATAAGATAACTCGATGCGCAACATCGTTGGGAAGATTGCTCAATCCGTCCATGCTAATTGTCCTAATAGACTTGAACATAGTACTAAACTTCCAAGTTTTCTTGCTTTCCTGCAAGATCAAGAAGAAAGGGTGTTAGAATTGAAGACGTGCCTTTGGTTCCAACCTAAAGTTTTCATCTCAGTTTTTATCAAAAAAATCAACAAAAATTATAACTAGTTTTTTAGAAGTCAACCAACTTCAACTTAAAAATTTCATTCCAAACCCGTGTACTAAATACAAGCTTAATAAACTTACCTTACTAGAGAAAGAGATACAAAGATATGCTTAATCTTACTTGATATCAGTTGTTTCGAGTCTCGTTCTTTTTTTTTTTTTTAAACAAATTTAGTAACAGATGAGCAAAACACAAACAAAGTTCAAGTTGTGACGAAAGAGGACTTTTCGCAAACCTTAAAAGTTTAGACAGAAGGTGAGAGGAATTTATCAAATCGTTTTTTTTTTTTTTTTTTTGCCTTTTTGAGAATTAAGATTTTAGTTAATCTGGATGCCAAGTAACCTAATCTATTTTCCTTTTGAAATATAAATTTTAATTTAGTAATCTTTTTAGTTAATTCTAATTAATAGACGTAACTTACCCAAATATAAATGTTAAAAAAAATAAATAATAAAAAAACACTCCATCAGTGAGTGTAATTGTACAATTGTCGAGTTTAAAATAGACATTTATTCTTTTGGTTATGGAATTCGCATTAATTATGCTGTTCTTACTATAAGAGAAAATAAATATTTACGTTTATTTATTAATTTCTATAGTAAATATCATTGATTAGATTTTGATTTCTTCTAATAATTATCTAGTTTTTTTTTTTAAGCAATCTAGTTTGTTTTCTTAACATATACAAAAAAGACAAAAGCTATTCGAAGTCTATTGCATCTTTTTGTCATGTGTGACTCCCTACTTTTTCCCCTTTTTTTTTTCCTTTCAATTTTTGCTTTCTTTTTTAACTTTGCTTTCTTTCATACCCCCTTTTTCCTTTCCTTTTTTTTATTTTACTATTTTTTTTTTCATTTTCTTTATCCTGTTCAAGATTCCCTATCTAAAAAACTCTCCTAAATATACGCATACTTAATTTGTGTTTTATGACTCTCTCAAATACTTTTTTTTTCCACGGTATTTGGGGGGAAAAAAAAGAGCATGCCTCTATCCTTTTGTCATATGTCATTCCCTCTTAGTTTCCTTTTTATTTTTTAAATTTGACCTTTAATAGCATTCTTTCATACTTTAAAAAAAAAAAATTCTTTTATCCTTTTAAAATGAGATCATTATTCACTCAAGTCCGACGTGGTCTCTTTTTTGTTTGCTTTCTTTTTTTAATTTATTTTTCATTCTTCTTTTACCCTACTAAAATAATTAATATTAAATGTATCATTATTCTTTTTTTTTTGTAATCTTCTCAACTATTATTTTTTTACAGTACTACATAATTAATTTTCTATTTGATTTGCTAACTTCTCTATAATTTGTTGCTACTAAAATATTTTTTAAAAAAATTCTATCCTCTAACATAAAATTGTTATTAATAAAATGTCGTCATATATTTGTCTCCTTAATTGTCTCCCAACTACTATTTTTTCATAATACCTCATAATTAATTTTTTTATTTAACAAATAGATTAAACACATGGCTAGTTTAGTTTAAAGTTTGAATTTAAGTGATAAACGAAAAATTTACGTATAACAAAATAAAAATAGAGGGAACCGTAAGTTGCTTTTTCTAAATGACATGTCGTTCCTATTTTTACCATTAGCAACTTAAATCCTTTACTCGGTCAATCATGGCAACGCTGAAAGGCATACGTATGTCGTTATTCTGCTCAAGACGTTATGAAGTCGTATATAACGGGGGAAAAAAAAAAGTAACGACATAGCATATGAAAGCTTCAACAAACTTTTTAATTAAAAACGACATGTCGACTCTAAAAGAATAACAAAAAAACAGAAAAAAAAAAAAAAAAAAAAAAAAAAAGGTAATTTCATTACTTGTATCCACGCTCTTTCAAAAAAAAAAAAAAAAAAAAAAAAGCATGTCGTAATGAACTAAATGACATATTTCTATTCAAAAACGACATGTAGTTTACTACACAACTAGTCATACGTATTTCTGGTGACGTTGATATAAAGGGGAGACTTGAAACTACCAACCAATATTTTCATTGGGAAAATTATAAAATCAGTCTATTTATTGCCTTCTCTTACTATTTGTTTAAATTTTTGATCATTTATTAAAGGTTAAAAAAAAACTAAAATTATTATAACTGAGCTAATAATTCAGATACATACTTTTTAAAGGACAATAATGCAAATCACCATTTCAGAAAAGGCGACTCTCATTTAACAGATAAGAAGTAGGGCACCCTTCGCATGTGTCTTGTGCGGTCACAATTTACACACCAAATGTAATTCCAATATGATCATGAAGTCCGAGAGAGAGAGAGAGAGGACAGTTGGAAGTGAAAATTGGCTTCTTAAATTTGAAGATTTGTGATAAATGTATAATACTCAATAGGACATACATGATTTATAACCATCACATTAAATCTACTACAATACTTTACATTATATGAAACCACTGTCGTTGTCATCGTTAAATGTCGTCACTAATGGCAAAATGGTCATCATTAAAGAGTGATACGCTTAGAGACGATAGTTCTTCATCTGACGTTACCTAAAGCTTATGCAACGAATAATCAACAAGGAGAAGAATTCACTAATAAGCAGCATTGTAAATATATATATATATATATATATATAACAATATTTAATATTGGGCAAATTATCTAATACTAATCAATTATAGAGATTCCTAAATACAAAATTCAACTTTACTTAATATACTCTCGAAGATTATAGGAGTTTTGATATTGAACTATAATAAAAGGAACCTATAAGAATGAATCTAAAGATTTAGTATTTTATTTTTTTTCTTTTTTTGTAATTTCTTTCTTTCTTTTTTCTTTTTTTTTTTTTTTTTTTTTTTTTTTGATCTTCTACAAAAATGAAGACAAAGAAATATGGACAAAAATCGTCAAGGGGTGTAAGAGTGTAAAGAATAAACAACAATCAGCGTAGGAGCACAGAGAATATAGACAACAATCGTCAGGGAAGTGTACAGGGCATAAGAAAGGGCAATCATCAATAAAGAGCACAAGAACTTAGGGATAACAATCATCATCAGAGGGAATAGGGACGATGATCATCAAGAGCGGACACATGAGAGTAGGAACAACATCATTTTGTCAAAGCAAAAATTATACTCATTCTAATCCTTGATACTCCGTGTGCCCATGCGCCATCTCGTGACGATTGTTGTCTATGCAACGTCTTTGTGCATTCTCTTGCCAATACATCCTTGCACTTTTGCATCCTCCTTCATTGATTTTTGTCTCAACTCTATCTTGATTTTTGTAGAAAATCAAAATAAAAACAAAATAAAAAAAATCAAAGAAAGGCAAAAAATAAAATTATTGAAAAAAAAAAAAAAAAAACTCTGTCATCACATGATCATCAATATTAGTTCCATCCATTACTTTACGCTTCAGGGTTGAAATTCCTTTACTCTCTCTCTCTCTCTCTCTCTCTCTCCTCTCTCTCTCTCTCTCTAACCTCAAAGATGAACTATTTGATCGACACGATTTTTCATTGAAACGACAGTAGATTTCAGGAACAGAACGACAAGTCGTTGTGACAGGCAACGGACGAAAAACCTTCTATACCTAAACGATCTGTTGTATATTTCTTGAAAATGTTTTTTCTTTTCTTTAAAGAGGCCAATGCTAATCCCAAAGTCAAGACTTTTTTTTTCTTTTTGGTCTTTGTTTTCCACCAACTTCCATTGCAAATTGGTAGGAAACACTTTTTCCCCCCCTGCCTACACTTTTTATCAAAAGTTCTATTGCCTTAACTTGTTTAAGGATAGACGTTTATATACTACGTACAGTCTACTTAGTTATTAGGCTTTTTTATATTGGTGCACCCTAATCTTATTATAGAGTTTTAATTTACACCTTGAATTTTTAATTTTGATAATTTGCACCGCAAACTTACAAATCTGTAGTAATTTATATCCCATTGATAAACAATGTTGATATTTTAATGAAAATTGATACTTTACTTGTGTATAGATTATTAATTAACAAAGATTAAAATGATTATTTATATAATTAATTAACAATCCATGTATAAATCACATATCAATTTCCTTCAAAATCTTAATATCATAGTCAATGGGTTGCAATTTGCTATATAATTGTAAGTTCATAGTATAAATTATCAAAAATAAAAGTTTTGGGTTTAAATTATAACTCTATAATAAGTTTAGGACGTACCGATGTAAAAAAGCCTAGTTAGTATTAAAAACAAATTTTAAAAGACAAAAAGACCAAAATTTACAAACTAAACATTCTTAGGTGGACGGTAAAATTTACAAACAAAAAGGAAAGATGAATCTGATCACAATTCTCCTCACTCACTCCAGAGCTGATTAAAATATAACCACACATTTAGGGCACCCTGTGGGACAAAATGGATTTTTTTTTTTTTTTTTTTTTTTTTTTTTTTGGGTATAAAGTTTGCTGTCATTTTGATGTTTAAAAACGACAAGTCGTTTCACAATTCAACTGTTCGTTTAAACAGAAAACGACATATGGTTTTAAGTATAAAGTTTGAAGTTGGCTAGCTGTATAGTAAACCACATGTCGTTTTTGTTGATATAGAAACGACGGTCATCGTCTTCAAATTTCGAGCATTCTTGAGAAGGAACTCTATCATCTCTAATTCATTCTTTCTGTTGACTAATGACCTTGATTGTCACAATCATCAAATTATATAAAAAATAGGGCATATGTCGCAATTCCCATCTTCTCATGGTTCGGCAACGAACCTGCAGTGCCAAAACGTATATCGGTATATAACAATCAAAGAAAGATAACTCCTATGAAAAGAGACTCATAATTGAACAATATATATGCTTTAAACATTAAATCACACCAAGAACGAAAATTTTGCAACTCTAACGAAACTTCATGAGATCGAAAAAATTCATGCCAGTGTAGTACGTATTAAGATATTAAGCTTCTGTACCCTAAGCCAAAGATTTTTTCCATCATATATACAGTCGAATGAAAATACTATAACGGTAGAGAAAGGTATAAAGAACGTACCATTTCCTGACATATCCTATGGAATTTTTTAATGTTGTTTCTGCCTATAGAATGAAAATGCAAATTTGGTGTTCCTTCAATAAAAGGATTTCAGAGAAGGCCCTAGGTTTACACTGGTGCCTAAGGCTCATTGTCATAACAAACGTCACATAACTCGGTATTTAAAGCCTGCCTTCCGCTGACAAATTATGCTGCAGCTGATTTCATACCGAGAATAATTCGTTTTCAACAGTTCGATAAACTTAGGTGAAAATTAATTTAAGAAACTGATGTAATTTAAGGTAGCCATGTATATAACTCATTTTACAAGTCATACATATTTCTATTTATTTTTTGACAACTATAGTCCATTATGCTGAATCAAAAACTGTTGTACTAAGAAGTTTATATGTCGATGTCATAACTGTATGCTGTGATCGTATAGAACTAGAACGTGACAGTTGCAAACGGCACGAATATCATGAAATAGGCTCCGATTAGCAGAAGTTATGCCGGAAAAGGGCTCTGGTAAAATAAAGGAAGATTGCAAATTTTTCATGTTTTCAGCAACGGAGAGATTCAATAAAATTTCCTTTCCAATAAAGGAATTTAATCTTGGGAGTAGAAAGTTGCAGGCCTCTGTTGTTAGGGGAATCAAATCTTCAATCTAAAACCATGATTCGAAGCATTTCAGCGGACACGTGAAGATGCAAAAGGCTATTATCATGAGACGAAAAAACCAACTCTTCTAGAAAAGAACCGGTGATGAGGATTCAAGTTGTCCCTTTTATGTCTTCGAGTTTTAATTTCTTGAGCAACTTGCAACGCGATGAAATCCAGTTTCCAAAGGACTCGACGATGTGAACAGATTTCAGTTTCAACTCCTTGAGAGAACAATTTGATCGGAAAGTATTAAAGGAGGACGGAGTCTTGAGAATGCCAATTCCATTGTCGTAGAATATAACATAACAAGACTCTCCAATGATGTGCAACAGAGAAGACTAGACGGCAATGTGAGATGTGATCCGCTCGCAAGCCTGACGTCAAGAACAAGATTCTTGACATTCAACGTGACCGCATTGTGCAACCATGAAAGAATGCGATACTCTTTCGTTGATTTGGCGATACCATCGGATGCGACAAGATTAAGCATCCA
This sequence comes from Ficus hispida, assembly GCA_025413025.1. Taxonomy (NCBI): domain Eukaryota; kingdom Viridiplantae; phylum Streptophyta; class Magnoliopsida; order Rosales; family Moraceae; genus Ficus; species Ficus hispida. The sequence continues at coordinate 28,307,551 of CM046373.1, forward strand.
TCCCTTTGCGTAGGAAGAGAAATGTTTCGATGTAGTCCATTAGCCGCGCTCGTTTGGTTTCGTTGTGCACGTATGTAGTAATGTCGAAGTGCAAGAATGGAGGGGTGGATATATATATATATATATATATATATATATGCAGAGTTCTCTACATCTCTTGGAGGCAACACACAGTCGAGAGATGTCTTCCATGGAAAGATATAAAAGAACTCAGATGCGCAACATCATCGGGAAGATTGCTGAATCTGTCCATGCTATTTGTCCTAAGAGGCTTGGGACATTGTAATGTTTTTCTTGTTTGGGACCAAGAATTGGGGTTTAATAGCACTTGGGAGAGATGTATGGCTTTTGAGGGCTTTTCTAGGACTAGTAGGAGAGAAAAGGAGGGAAAAATTCCTTCACGAGGTTTCTACAAAAATAAAAATAAAATTAAGAAGTTACCCAAATTTTTTAAAACCAAAACTTTACAAAGAAAAAAAAAAAAAAAAAGACAGAGACAGACAAGCAAGCAAGCAAACACTAACTGCGGCCAATCCTCAAAAAACTCTATAAATAGAGGTTTGGCCAAGTGTGTTGTGTTGTTGATTTTTAGTCAAACTTTAGATACTTTTTCTCTCATTTTTGTCTTGCTTTTATTCTCATATTTTCCCTCTAGAATTTTGTAAAAATGCTTTGCAAGTTAGGCTAGAGTTTTTGAGTTTTTTTATGAGGTTAGAGAAGATCCTAAATGTGTAGTGAGCTTGTTTGGGATTATGATTTATACATTTGAGTAAATAATTTTCTTTTATCTTATTTTTTTCTCATATCAATATATTTTGTTACTAACTTTTATATAAATTTAGTCAAGTTCTTTTTATATGATTGTTGCATGACATGATATATTGATAGCATTATTTTATAAGTAATATTTTACTGCAATATTGTCTATATATTGTTGCTTTTGGATTTCTCATAAGATAATTGTTGCTAGTTCTTAATGTGAGAATTTTATCCACTCAAATACATTTTAATTCCCAAGTTCTTCAAATCTTTATTTTTCAATTGATTGTTTTGGATGTGAAACTTTCAATTGAGTCATTTTATGAATCAAAATCTAACAAGGTAAACGAAACATATAGAGGATTCTTGATATCTTACCATTTTTAATTATTAAATTTTCTTCATTTTAAATTACGTTGTCTTTTAATTTGTTTCAAAATCACAAAAATACTTCTTTATTTTCTTTATCTGATTGCTTATTTCTCTAATGCTTTTATTCTGCTAATCTTTTCTTATTTGTTTCTATCACCTCCCCGTGGATACGATCGCCCGATCTGTGCTATAATTGACTGCTTTATTTCGACACAATTTGGGCATAATCAATGGTAAAACCTCCTTTCTTACCTTTTGTTTCCCTCCTCCAGAATTTTACATCTTTCTTTCCCCTTTTATTGTACATCCCTCTTATTAAACTCTTTCATACATTTTTCACGTGTTGTTATAGTGTTATCAACATGTGATTAAAATCATTTAAAAAAATTATCCGTTGCGAACTAGTCAAGTAAATTATATGAGTTACTTTCACAAACAACCATTGAATTATGCTCTCACTTTAAAGTTGGTCTCTGACTTTTAATTTTATACATAACAATACCTCAAGTTTTTGTTACGAAAATGGCCCCTATATAGGTATTTCATCACAAACTAAACGAAAGTTAAACACTATCAGATCATGTGAGTTTTAATTAAGGCTAAAATCATAAGTGGGTATTTTTTTATAGGAAAACCATACCATCAAGATAATTGTATGATGTAAAGTTTGTGTTATTTATTTTTTTTCCTTAAAATACAGTTTGTTTCCAAAATATCTCTAATTTTAGTATAACTTCCTTTCAAAATAAAATTGATTGTAACTTTATCTATAAATAAAGTTTCTGTGATTAGTAGATATTCAATTTCTTTACAATATTTTATAGAATATTGACAAAAAGAATATTGGTGACAATAGAAAAGTTCAGGTGTGTGATAATAAAAAATAAAAAAAAAAATAAAAGTCAAGAGTCAGCAAAAAAAAAAATGGTGCATAGGGGTTATTTATAAATTAATCTAAATTATATGTGTAATTAAAAAGTGATGTTTTAATGAAAGAAAATGGTATTAATAGACTAGTTTTATTTTAGAGTAATGTTAAACACATCAATTCTTATCTTAATTTTTTATGTATTGATTCACATATCATATTTTTATTAATAAATATAATTAATTGATATAATAATATAAATATTTATCTATTTAAAAAATGATAATTTATATATATTAAAAGTTAAAATTTTAAATTGACGTGCCTTAGTTATATTTTTTATTCTATTTTAAATGGCAATCTGAAGGGCTCAACATGCCCTTTGTCTTTGTCCTACACTTGCCACCATCTGCTCTGTTTCTGCGACTATTAATGTAACCATTTCCACTTTCTTCTTCTATGCCGTTCACTCTCTCTCTCGTGTCCCTTTTTCTTTTGAACTTTTTTCACTTCAGTTGAGAAAAAGATTTGACTTTACCAATCGACAGAGGAAAATTTTGCAAAATTCTTGGGAAAAAAACTTCTTTCTTTTTGCGCTCTCCGGTGAGTTCCTCCCTTTCATTGCGTCAGATGTATTGAAGATCCTAGCTTTCCATTATCATTTGTATTTTTCTTTTTTCAGTAAGCTAATTTACATGGTTTGGACAGATTTTGAAAAGGGGAAAATTTTGCATCTGGGTCTCTAGGGATTATTGAAATTTTCTTTTTCTTTTTTTTTTTTTTTTTTTTTTTTGTTTTTATTCATCTATTCCCTAGTAAAGTTGGTGGGCTTTGCTTAATTTAAGCAGAAACATGTGAAGTTATATGAATTTTTCTTTCTGCTATTCTCTTTCCAGTGTTTACTTGTTTACGCACACACACATATATATATATATATGATTATTATATGGTCTTGCATTGCCTTATTGTCTCTTAGTGGCCGTGTTTATAGAGAGAGTAAACTGAATGAACAAAATTTGAGAATCTGTTTTTCGTGACGTTTGTGGTTCTCATGAATTCCTTCATCAAGAAAGAAATAGGAAAGACATGAAACTAAGGGGACGTTTGGCGTGACAATTGAAGTTGTAGTTTTGGAGGTTGGTTTGGAAATGTGTGTTTAATGGAAGTGTGAATTGGAATTGAACTGTCATATAGTGTAGAAATTTGAAATGTTTTCAGAAAATGAAATATGTGTAATATGGATCATGTTTCGTTCCTCTTATCATTCTATGTAATTTATAAAATATATATATCTGATTTCAACTTGAAATAAGAAAGTTATGGATGTTTAAAGCTTGAAATTTTGCAAATGAAAAAGAGAGATTTGGAAATATAGAATTGGGAGTTTTGCAATTAAGTAGTCAAAACTACGTCTGGAAATAATATTCCAAACGGAGGCTAAAGTCTAAAGATCATATTTTGTTTTTGTTGTTTTCTATCTATCTTAATCCGAAGAGTTGTTTTCTGTCCCATTTTCATTTCAGCTGTTGCAAGAACGAGAGAAACAAGTTAAATGTCATATTTAAGTCTTGATCATAATTGATGGAAACTATATCGAAGTATCCCAAGACAAGCATTGACAAATTCAGCTGTCTTCCTGTTGATGTTGCCCATAAAGTTCTTTCCTCTCTTTCTATGAAAGACATATCTCGCTTGAGTGTCGTTTCCAAAAAATGTCGACAACTCTGTATGTCTGTCCCATTTTTGACTGTGGATGACACAAAATATAGAAGTAGCCATGCGTTAAAACGACGGCTAATGAACTACCTAGATAGATTTTTTATTCTACGGAGAGGAATGGATATTCAACGTTTTCACTTCACCTGGTGTCTGCAAATAAGCATGGTTGATGAAGAAGAGTATCGTGTTCTCTCATGGGTGCATAATGCAGTCATATGCAATGCTAAAAAGCTTCGTCTTGACATTGCCCTTGGAAGGCAATCAGATTTCACACTGCCGCATGATCTTCTTGGTAGTGTATTCTTGGAGTCTTTTACATTGATATTCCGTGGTGGATTTGGCATTCTCAACATTCCGTCAACCATCACTACTATCAGATTCTGTTGTCTCAAGACATTAAAACTAAGATCTGTCAAAATCGACGAATCATTTGGCAATTGGGTTTCATCTAGCTGCAAATTCCTTGAGGAGTTGGTGCTTATTTATATAATAGGGATAAAGAGCCTCACCATCACCAGTTCTTCCCTGAAAATGTTGGAAATCTTTCATATTTATGACCTCATCCATCTCCATGTGTCCGCAGAGGTACTTGAACGAATGGCTTTGATCTGGCTATTCAGCTCCCATAAGGACAGAGGACTCCAACTTTTTACTCCCAAGCTTGAAATATTCAATTTCCTATGGGTAGTAGATATGTTCCGTCTCGGACTACATCCCAAGCTTGAAATATTCGATTTCGTATGGACAGGAGACATATTCAATTTTCGATTAACGGAAAACTTTCTGTGCGTGGTTGAAGGCAGAATGTGCCCAAAACCCTCTTCTCGTGTCACTGCTTATAATAACCTTGTTCATCTTCTTCATGTTGTTAAAAAGCCCAGAGGTCTAGTGCTATATGCTGATTCTATACAGGTAAATAAGATCGCTGCTCTATTCAGTAATGTTTTAAAACATGTCAGTGAAGTTCCTGAGTTTAAAAGTATTTATGAATTTTTAGTTAGTCCGTTTAATTTTGCTTTGGTGACTAACTGAAATCCGTCATAATACGCTCACACAATCACTCTTTCGCTATCGATCTATATGTATATGACGTAAAATCTGTTCTACCTTATATTGGCATTGTTTAATTTGCTTAAGCTTTATCTTAGTTTCATCAAGTTGTCGAAATAGTAGATCGAGATTCGTAAGTGATCAGCTGCTGCATAGTTCTTTACAATGGTCATCATTCTGGTAGCAACAGTCCTATCATGTTACCGACTCATTTTTTTTCGTGCAATTGTTATCCTATGCGGAAATTAAGTGCACATTGATTATGTTGTTACAACACGGTTGAATTGCTTTTAGAATTAGTTTTGGAGTTTGGCTTTTGATTGTATAAAATACACTTGATTTCACGTAATATGATACTTGTCATAACACTCGGTCTTAAAAATGATGTTGCAGGATCTGTTTATGCGGGGTCATCTGCCATATTTGCTTACAGATTTGTTAGCACTACATGTATTACTTACGGGGGCGAATGACAACCTAGTGCCGATGCTGGAATCCTTTTTCAAAGGAACACTGAATCTGCGTTGGCTTTCTATAAGCCGAAAAGATACACAGAGTTACTCTACTGCTAGTGAAGAGGTATCGTTACACCGTCTATCTCTAGTCAACACAATATTCTGTTTACATTTTCATGTTCTGTTGATGTGCTTCTTGGAATGGCGCCGCAGGAAGATGGTAGAATCATGGGACATGACGAATTGCAAGGAATCCCGTTTATGCATAATCTGAAGTTTGTGACGATCGAACTCGTTAGTCGGGGGGAAAATGAGTTGGAGCTGATAAAGTTCTTGCTTGAGCATGCACGCAATCTGCAGAGGTTGACTGTCTTGTATGCTCCTCCCTTGCCATCAGATGTTGGTAAAGAGATAACCGGATACGAGAAGGCTTCTTCGGTCGCAGAACTGAAATTCCGTCCGATATAAAAGCGTTCTCTTCTCCTTGTGAGAATCATTTGCATTTATTTTTCCTTTTTTTTTTTTTCCCTGAATGAATCATCTCTTGAGTTGAGCTTCTCAAAGAATAGATCCTCATCCTCTTGCGTTTCTTAAGGCAATGTTTATTCCGTTGTCTCAATTTAGTAAAAATAAGCTCCTATAGAGGGATAGAAGAATTAGATTATTGCTCTAGCATAAAAAATAATAATAATAATAATAATAATAATAAAATGTTCTTCTTTTATGCTTCTCCCAGGGAATCACATATAGTTTCGGATATAAACAAATACAAAGAGTGTTACTTATGAGAATGTTTGTTAAAGGTCCTATCTCAACGAAGAGTGTGCTTTCTTTATGGGAATGTTTGTTAAAGGTCTCATCTCAACGAATGTGCTAATATTAAAGATATTTTGGGTTGTGATTCCAGATATTCTCTATTGAGTACTAGATTGACAGAAAACAAAGCTTCACATGTAAGACCCCCCAAGAGAACTACTCAATACTTGAATATTTGACTATTGACCCACCACGACAACCTACTATCGCTAGATTATCACACTCGGTGGTTATTGACTGCTTTGGTTAGTTTCAAACTTTGTGTTCTTTTGTGAGGTCCTTTTACATTAGGATATGCTACTGATATTGTCGTATTTTTTTATGATATAATGAGTTTAATGTAATATGATGATTCAAAATTATTATATGATTAAAAAGTTACTGTTCCAGAAACAGGTTCTCCAATTTTGAGCATTCTTGAGAAAGTCACAAACTTCGGAATTTGCAAAAATTAGGTGTCTTCCTATTCAGAAATATTTTTGGGAAAAAAAATAGTTAAAAACTAACCTAAGTTAACGAGAGGGGGCACATTTAGTGAAAAAAAAATTACAGAGATATATGGATAAATGACTTTTTTCTGTAATTTTTTTAATAAATGGTGTAACTTTTGTTAAATTAGTTAAATGATTTTTTATTAAAAAAAATCAAGGATTGATTATGTATAATCAATCATGGATTTTTATTCCTGGTTAACGGTCATCTTTTTAAACAAAAAAAAATGATTATTTATTTAAACAAGTGTTTGAAAACTATTTATCTATGTAATTTTTCAAAAGAAAATATAGAGTTTGGGGTATTTGAAAGATGTATTTAAAAGATATGAGGAATTTTTTTTTTAAGTACTACATCAACGTATAACTTTAAGTGTCATACAAAATAATTCTTCATAAAAATAATGATAAAGGAAAATATTACAATTATATATTTGAGAGTCGATAAGAAGACACCATCAAAGTCTTATTTTTTATTTTAAAAAAGTACACATGTTTTTAATACTTAAAAAAAAGTACAAACATGTTTAACTTACCCACACAAATAATAATAATGATAATGATAATGATAAATTACATTTTCTCCTCAATTTTAGTTATTGTCACAAAATGTCCTAAAATTTTAATTTATAACATTTTTTCCTCTGTACTTTGAAAGAGTTTTCAAATTTTCCCCATCAATTAATTTTTTGACTAAAAAAATATATATAACACTCGTTGAAGCGTGAGTTGTGAATATTAAATGTGAAATACTTATAATTAAGTTTCTAAAATAACTATTTAGGATTAACTGTTATTTTTTTTTCTAATATTTCTCTCTTATAGATAACTTCGTTATTTCACAATAAGGGTAACGGATGTTAAGAGTATTATTGATATGTGTCATTTCATAATTCTATACTTAATATCCGTAACTGATGTTTTCAATGCGTGTTAGATGTATTTTTCATCGAAAATTTAATTGTGGGAATTCACAAGCTTTTTCAAAGTTCAAGGGTAAAGAATATTACAAATTGAAATTCAGATGATATTTTTGTGATAAAACCTAAAATTCAAGGAAAAAGTGTAATTTGTCCTAATAATAATAATACACATGTTTCATTACCCCAGTTGTTCCTGATTTAACGGCTATTGACGAGAAAGATCAATGAAACTTCTATGAAACAGAAGGGAAAAATACGAAGACAATTGAAGTTATAATTAATTTTGGCAAGAAAAGTCCCTGATTTGGTACTCCTTTTTTTTTTTTTAATGGAAAATTTGGTACTCACATTACTTATTGGATAAGTTCAATCTATATTTGTCTATTGGTTTCAATAACTTGAACATTAAAATAATAATTGGGAGATATCCACTGTTATTGCCTTATTCATAACTCACAACGCATGATTCTAAAAAATTAGATTTTCATTTTATTAAAATCACGTCAAAATAAAATAAATTAAAAGATAAAATCAACAAAATCAAATTAATATCTAATCATTTAAAACACCGCTCTATTAATAAATTATTTTTTTCTCTGATTCTATTAAAAAATTTCTCATGATAATTAAACTAGCGAGAAATGATTATCGTAATAACCAATTAAAATAAAAAAAATTAAGATGATGAGGTGATAATTTGACATGAATTTGGTGCAATTAAAGATGACAGTGGTTGTGGTTTTAGTTACGTCATCCTAATAAAAAAGCTATTATCTTTTTTTTTTTTTTTTTGGGAAAAAGGAAGAAAAAGGAAAGAAGGTTCGATTTGGTAATTATCTGCATGCCTTTTTATTTTAGATGATTAAATTGCCTTTTTTGTAATGTGGTGTCACTTTCATGCTTTATAGTAATAACAATAAAAAAAAAATTAAGTAAAAACATCTGGTGGAACCGCACATTGTTTTATCAGTAAACGTCATTATAAATTAATCGTCACATCAACTTTTAATCATATGATTTATGGATAAAAATAATTTTATATATTATGTTATAAATTTATAATGTGAATATTTATATATTAGAATTATTAATTTAATAATTAAAATAACAATACATGTCAATATGATAACATATTGTCTATATATAAATTTTGCCAAAAAAAAAAGTGAAAAATAAATGATATAATTACCTAAAAATTAAAATGTATTATAATCTCTTTTTTTTAGTTTCATTATGATCTGCTTCTTTACATATATTTCTTATGGCTGTCAGTTACCATTTTGCGTGTATTGTTTGTGCGGGGTAAAATATATATATATATATATATATATATGACATGTACATAAAGTGATGAGTAAGGTTGATATCTCATTTGATCCTCGCGGGTATCTCTGAAAACACCTTGACACTGCCAACACTACAACACCAACACAACACAACACAACACGTTTGACAAAACTCTCAAAACCCACCAAAAGTAACGCTTCACTTTCTTTCCAATTCTTACCTTATTTTTTTTCCGCTTTTTTTTTTCTTTTTTTTTTTTTTTCGGGTACACTCCTCTGTTTCTGTCCTGTTTTCCTTTCAAATCTCAATTTTTTTTCCCCCTTTTCAATGGGTTTTTAAGGTCAGAGAGATCAAAATTCAGGAGGCACAAAATACAGGTTTTGTTGGTGAAAACTGCTGTTGTTGTGTCCCTTTTGACATGGTTTTGGTTAAAGAGATCTGATGGTCTTGGTAAAGGGTGTTTCAGCTGAAAATTGTAATTATATATATAAATATATAATATATAATATATATACATATGTATGTATATTTTCACATATATTTGACCAAAGTTGCCAAGTTTTTGTGATAGCTTTCATTTTCTTCCCAGCAAGAGAGAGGAGATTTTTGGGCCAATTCCTCTGAATCTTGACAGTCTCCAAAAGGTATTGACTTCATCTCTTTTTCATCTGCTTTCTGTTGCAATCTTGTACACCTTGTTTAGTGATAGAGGAAAATTTTGTGGTTCAGATAACAAATTTTATGCATGTTTTTGTGGGTCTTTCTTGAAATTCTCATTCGATAAGATCAAAGTCGGTATAAAATATTTAGATTGTTCTTGTTGTTTTCTTTTTTTAAGAATTATTTTCATCCATTCCCCTAAAGTTTAGTGTCATTCTCATTTTCTCCCCTAAACTTAAAAAAAATTCCCTCATTGCCCCCTAACATTGAATGGTCTTACTTAACCCCTTCCACTGAAATTTTCGTTAAAAAGAGACGGAAAAAAATGCTTTGTCGAGTGCAGATGCAGTTATGTGGTCTTTTTCGTTTGTTTTTAACTAAAGGGGTTTAGTAAGATTAGTTTCCCTCTTTTTCAGTTTGTTTTTAACCAAAATTCTAGTAAGAAAGATAAAGTGGGACTAATTCAAGATTTATGGGGTAAAGTCGGAGTTTTTATGGTTCAAGGGGACAAAGTGAGAACGACCCTGAAGTTCGGGGGCATGGATGAGATTGGTCTTTTTTTCTAAGCAATGCAACTTGTTTCTTCTTGTTGTTTTAGGAAGAACAAAAAAGTTCAATCTGATGGAAACTATATCCAAGTCTCCAAGGACAAGCATTGACAGATTCAGCAGCCTTCCTGACCATGTTGCCCATCAAGTGCTTTCTTATGTGTCCATCGAAGACATTTCGCGATTATCTCTCGTTTCCCGAAGGTTTAGAGAGCTCTGCATATCCGTCCCATACTTGATTTTCGATGTCATTCCTTATAGAAACAATGCAGTTAAGCGAGCTCGGCTGATAAACTACCTCGATAGGCTTTTGTTTCTGCGCAAAGGGATGGATACTCAACGCTTGTACATCCGCTGGTGCCTGCAAAACGGTCTTGTTGATGAAGAGTACCGCATTCTCTCATGGTTGCAGAGTGCAGTCATATGCAATATCGAGTTGCTTGATCTTGATATCATCCTTGTAAAGCAAGTAGCAGAGTTTTCGCTGCCGCCAAGTGTAGTTTGTTGCAGATCCTTGAGGTTTCTTAGAGTGAATTTGCGTGGTGGCACTCTCAATTTCCCATCTCCCATTACCACCTCCGGATTCTGCTCTCTCCATACCATGTCATTGCAATCTGTTCGAATCAACGACTCCTTTGGCGAATGGATTTCGACTTACTGCAAGTTCCTAAAGGAATTATGCCTCGAAGACGTAAGGGGGACAAAGAGTATCGTTATAACCAGTTCTTCTCTTGAAATATTGAAGATTTTGTCACCTCATGACCTCTTTACTCTTCAAGTTTCCGGGGAGATGCTTGGACGGATGGCTCTACGCTGGAGATTCGATTCCCCTGCCAATAGAGTACTGCAACTTTCCGCTCCCAAGCTCAAAAGTATGTTTTGGGAAGGAAATATATTGAACTTCCGACGCATGGAAACTTTCATGCACTTGAGTACTGCTGGAATTTTTTTCCGACCCTCTTCTGACTTAAGCGCTTCTACTTCCGAGAACCTAGTTCGCGTTCTTCGCAGTGTTTGCAACATCAAAGTACTAGCTCTACATGATAAGTGTATACAGGTATATAACAACACCCTTTTCTTTTTCTTAAACTCGGTGGCGAATTAAGATGGTTCGGTCGAATTAGTCTTTAAACCAACATATGCTCAAGGTTATCAATGACGCCATGTTTGTCATAACGAGCGGTGAAAATGTTGCAGGTTTTGTATGAGCATGGTTGTCTCCCAACTTTGTTCACGTATTTGTTGACGCTACACATCTTTACCGCCGGTATCAGCAAAGACTTTGTGCCGAGTATGGAATCACTTCTCAAAGGAACGCCAAATCTGCGGTGTCTTTCCATAAGCGGCAAATTCATGCAGTGTCATGCTAATGCCAAAGGGGTATGCCTTTACTATTCGTTACGAACTTGAAAGAGAGACTTTACAGAGTTTCCTACGTTTCGGGTTTAACCATTTTCTTGTTGGTTCTGTTGACAAAAAACTGTTGGATTGAAGGTCAATGGCGAAACTGAAAATGCCGGAACGTGGGGATTGAAGAACTTGGTGTTCATGCACAGTTTGAAATACGTGACGATCGAGCTCATTAGCGACGGGAAGAACGAATTGGAGCTGATAAAGTACCTTCTTAAGCATGCGAATAATTTGAGGAAGATGACTGTATTTTGTGCTTCTCCATTGCAATCAGATGTTAGTAGAGAGGTAAACTTATATGAGAAGGCTTCCAATGCTGAAATTAATTTCCTTAAAATATAAAAAGCCTTTTTTATTTCTCTTGTAAGAAATTTGTTCAATTTGGATATTGTCTTTTGAGTCTTCATGAACTAATGAACATAGACTATAAGCTTTTTATCCTCTTGTGAGAATCACTTGCATACTATAAAAGGCGTTTTAGCACTTTTCGCCCCTCGAAGTTTTTGGGCTTCGAAAAAATACCTCGTGAAATTTTATGCTGCTCACGTTTTAAGCTGTTTAGGGGGGTTAATTTGCAAGATTTAAAAGTTTTCAGGGGCAATTTGTTAAAGCACGAAAAGTTCTACCAACACTCCTATAATTTCATATCCCAACTTTTTTTTTTTTCCTATTTTAATTATTTGTCTTAATTAAGTTTTTTGGGCACCCAATTTATTAACTTGAAAGAAAACTTCCTAGTTTTAAATCTGGTATTGAAAATCTGCACCTCCTCTACAGAATACATAAGCAAAAGCAAAAACAAAAAAGAAACACAAATGGCCTCGTTTGGAGAAATGGTATAAATCAAAATTTTTATCTCAGTTTTTGTCTTTTTCTGATAAAATTTTTTATCTTTTTTAAAAAATCAATAAAAATTACTATTGAAATTTAAAATTTTCAACTCAAATTCATTCACCAAACGGACATAAAAATCAAAAAAGGCGGTCCAAGAAGGGTGACGAATGTATTGTAGAAAGTGCATTGGTGCTTATAATAGTATATAAAAGATAAGAGATAAATTAAAAAAACAAAAGAGGGCATGGTTTAAAAAACATAGGCATGCTTTTCGGATTTTAAAAAACTTAGGGTCAAATGTAGGACCTAACTAAAACTGACGGGTGCAGTTTTTGGATTTACTCTATATATATAAATAGCTAGAAACCCGTCTGTAATAGTGATTTTGCTGATTGGAAAAGGTAGAAATAATGAGTATGATCATCTTTGCAAATATAAAACAACCAAAAAATTTACATAATACTTCTGAAAAAATTGTTGGTAACCAAGTAGTAATCTAATGGTATCCCTGCTTGAAGAGAAGGTGCAAATTTATAGGCTATTATCTAGATACGAGCATTATCCCGGAAAAAAATAATAATAAAAAAAATAAAAATAAATTGCTCATTTGGATTCTTTTTTTTTTTTTTAATGAAATTATGATTAAATCTTCTAAAAAATATATTGTTAAAGGATACTTAAAGTATTTAAAAGAATGCAATTTGATTTTTTTTAATTAACAAAGGTTAAAAATTTTACAAATAAATATCATGTTTATTATATATGATTTATCATTTACAGATAATCAAGAAGAAAAAAAAACTAAAAAATCCAACTTACATGCGTTGTATATATGATTAATTCCATTGAATTTCTAGTATTTATTAGTAAAGAGAATCAAGTTAGACTAGTTTAAAGAGTTTAGATACCCTTTACTAAAAAATAAAAATAAAATGTAAATATAGGATCAAATCATAACTTTATAAAAGATTAGTGACTAAACAAATACTTGAAAGAGAAGAGAGAGAGAGAGAGAGAAAAACAAAAAAAACAAAAAAACAAACCTCACGTGAGCACTAACCTCCCAAGTACCAGGTCATTTGCCATTTCTCTCCTGCGAAGGGAACCCTCTCACTCTCAGAACTCCTTCTCTCTATTCTCTCTCTCTCTCTTCTCTCTCTCTCTCTTCGTCATTGCTGGGATCAGTTTTCCTCCCACTATCCTATGGGTATGATTGCTCTTTGACAACCTTTTTTTATTGCTCTGACAGACTCAACACCCATATGGCTTTGCGGGTAATGTTTTGGATTCTCAAACCTTTTCATTTTCTTCTGGACTTTGGATTCTAGCTCTTCTTCTTCTTCTTCTTCTTCTTCTTCTTTTTCTTTTCCCTCTTCAATGGGTAACTTTTTTAATATTGCTACCGTGACTGTGTTTGATAATTTGGATTTTTTTTTTTTTTGTATTTTTTCTTGTTCTTGTTTAATAGTTGGTTTGGTTATTTGTGGAAAGAAATTGTTTGGTTTCCGAGAAAACGTGAGAAAAGAGTTGAAAATCTTCCCAGCGAGGCATTTGGGTTGTGGAAGAAGGAATAAAAATTCCCCTTCAATGATTTATGATATTGTACTCAGCCATATAGCTTTTGATTATCAAAGCTTTGAGATTTAGCAGTTTAATTAGTGGAAAATTCCATTAACTCCCTGTTATTTTCCCTCCTACAAAATCTTATAAACTTTTCCCTATTGAATTTTTTTTACTATATTACAATTTTTTTTTTTTTAGAAAAACTTAATTTCATTTTAAAATATAATTTTTTTTTAAGTACTCGTATTAAAAATTTAATATCTCAAATAAATCAAAATCAACTCTACTACCGTATAATATTCAGCCAAAAAAAAAAAACATTCTACTGTTTAATTTCATAATTGTTTGCACGCTAAATTTTAAAACTAAATTAAACTATATTGCAATCCCAGTTTATTTAGGGGAAAAAAACTAAAATATATAATGATGGTAAAAGATTTTAACGTTGTAGTTTTGATTTGAATTCACGTCTCCAGAAAGAATTTCTGACTCCGTCACTGCCAAGGATAAAACTTAAGTTCAAATAGACATACAGTCCCCATACTTGTATATATACACACATACTTAGAAGTGAGATTTAGTTGACATCTTTTTTTTTTTTTTTTTCCCATTTCTCGTTTATAAGGTGCTGCAAAACTGCTGGAGTTGCTTATTCTAAGCCAATTAGAACCCCTCAGCAAAGGGAGTACCTAAGTTTTGTACCATGAATTCTCTCGTTTCACCTTCGTCTCTCCACCTGAATCCGTCGTCCATCAGCCGCTTCCCGCCTCGCCGTCGAATGCAACCTCAAAACAATTTCACGAGCCGCCACATTCGAAATCCTCGCCTCCATTGTCCTCTTCCTCCGCCTCATCATTCCATCTCTCACAACTCGCTCCATGTTCGAAGCTCGTCCATTGGTGAAGCAATTCCTTCAAATGAGGGGGAGATACCATTGATCGACGTCGAAGAAGATTTCTTCGAAAAAGATTGGTCTTTCCTTGATTCGGATGACCTCATTTCCAATCAAGATTACAGCCAAAAGGTTGGCAGGATCATTGCCGCCGGACAGATTGAAGAGAGCTCAAGAGTTATGGTTTCTACTGCCTCTGAAGGATTTGTGGATCAGTTGGTTGATTCTTCACCCTGCAATCTTTTGCTTATCGTTCATGATTCGCTTTTCGTGTTAGCCGGGATTAAGGAGAAATATGACAAGGTTAAGTGTTGGCAAGGAGAACTGGTTTATGTACCGGAAAAATGGGCTCCTTTAGATGTGGCCTTCCTCTATTTCCTTCCTGCTTTGCCCTTTAGCCTTGACCAGGTGTTTGGAGCACTTGCAAAGTGTTTTTTACCAGGTAATCTTCTTCAAGAAATTCGTTAAAGTTATCCTTTTAATTTTTTAATTTTTCATTTGGCAAATAACTATGTAGTTACTACTTCCAGTTCCAGTTGTGTTTGGTAGTGTTTTGGAATGATTTATTTTGGATTTGAAAATAGATATGATAATATTTAGGAAAGATGTGGCGGGCTGATGGTTGGATTAGATTGGAACTAGGAATCTAAGGTAAGGTCGGAATGGCAGGCCAGATGGGAAAACACAAAAGGTCGGCCCTTTATCCATTCCCGCCTTTTGTCAAGAACGGTAGGGCCAGATGGGGGCAGCAGGGAGGGAGAAGAATTCACCCCCCCATTCCTACCTTTTAGCGTTCGCGCCTAACACCCGTTAGTCACTTCGCTAGGATGGATGGAGATGATTGTTGCTTTTAGAAAGATTGGTTTGGGTACAAGAAAAAGTAAAAATTATATTTAGGTATATTTATGAAAACATATGTTAAGTTACATAGCCTCAGAAAATGAAAACAGAAACGAGAAAACAACTTTCAATGATGTTTTATTTTCTGAAGTGCCACCAGTTCTTCATTTTCTTCTTATTCTTTTTTTTGGAAAACAAATTTTTCTGTGTTATTTCACCAAAAAATAAAAATAAAAATAAAAAATAATCACTTGTATAGGTGGGAGGGTGGTGATTAGCCATCCCCAAGGAAGAGAAGAGCTAGAGAAACAGAGAAAGCAGTATCAAGATGTAATACTTTCCGAATTGCCGGAGAAGATGACTTTGCAGAAAGTTGCAGCACATCATTCTTTTGAACTGGTTGAATTTGTGGATGACCCTGGATTTTATCTTGCTGTTTTGATCTTCAGAGATGCAAACGGTTGATTTTTTGTTTCATTTAATCTCACAAGTTTTACCTGTTGTGTCAATGTTACAATCTATGCAATTATGCAAAAGAAATTTTTTATTTCATCTGATAGTCTACATTTTTTTTTCTTTTTCTTTTTCTTTTTTTCTTTTTTTTTTTTTTTCATTCATTTGGATGAGTTTAGTGCAAAAACATGATTGGTCATGTCTACGTGAATCGATGATCACCCTCAACGATTTTTATCTAGGCACATAAAGGAAGAGAAATTTAACTCCAACCTTATATTTTATCCCACCAAATGACGGCTAAATGATTAATTGAATGGGATTTAACAATTGAAAAGTTCGATCGTTACTAAAGTTTAAATAGGGATGACAATATGACAGGGTCGAGAAATGCTCCCTTGTTTCTATCCATGCCCTTCTAAATAGAAGGGTCTGAGAACCCTTGTTGGGGTGCTTTTCTCATGTTTGCTCCTATTTCCATCATAAAATTAAATACAATTAAATACAATTAAAGACGTTCGGAACAAGATAAGTTAAAATTCATCCTAAAGTCAAAGTTCTCACAAAATAAACTAAATTGCAACAAGACATGTATAAAAAAACATAAGGGGTTATGATTAATATAAAAATATAACTTAAAAATAAATAACATTTATAATTTTTTTCTTAAACTTGTGTATTAGGACGGGGATGCCACAGGAATTATTCACCTGTGCCGCCCCGACTCCCAAATCGGAGACAAGAACTAATCCACATCGTTGTCCCAAATCCAATCAACAATCAATCCCTCATTCCTGTCTCAACTGGGGCGGGTGCCCTAAGAAAAGATGCCATCCCTAGTCTTCGAGGACTAAACTAACAATATAAAGGAGAATTTGAAAATAATTTGGAGATTTTACGAATTGAACTTGGTTTTTCAAAGACCCCTTAAGGATTAATTTACCAAAGACAATTTGCGTTTATTTTTTACTTGAAGTAGAAGCGAAATTAATGCTCAATCAATATTTATATAATTAACGTGTTTTAGGAGGCTCAAAATCCCAAAACAAAAGGATTCTTAGACATTTTTCCTGATTCCCACATGCTAAAACAAAACTTCATTACTGGTAAATACTTCATCAATTAAAAAAGAAAAAAAGAAAAAACTTAACCTCGTACAGAACTTTAGAACATTATGGCACTCTTCTCAACCTTTTTTTTTTTTTTATCTCTCTCTCTACATGAGGAAAAAAAATAGACAAATTGGATAAAAAGAAATATTAAAAACCTCAAATTATGGTTTCTCTCTCTCTCTCTCTCTCTCTCTCTCTTCCCCCAAGCAAGCTTATTGTGTAGTATAAAGACCAAATACCTCAAACTTTCATCACAAATAAGAAGACAGGGACTGAATTTCTCAACAGCCACCTCACACCTTCTCACAACTAAATTAGAAGAAAGAAAAACTTATTCCGTTTCTTGCCTCGAACAAGTTGTACTCTTCAATAGTAGTCTCTTTCTGACCACAGGCAGGATCGCCCTCCGCGGTATCCGTTGGAGATTTCGAAGAAAAATTCCCGACAATCTCTTCTTTCGCAGGCACAGGATTCGGCTTACATCCTGCTGAAAGAGCCACAGGCCCACCAAAATGGAACAAGGAAAAGCTGGTGTCACCTGAATGCAATTTGCCAGAATCGTTGCTCTGAACACCTTCAACCGGCAGTGCCGGTGCTTGTGCTGACTGCCGTCCAACCGGATCTGTGCTATCGTTAGTAGCTACATTAGGAGGTTCCTGCACATGTGGCTTCGAAATCTGAGCTTGCTCCTCTGGGTTTATTACATTGGCTTTGGTGATCGGCTGATAAAATGGAACCGGCCCAGGTGCATAAAGAGGAGTAGCTGGATGCTGCAAAGGACCATACTGCATGCAGAAGCGCGAGTTTCCGTTTATTCCATAGCCTCGAGGATCGGCATACAAATAGTGGTTCAGATGGGAGAAGGGAAGTAACCCGTTATTTGGAGCCGCTGGCCACGACACTGGATTTTGATGATAATAACCCAATGCCGACGGAGCTTGAAACACAGGGAAGTGTATATTCTGGTTATGCATGGGAGAAAGCATGCTTTGATGTTGAGAAGCCATATTAACAGCAGAGAAACCGTTGTCGAAAGCATGACCAACTTTTGTTGGTAGAATCCCGATAACAGTATTTCCTGCTCCATTCTGGGAACCGGCAGACATCCAGCCTCCCATTGGCTCTCCTCCATTCGTGCTCTGATTTTTCCCGGTCGTGACATTATGGCACTCTGAGACATTATTTTGAACGAAATCTGAAGTTTCTTTTTCTTCAGATTGCTGGCTGGAATCTTCTGAGTCCGAAGTGGATGAGGTTTCATGGTTCCCGAGATTTGAAGAAGCTGTGTTGCTGTCCCCCTCCTCACTGAGACATGACGAGCAGTTATCGGAACTGGAACTGGTACTCACAATATGATCAGAAGTCCCGTTTGAAGAAGAGTTGACATAATTTAGTGCAGCACGGTCCACGCATACTCTGGTTTCCTCGTGTCCTTCCTTTGAGTTGAAAGGTTCCTCTTCTCCCAGGTGACGTTCATTCTGGCAGCCTAGATCACTTCCAATAGCTGAGTCTGTAGATTCCTTCAAATTGTTATCCTCCTCAACGTCGCATGAATTTACGCTAAACTCGCCTGAACATGTACTACCAGATGATTTGACAAGGCTACTATTAGGCTCTGCTCCCTCAACCTTGAAAGTAGACGACTTCAATGTAACATCAGAGTCCGAGTTACTTCGGGCATACTTTTTCTGTGACTCTAATGGTTCCCAAACTTTCTTGGAATAAATATCTCTACCAGAGGAATGTAAGGAGATGAATTTGGTCTTGGGTCTTACATAACAATCACGCATGTAATCTAATTGATTGTATTTGCTACCACGATAGAATTGCTTGGATGTATCCAAAGTAGACTCTGACTTACTCCCTGACTTCATTTCCCGACCTACTTTAATTGGAGAAACATGTGGTTCAACCTTTGCCCTATATTCAGTGTTTTGGTTACAGCTGCAAGAATCAAAGTCGAATCTGTCACTCATTCTGCCATTGCTGGAGCAGTGAAACTTCTCGCCGGACTTAAGACCACATTGTCGACTATTTGACTTTGTGCCATTTACCCTTGATTGCCTGTTTGAGAAGTTGACGACCCTCTGAGTTTCAATATTGTCACCGAAACATCTTACCTCAGATCTAACAGCACCACTTTCTGGAACAACTGCATAACGCCGTCTGTCAGGCCACTTAATGGCCACATCTGGTTGAACATCTTTCAGAAGCTTTGGTCTCCGCCGGGTATATTTTATTTCATCAAAACCAGCACCACTGCCATGGCCATTAGTTTCTCCACCATGAAAATCCACGAAGGTATGTGCTCTTGAGCTAATACAACCATTTGAAAGCTTCTCATCTTGAATATCAGGAGATCCAGGCCTGGATGGAACATTATCACCTGCTTCACCAGTTGAGTTGCTGCAGCTAATGGAATTATTTGGCTCCTCGTCAACAGCTAATGACGATCCTTTCTCCGGCAAATCAGGAACATCAGGAGATTGCTTCCGCTCACAAGAGTTTTTACCCTTATCCTTTTCTTTTCCTTTTAAGCGTTCCTTTCTTCGAAGCTTTTTCTCCTTTTCTTTTGTTCTCCTTCTCTCTTTACGTTCTTCTTCTTCACGCTTTTCCTTCTCTTCCTCTTCAAGAAGTTTCATCTGTAGGAAATATTATAAACTTGTCAGAACTGTTTTCCCCTAAAGCAATAAACTGCTCTCTTGCAGGTGACTCACAGCATCTAATGTGAAAAATTCACAAGATTCACAACCTGCTTCTCTAGTGTAATGATTTCTTTGCATGCAACATGAACTCGCTCTTCCAACAGTTTTAGTGCAAGACAAACAAAGATGCTATGTGCATTTTGGCGGGCTGTTCCTTCTCTAAAGGCTTTTTCAACCTGGAAAAAATATAAAAATAAAAATAAATAAACAACAGAAACAATCAGCATCAAACTTTCTATTAGCAGACATCAAAACGTTCTACAATACACTGGAACAACTACACAAGCAAATAGTGAGTTGACTAGGTAGTTTCTATTAGGCTTCCCCGATTACACAGGTAAACTGACCCTTTAGGGAGACCCGAGTGGTAAAACTTTTCCAGTTTACCTTAAAGTCATATAATCAAGCATCTTTCCAACAATTCAACATGGCCAATTTGTCTTTTCCTTCCTCTCACAATGCTTGCTTAATAAAATTAAATAGACAACACAAAAACAATATGAAAGCAGAAAAAGGCATGCATTCTCCTAAAACCCCCCAAAAGCACGGTATAGAAGAGCCTTTGAACTGATTGGAACATCTCTTGTGTGTGTACAACCACGTGAGTACATATTACACAACGAATACACACTGTAAAACAGCAGTCAGCACTCAGCAGACTGAACGTACCTGTTCCTTGAAAATAACAGTTGCAGCATCTAGAAGAAACTCTCGAGCAAGTTCAGGACTCTTCGCATGTTTTTGAGGACGGGAGCACTCTCCATCCATCTCATTCCCATCCTTGTCCATGGAATCATCATCCTGAAATAAAAATATTATACCAGTATAAGTTTTAACTCCCCAAAGCACTAATAAGAGAAACATTTGTCAAATTGTCTAGGGGCGAAAAAGAAAGTAGAGTTGGAAAGCCTTAGGAAAATTGAACTACCTCTTCTTCTTCGGCTTCTTCAGCATGCTCAAAAAACCTTCTGATGCTCTCTCCTCTTGTAATAGTAACATAGCCATCCCCAACCACAAGCCTGCAATGCACGCACTGCCCACCTTTCAATGCATGAGCCTTTACGGAAAGCTCAGTGCAGCGGCCATTTACTCTCCAAGCCCTCAAGGTGATGAAGCATGCACTTAAACCACCAAGATCTAGACCATCAGCCTTAACACTTCCCTTCATGCCAACATTTTCAAAATCGAGAATGTCAGATTTTCCCTCGCCTGTTCCAACTGCCCACTCAAAGTGCCGGTATGTGCCAGTAGTGTCAGCAAAAGTATGGCGCCAGTCAGCATGGATAGTATCATCAAACACCTGCAAAGCAACAAACAAAATCAAACTGGCTTGCAAATTATATCGACGTGATATGATCCAAAAGAAGCTACATTACATAGTCTAGTTTACAAATCATCATCTTCAGCAAGTAGTCTAGTTTACAAATCATCATCTTCAGCAAGTTGTTAATCCAATGATAAATCATGCATTAAAAAGAAAAATAGCTATAAAAAAACGCCCACAATAGGGATCAGATGTAACAGGTTAAAGAAATGCACAAAGTAAAACACCTCATATTGAAAGGCTGCATCAGCAACACAAAACCAACTAGTGCACCGAGGTTCTCTTCGCAAGCGCTTCAGTTCCTTCAGCTCCTTGAACTCACGAATAACATTCCTCCTGCAATCTCTGCAAAATCTCTTGCTGTCAAACCTGTTGCAACAACTCAAATCCATAAGAAAAATACAATATTTCTGTATAAAGCTTTTTGATCAATAAATAGCTGAGAATCAACTGAAGGGTATAAACTAAGAGACATCACTCAATATGCGAGTTAACTTTGCAAAACCAATACTCCTTAGGAAGAAAATCTGGACGAAGGCCAACAAATAACTTCATTCTAGATTCGAACTACGAAAGTACGAAGCTTGCAACACATATCAATTAGAATTAGAAGTAGAGATTCTTATCTTCGAAGACAACCAATTTTATTATGCTTGATATAAACCCCACAGATTCATAAATGTACTCATAGCTATAAGGTTGTCCTACCGTTCAAGAATCTAATATTTAGGTTCAGTATAATCAGTTTAAAGAACATGACCTTTGCACCTAGTGTCTATCACTGCTTCTCTCCACATACCTTTCACTCTCTTAAAGCCCTCAAATCATGCAAACAAGTCAAGACTATTATTCTTTTATGCATTATTTGCAATTCGGTCCTATTCTCCTTGTGAGGTTTATATCAAACTACTGATGCTACGTTTTTAGCTTCTATTGCTGTTAATAGGACCTTAGGAATTGATAGGATCACGATTGGTTAACTCCTTAAAACAACCTAAACGTGCAGCATAAAATACTCCGAACAGAGAATATTGCTCAACCCTCCGGTCTAGTTATTTCCTCATCACAAGGATAGCAACAGGAAGCCTTCATATTGAGTCTTCCAAGGGAACCGTCATCGGGGAATATTTCAAGTTTTTTCTGGCTTCTACATTCTCAACTTGTGATTAGTAGTGCCTATACATTCTGCCCAGAAACACAAACAACAAATTGTGAAGCCAAAGCCCAACTTATTAAGGAGGTGGATGATCATCTAGTTTTCCAGCCATTGGCTGCCCTCATAAAAACCAACCTCAAGGTCCGTTTCAAAATATTAGAATAGTCTTTATGAGCCCCCTCAGTGAAGCCTTCCATTAAACCACCTGTCTATCCTTTGTCACTTAACAGCTTATCAATCACCGTTATTATGATCTAAGCTGAAGCTTGCTGTTAACTACCATCATTTATAATCCTTCCCACGTAAACTGAATGCAAATCCTTTTCATTTGAACCGCTAATTCAGGTTGAACTTGCATACTTCTCCGACCCAAAGAAGACAGTATAGTTTTAGTCCTATCTAAAATAAGTTCGTTTTGTTTATACTGCCAACAAGGACTCCGTTCTTTTTTTAAAGACAGATTTACCAGGGCGACCATCCCCAATATCAGCATTAATGTCGAGTTTCCAACAATAACTGAGTCAACCATCCACACTTTGAATTCCAGTGACTTGCACTCAATTTGAAACAAAAAGGATAAATGAACAACTAACACCTGTACATGAGCCTCTCAATAAAATCCTCTTCCTTCATTCTTAAAAGAGATTGCTGAGTTTCCTCTCCAAGGGCTGACCAAAAATCAACCAATGTGTCACATGAAAGCCTGGCAGTATGCAGTGCGCATGTTTCCCTTGTCCCATGTCCTCTGCCATAACCTACCATTCCTTGGCTTATCCAACCTCGACCTCCCCCACCGCAGGCATCAGGATAAAGTAACTCCCGTTCTCGTTCCCTTGCACGTGCACTATCAAATACCTGATTTAAACAAAAATATCAGCAACTAAATTGAAGGCATAATATATGGGTTTCAACGTGTTTTAGACTCGTAAGAATTTACATTTTGAAGCCCTTTGAGAGACTTTGAATACAAATAGCAATCCATAAGTGTCAGGGACCCATCACGCAATGTGGTCAGACCACCCCAAGGATGGACGGAAGGATCTTGTATTTCATCTTGACACCCATTTATGATACTCAAGTCACCATCATTTTGATTGCTCGATGCTCCGGGTCTGTTGCGGGGGAGGTGGCCATTTGCTCCCTCTTGCTGTAAAGACTTGCCATACATGACAATCTGCAAAAACCCCTCAAGCAGCAACCCATTGCACCGGGAACAGTACATGTTCTTACGTGCTTGTTCAAAGAGAGTTTGCTTGTCAATTCGCAGAAGTTCTTGCCGAGCCTGCGGTGACAGGTCATTCCAGAACTACATTATAAGTAAACAGCACATCGTTAGCGACTAATCACTTCATTTCATTTGTTGGGGGGAAAAAACATGGAACTAAATTCGATTAAAAAAGAAAGAACTAAACTAGTTTTAACTATATATTTACAACTTACAAGTATTTGTCACACCTGCAAAAGTAACGGGTAACACGACATGCATTTCCCAATCGGGACTACAAATATTTACAGATAATCTTCATTGACAGCAAGATACCAATCTCACTATATGAAAATACAATCATTAAGAAGATCTAGGACATCAAAACTCACACTCAAATCGAAATGTGAGCACTAACCAAACAGCCACACATACATACAGCCTCAAAGACAAACACTCCGAATAACTTGAACTACAAGATCCAATCCAAACCCAATGCAAGAAAAAAGTGATCTATGCCAATCCGAATTCGATCCCAAAACCTTAAAAAAAGCAAAAACATGAAAACGAATATGGCAAAACAAAGAATCCAGTACCTTCTGGAGCTGATTGAAGCTGACATCCTCGCGGTGCTTCGACCAGAAACCATTGGCCGAAGAAGAGAGCGAGTACATCTGCGATGAGCCATTACTGAATTGGTCATTTCTCTGCGCTAAACCGGGCATTTTAATTCAATCTCTTTCGCAAATTCATTCCTCATCAACCAAGACGGATCGAATCCGCCATGTCTGAAATCATCGAAGCGGAATCCGATACCGAGGAGGTGAAATTAAAACCTAGAAAAAGAAAATTGGAATTCAGCTAAACGTGAAATTCGGATCGGAAAAGGGAGAAATGGAAAGAGATTAACGTCGCCGGTGGATCCGATTGGAATCGGAATCGGATTGGAATAAGAGGGAGGGATTTGGGCGTGATTGGATGGTGGGAAATTGGATTGGAGATTTTCTAGAGAGAGAAAGAAAAGGGGAACGTGAGGGGTTTTTGGTTGAAGACGATGAGATTTGTTGCGCTGCGTTTATATATAGATGTGTTTGTGTGTGTGTATTTTGTTGCCAAAGGCACCCCCTCTGGTAATGCTATGCTATGCACGGTTAAAACCAAGTAAGAAATCTAGAGAGAGAAAATCCTGTTACATTACAAAATTAACAAGGATTAAAAAAAATTTAATAAAATAACATAATTAATAATGAAAATTTTTTTATGTGAATTTTAATGTAATTAGGGGGTTTTTTTTTTTTTTTTTTTTTTTTGCATTGCATTGTTGGATTTTTGTATTCTTTTTGGGTGATACGTACTATTTCTAAAAACGGATTGGAAATTATTTGCCTACCAAAATGAGATTGCTCTTTTTGCTCTTTCTTTTTTTTTTTTTTTTGGATGCCACTTATGGAAATGCATTTACAATCTACTACAAATGGAAAACTGATTGGGTGAATTTTGGAATCTAATGTTTTATGAATGAGTTTTTTTAGGTTAAAAGTTCTTCAATAATCCACAAGTTGTTTTGTGGTATAGTCTCATCTCTTTTTTGTTGTTTAACATGTTGTTTTTGTTTATAATAAAGGGTTCTATATTAAAGGCAATTTATGTATTTTGGGAATTTTTTTTTTTTTTTTTTTTTTTGCTTTTGTGGATTTTTTTTTTTTTTCCTTTTTGGGTGATACTAACAATTTCTAAAATGGATTGCAAATGATTTGCCTGCTCTTTTTGTTTTCGTTTTTGTTTTTGTTTTTGTTTTTTTTTTTTTTTTTGGATGCCAAGTATGGAAATATATATTCGAAGAATCTAAATATACTACAAATGGTAAAACTAATTGGGTTAGTTTTGGAATCTCATGTTTGATGAATGAGATTTTTTTAGGTTAGTAGCTCTTCAATTGTCCACAAGGGGTTTTGTGGTATAATCTCATCTCTTTTTTGTTGTTTAACATGTTAAAAATTATTCATTATATTAGACAATTTTACCTTTAAAGAACCGTTTAGTTCTCCATCTCCAACCTCACTTTTAGAGGTTGATTTCCAGTCTCATTTGATTACACAAATCAACTATGAATTTACCTCTCTGCATTTTACGGTGACGCGATCTTTTTAAGTTTTATGATTTTGGACTTAGGTAACTTATATTGGCCTCAAATATTAGTGCTAGTATTTGCATTTTGAATTATAGGTGTTTTTTATGTAAATGTAACTATCATCCTATTAACCTTACAAATGCAAATTATTGAGTTTGGTATAGCTTAATTAGTATATTATGTGTACTTTTTTTTAAAGGTATTTTCTTGCATTGTATTAAGAGAGACACCAACATCTTTATTGTCTAAATAATATAATATTCGTATGACCATTGAGAAAATCAAATTATTTGGAATATATAAACAAGAAACGGGTAGTAATGTATTTGTATTTGATGATTAGATAACAAAATCAACTAGGTGATGCCATATTTTTGACTTCTTAAATTATATGCATTAATAGGAGGCTATTTTGTTTGAATGCTTTCTTATCTTATCAAATAAAAAAAATAAAAAAAAAATAGGAGGCTATATTTGTAATAATTTTTGGAAAAAGTGAACCCATTTTCACCCACAGATTTACCACTCCCATCTAGATCAAGGAGGAAAAAAGAAAGAAAAAAAGTCAATTATTCTTTTTTTCTTATTTTGCTCTGTGGAGTTTTTTTCTTCTTTTTTTTTTTTTTTTATTCTAGTGCCAACCCAACACCAAAAAAAAAAAAAAAAAAACAGCAAAACGAGAGAGAGAGAAATATATTGTCGTCTTTTATGAGGTCATTTTGGTAACAAATAAACAAAATTCAGTAACAAATCATTTTGTGCAAACAAAATGACGAAAATGACCGGTCGGCTTTTTCATCTAACGGCCCGTGCCTAGAGAATATAGAATTCTCATTTCCCCTTTCGGAGGCCACTCAGAATGGTAATTTTGGCGCGTGGTTTTTTACAGTTTTCCATTTTTACCCCTTTCCATATTTTTCCTTTCAAAAAAGTTTTTTTTTTTTTAATAACAAAAAGAAACCCGTACACAAGTAAAATGACCACGATTCTGACGGATCAATTACAAGTCGCCACGTGTTCCCACTTGTTAAAGAGTGGCCAGATGGAGAGCTGCAGAGGAGTTTTCTTGCACATTTGGAACTGACATACTGTTACTCTATGCTTTCTCTTTTTTTCTTTTTGTTTTTTATTTTTTGTCCTTTTTCTATATTTGCATAGATCTGGTTTTGGGGTCTGAGTACTTTTTTTTCCCTGATTAAAAAAAAAAAAAGAATTAACTGATTAGATTCTTAAATATATACATCACATATTTGACTATTAATACGATAATATTGTCTCTCACCAAGAAAATTGTGTATTTTAACAACCTTTAATTGAAGTAATAATTGAACATAAATGTTATTCTCCCAAAGAAATTATTGATCATAACCCCCCTTAAATGTCAAATTGGGTAATAATAATATAAATTATCTACATGAAAACAAATTGTGATTGTATAAGTAATTTCACATTTAATTTAATCAGAATATATAGAATTTAAATCTTTTATCTTTAAATTAAAAAAGAAAAAAAATTATACATAGACTTAGTACCCTTAAACAGGGGCATCTATTTTTAGGGAAGAGAACAAATAAATAAGGAAATTAGAACAACTTTTGAGGGTGACGGCAAAAGAAAAATGGACCCAAAAAAAAAAAAAAAAACGAAAAACCCATTTTTCTAAAACATGCAATGTCATGACTTGTCTCTAGTGAAAGAATGGGGGCATTGTGTTGTCATTTTGTTGAAACCATAAATTATGGTTGACCGTTGAATTGGACAATAAAAGAATTGTCAAAAATAGTCATGGATTCTTTCCAAAACTATTAAGAACTTGTTTGGAATAAGCTCAAACTTAGTTTTTCAAGTTTAAATTTTGTTTTTTCTTCAAAAGTTTTATCTTTTTCTTTAAAAGTTTTTATCTTTTTCTCAAAAAGTTAATAAATTTTATTATTTTAATTTTAAAAACTCAACTCAAACTCATTTATCAAACGGATCCTAAATTATCATTATCACATACAAAACACTTTTTAAAAAATCTTTTCTTTTTTTTCTCTTTTTTATAAAAAAATATATCGGTAATATTCTCACGCTCCTATCTAATATTATTAGAGGAGTTTATTCGAGTCATAGATAGGATCGTAAAAATCCTGACTTTGCTCTTTTGTTAGTTAATAGGCCAAGGCTCATAGAGTCCCTTAAGCATATATAGACCAAGGCTCTTAGATCCCGTCAAGCATATATAGTTTATGTCAATTGTCAAAGCCAAACCTTAAGGTGCGATGCATCGCTTGAATATTAGATTACGTACAAGTGAAAGCTCTGGCCTCTAAATAAGAACTTACTATCATGCCACTGCCATCGACAGTTAGAGATATCTAATATAACGGATTGGATTTTAATATAAAAACCCATGTTATCTAATCAAAAATCTTATCACGACGGAGTCAGAAATTTTTTTAATTAAAATACTTTGAGGAAAAACGAATAAGTTCATAGTTGTATAATTCAATTATATGAATCGAAGATTAGATAATAGTTTTTCTTAATTTTAAAAGTAACAATTGAATTTTCAGAATGTGAATGAAGTATCTCCACTTAGCAAGACATGGATCAGCTACTTCCTGCAGCTTTTGCTTAACTTATCTTTAGAATAAAATTGAATAAGGTTCTTAACGTTCTGTAGGTGAATCTTGAAATTCTGTTAGGACGAAGGAAATTATCATAATTTTCTTTTCTCACTAGTAAGATATCTTTTTTTTTTTTTTAATAAACCTCAAGGTAAATAAATATTATGTTGCATTTCTATGCTGTCGAGGGTGGCAAATTAAAATGTGCAAAACGACGTGATTATTAGATGCTTGATTTTTATCATATAAATATGTTTGTAAAGAAAATGACAGAGAAATAACAAGTCTATTAATCTTTAAAAAAAAAAAAGTTGCTCAACTGTTCATAAATCTGGATGCATGTATAAATAATTAATGTGTCAAAACATATATAAAGAAGCATACAAGGGTTTGAGCTTCAAGTTCATAAATTTCAAAATTAAAGGGAGTTTTTTACACTAAAAGTATACAAAATTAATATAATTTGATACAAATTTAACGTTATAGAACAAAATCTAACTTTTCATACTCTATCGTAGAGTTCTTACTAAAAAATGCATTATGCATGTGAACTTATCAAAACAGAAGCAATATTTAGTAAAATATATGGTAAATATTGATCATTTTCTTGAGTGATATTTTAACTATAATTATTTAAAAGAAAAAATCAACTAGTTATTACAACTCAAGTTATAATTAACTAGCATTATGTGAAAACGATAATCCTAGAGGGGAAAAAAACTTTTAGTTAAAAACAATGTTTTTTAACCTTTTGACCTTATAACAAAAAAAAAATTTGATACATCACTAAAATGATATGCAACCTTCATTGCTTCACAAATACAGATCCAGAACTCCACATTTCATAATATCAAAACATATATAATTGAGAGCCTAAAAAATAATTAATAATTGAGATCAGAAATTAGAAATTCACAATCCTAATTTTTGCTTGCAAGAATGTTATGAATCAGCATACAATATTGAGAAGGAATAAAAAAATAATAATGGGAAAAAGAAAGTTACAAATTAAATAATGAAATTAAAACTTGCTTATATATAAGGTAGAAATGAGCAATGATACTCATCCCGACCTAGGTCGAGCAAGAATTAGATACGAACCCATAATATGGGATCCACTTTACGTGAGGCATCACAACTTTAATGAGTTTGGATGAATTATATTTTTCTTTTCAAAAGAAAGGTATTTAGGCGTTTGAGTTCGGGCCAGCGGGTTTTGAGTTAAGAAGTGGCTGCAGAGCTTTGACGACGATAGTCATGTTTGGCCGAAAATCTGCCTCGTATTGAACACAAAGTGCTGCAACTGCTGCCAACTGAGACATTCACAAGGAAAACCCCAAAAAAAATTAAAAAATGAAAACTAGGTAGAAAAAACTTTGGTAAAAGAAAGATAATTGGGAGAAAAAACCTTTGCAATTGCCTTTGGTGGATAGTTATTATTTAGCTTTGGATCAATACATTGCTTAACTTTGTCCTCGCTCAATCTTGGAGTTGCCTGAGCATGTCGAAAATGTTGTGACGAAATTACGCGGGATTTAAAAAGTTGACATGTTAGCGTTACTTGTAAATGACGAAATTATGATCTCACAAGTAAAATATAAAAAATAAAAAATAAAAACATACCCAAGTAACAAGACTCTGCTGCCCCTTAGGCATTGTATGGTCCACCGGCTTTCTACCGGTTAGTAGCTCGAGAAGAACGACTCCGAAACTATAGACATCACTCTTCTGCGTAATCTGCCCCGTCATGGCGTACCTGAACAAGAAGGATGATCTCATGATACGAAAAAACCGATTCGTCCCAAAAAGCGGGACATAGTTTGTAATCGGAAGATAAGTTGTTGAGCCGAAACCGAGGCTTACTCTGGAGCGTGGTAGCCGAATGTCCCCAAGACTCTAGTAGAGTGCAACCGCGCCGCGGTATCGGAGGACTGATTGGTCAGGCTGAAATCCGCTATCTTGGAATTATAATCATCAAAGAGTAGGACATTGCTGGACCGGATGTCACGGTGAACTATCGGCGGCTGGACTTTTTCGTGCAGAAATTCAAGGCCTTTGGCTGCACCGTACGCGATTTTAACTCTCTGGTTCCAACTTAGAACCGGACCCGGTTCAGCCCCTTGTACCCCTTTCCTTCCTGCTCATCATAGATGACTCAAAACTTGATTGCTCGTCTAATGAAAAACATGTAATAATAGTACTACAAAAATACGATTCTTTTATCTAATTTAATTTGTTGTCCGATTTTCTGTCCAACCAATATATATTTACGTCACATTATCTAAAATTCGAAATCACCTAATTTGAATTTTTAAACGATGTGATATTAGATATGAATACGCTAACTGAACATAAAATTGAACACCACACATTAAAATTAAACGACAGATTTGAATTCTACGCTAATTTTGCATGTGACAAAACGTACCGTGCAATATGTCATGTAAAGATCCCAAAGTTGCAAACTGATATACCAAAATCCGGTTGTTAGCCTCCAAGCAATACCCAATCAACTCCACAAAATGCTCATGCTTAAGTCTTGATACTTGGGATAACTGCATCATTAAAAATAATAATAACGACGACGAAGATGATGATAAATTGCCTAAATTTCAACCTGCGAATCAAACGGGGGCCAAAATCTCACCTGAGCCGCGAAATCGGAATCTGGCTCTTGGGAACTGGTATCCAATTTCTTTATTGCAGCAGCCTGGCCATTACTCAAATTTGCATAAAAAACTCTTCCATAAGAGCCTTCTCCGATCAAAGCTTTGGAGCCAAAATTGCCCGTCAACCTATTCAATTCGACCAACGATATGGCGGGCGTTTCGATGGGAAGGACTTTCTGTGGAGCTCCACTTCTGACGATGTTGGAACTCCTCGGCTCGCCTCTCCCACTACCTGCTTGACACATGGTGGAACAAATATTTCTCATGAGCGACAGAGCCAGAAAATTATTTCAGTGGACGACTATAAAAAAAAAAGGAGAATATTGTTTTATTAAACAAGGACATAATTATAAATTTCAATTATTAAAAAAGGACGCAGAAATTCAAGTGGGGACAATTTATGCGCTTATGTCACACGAATTTGTGGCATGACAAGCAATGTTCGTGCCGCGATTAATTTATTATTCAAACTTGTTGGAGATCGAAACACGCAATTATTACACATTTATTAAATGATCATCGCGTACAGTTTTACATGACAATTTTGAAAATACAAAATGAGATTAGTAAAGTACCGCCTCCATAAGGATTGCCTCCTCCTTTAGGCGGGGCATACTGATTCGCAGGCGGTCCGCTGTGTTCCTCCTCTGTATCACCGCAACAGAACATAGCTTCTTCTAACCGTAGCAATCAAATTCCCATGCACAAGCCAAATCAAACAAGATACATATATATATATATATATATATATGTTTATCCCTGCTTGTGAGATCATAATTAGGAAATTAGAACCAAACATGCAAAAACGAATGAAGATTGAAGATCCATCTTATTGCCAGGTTTAAAAAAAAGAGATCAAAACCAAATATATAGATACACTCTATAAATATAACATGGAAATTTACGTGAAATTTTATATAGATTGAAACTTTATATAGATAGAGAATTATAAAGTTGTCTTATAATGACTCCATTAACATGAAAAATGGGTGGCTCACGTCCGGCGGACCTTGCTAGATCGCAGCGCGGAGGGGCGAGATCGGACGGTGGCACGGTCGGAGATGATGGCTAATTCACAGAGAGAGAGAGAGAGAGAGAGAGAGAAGAAAGAAAATAATTAAGGTTGAAAAAAGGAAGAACAAAAAAAGTTGGTTCTGTTTCGCTAGGTTTGAGGAAGAAAATAACAACTTAAACTAACGAAGTGTTTTTATAACAACACACGTAATTATCTCTCTCTCTCTCTCTCTCTCTCTCTCTACGTGCCCACCATGTCGCACGTTCTTTACTATAACAATAATATGCTATTTTCTTTTCTTTTTCTTTTCTTTTCTTTTATTTCTTTTTTTTTTTTTTTTTTTTTGTTTCAAGTCTTCTTTGTGTTGTTATAATCATGCACGTCAAAACATGCCCAAAACTTTTACCAACCAAATCAAATATTGTTTTTGTTGGTTCCCTTTTTTTTTTTTTTTTTTTTTTTTTTGCTCTGCTAGCATTCTGGTGTCAAACCTAATACATTGTTTGTTCTTAACAGAATACAAATATACATAAACATAAAACATCGTCGTGGCTCAAACTCATACGTAGGCAATATTGTATTTTTGGTATAGATTCTTTAATGATTGACTCGCATATTGCAAAACGAAATAGAGTCTTAACACGACAGACAATATCTCATCCTAGTAATATACACGTTTCTGGTTATTGAATCAGGTTAAAATCATATCAAAAATAAATAAAAATAAAAAAACACGTAACAAACAGAGCTTATAGGTGGTGTATTTTTCACGTCCTACCGTAGAAATCTTTGAAAAAAGAAAATTAGTGTTTAATTTCTTTATTATAATATAAAACTTTATAATGGGTATCCCTAATCTTAATATGGGTTTTTTGAATATTGTTAAATTGGTTAAAATAACATGAAAATTATTATATATATATATATATAATAAGTAAAACTGACAAACCTTGTATAGATCTTACTGTTAAAAATAATTAATAGTAATGAGGGGTTATCAAAAAATTCTCAGATTTCTTTTATGGAAATAGGATGTGAAATCATTATAAAGCTTCCTAAAGGAAGAAGAATTGTAATATTTTTGAAATATGGTTGAATGGTTAGACCTTAGACGGGCCGAAAGGTGGCACGACTTGTATCCTTGTACTAAATCCTAAAAACTATAGGAGAAAATTATGGGGGAAAAAAAACCTTAAATAGATATTTTGAAGGAAAAAAAAAACCCTTAAACTTTTTTTTTTTTTCTGGTCCTTTAATACGTATTTGGATTTTTGAGGTGAAAAAAAAAATACAGAAACTATTATAATTTGGATAATAATTCAGAAATGTGTTTTTTATGGACAATCTTTCACTCAAACTACTGTAATTGACAGAAATCATGGACAGTTTCCTTTTTCGTTTTTCTTTTCATTTTCTTCATTTTACTGAAAGAGAAAAAGTTGAAGAGGGATTGACTTCGCTAATAATTTACATGAAAATGAAGACATTTCGTGGGAGAAAGTGTAAACAGGATACACCACCATGAAATAAAAAAGAATTTTATGATAGAGAAAATAAATGAATAAATAAATTTTCAACTGCAATATAAATATATATATATTTTCTCAATTTCATGTAATTGTGCATATGATATCCCTTTAATGATTTGTTTGAATTACAAATTCACTTGATTTCATATTCTAAGATCATCGGTGTTTTAATATGTGTTTGGATATCCATTTTAAATATTGGATTCAAATTAAATATGTGTTTTGATTGTTTCTATTTAGGGCATATTTAGGTTATCATCTCCAAATGTTATTTTATCATCTGAATTTTAAATTTTCAACTCTATATCAAATTGGTAAATCAACTCAAACTTAAATTTTTCATCTCAGTATTGTCTTTTTTAAAGAGTCAACAAAAATTATAACTAGTTCTTTAAAAGTTAATCAACACCAACTTAAAAATTTCAACTCCAACCGTAACACCAAACAGAGACTTAGGTCCGTTGGTGAATGAGTTTGAGTTAAAAAAAATACAGTTTAAATTGAAAATTTTTATTGACTTTTCATAAAAAACAAAAACTGAGATGAAAAAATACAGTTTGAATTGAAATCCCAAACGAGGTCTTAAATTCTAAAAGTCCGTAACTTTCTCATTTCAAATCGAAATGAGATGATTTTTATGTCAAAATATTCATAACGACAAAACGAATAAGACAATATCCATTTTATATTTTTTTTAATCACATTTCAATTTTTTGTATTATTTTTATATCACAAAACTTTTATAAAAGTTCCCCCTCCCCCAAACACGTATTTCCAACTCAATTTTAAAAACATCATCTTCAGATGTTACCCCAAACGACCGTTTAATAATCATTTTAATGTTAATTGATAAGAGAGAGTATATACCATGATTGAAAAAAAAATAGATAAAAAAATAGTAAAATAAGTTAATATAATGTTCAAATAGTATAGAATTAATGTTCAAATAAGTTAAATTAATGTTCAAATAGTATAGAATTGAATACAGTGATAAGCAGTTCAGATTTATTCAAGCAATAAAAATAAAGAGAAAAAGAAAAGGAAATTTGTACTTGATATTCGTAATGATTGTCAGGTGACCTGCCTTAAAAGTTGAACCCGTGTGCGCTTACCTGCTTTATCCATTTTGGTAAAAAAAGTCCACCCTTTTTGTCCTCAATTATCAATGGCCCCATTGACTTTGAAACCCTTCTTTGATACTCGGATTTAAATTGTAAAAATCCAATTCGAATTCAAATTTTGAATTGATATTTAAAAGACCAAAAAAATAAATAAATAAATGTGATTCAAACATTAAAAAAGAAACAATTTGAATTGGATTAAATCGGTTTGAACATGTGTCAAATTTACAGTTCCTGTGTTCCTGATTTTCCAGTCTCTTGTAATGGAAGCAAGCCAGGAGAGATTGGAGGCAATAAACCCAACAAGCCCCGAACTTTTCAACTTCATAGATTATATTATTAAAGTAAAGTTTTCATCATAAATTTTTCCAAAATATATTATAAAAAAAAAAAAAAAAAAAAAAAAAAAAAAAAAATTTCAAAATATGTATAAAATTAATATGAAACTCTAAAAAAAATACGATATTCATAATTATCACTGTCAGTAGATTTTTTTTTTTTTTCTTTTTTTGCTCTACCATATCTCCTACACAACTTTTGATATATATTTCCTCCTATTATATAATGTTTTTGAATATCATAGCAAAACAAAACAAAACAAAACAAATATATATATATACAAATTCGCCAAAACTTTAAAAAAAATCTAACGGTTCACAACTATCCACTATCAATAGGTTTTTTGTTTTTTGTTTTTTGTTTTTTTTTTTTAACACAACCATAAA
This sequence comes from Ficus hispida, assembly GCA_025413025.1. Taxonomy (NCBI): domain Eukaryota; kingdom Viridiplantae; phylum Streptophyta; class Magnoliopsida; order Rosales; family Moraceae; genus Ficus; species Ficus hispida. Next base: position 28,342,791 of record CM046373.1, read on the forward strand.
ATCTCCCTTTCACATAGGAAACAAAATATTAAAAAAAAAAAGATACAAATAAAGGCACCCTTTAATGAATCATGCCCATGAACAAGGACATTTCAATCTAATTGCCTACTCAACTCCCACATATGTCCCACCTCTATAAACTTTCTTGTGGTGATAAGGTTGAGACTTGAGCATAATAATAAAACATTGACTAGGATTTAAGAATGCTTTCTTTTCAACAGATTTAACACCATTTTTTTGTAATAAAATTGGAAAGTGGTACAATTTTTTTTTTTTCTTTTTTTTTTTTTTTTTGCCAGGAAGTGCCATAAATTTTACAAACAACAAAGGTAAAGAAATCCACTCCATAGAATTCTATCAGATCACAAGTGTAACAACACAGTATTTTTGTTGCACCTCCCATTAAATCATAGTTGATCAATTTGAATTTCTATTCCCTCTCACTTTCCATGTTTTCAACTACCCAAAAGGAAGCCCGAAGGCAAGAGCAGAACGTAAACGCGAAACGAACAAAAAAGAAACCCTAGCCAATCTCGGAATACGGTTAAACTGTACATTTACCTGAATATAAATCATCTCTCCCCATGAGCTCATTCTTCTTTCCATATACGGCCAGTAACCCTTAACTTTAGTTCTTGCCTGTCCCCGCCGGAGAAGTATAGAGCCAAACTCCTCTGAATAATGAGGCCGTCCTGGCTGTCGCGGACTTTCTGATGATTGTCACGAATACTCCTTGGGATTCCTTGCCATATTAGTTTGCGACCATTTCCACCAACTTCCAAACTGTAGCTGAATTTCTTGGCGTCGTTGTCATCGCCCATGAATCGTAAGAAGGCCATGTAAACCGGAGCCATGCGCAGTTGAAAGGCCTCGAAGTGCAAGCAGAATTGCTTTCCGAAGCAGTTGAAGACCTGCAAGGAAAACACATTTTAAGATGTATGATCGGGTTTTCGTTCTATGTTCGATAGAAATTAGTGTATAAAAGAAAGGGGAAAAAATACTAGTGGTAGTTTTCAATTAAGCTAGAACCGACGTAAATTCGATGGCAAAAGATGACATAAAATCACCAATCTCTTTGGAAAAATACAATTGAATTCCAAATAGTTTGACCTAGAACGCAACAAATCATAACTTAGAACTGAAAATGCGAACTAGTAGAATTGGTATGCATGACGTGGTTTAAAACTTGGGTTTCATATGGTTTTTTTCCTCCATTCGTGAATCATATTTCCAACCCGCCACAAAACTCACAGTCACAGCATGCGCGGAAGCAAAACCAAAAAAAAAAGAAAGGAAACAATAATCACCGAAATTGGCGATGATTATAAATCTTAATCTATAATTACTCAAAGAATGACCATTACGAAATTCCATCATGAAACTATCGATAACATTACTTTACTATCCTAGGAAGGGGGTCGGGGTCGGGGGGAAAATGGATAAGGATGACCCCCGCATTAGAAGAAAAAAGAGAGAAGAAAAGCCCTACCGTCAGCATCCAAGTTGCATTTTCAACTTCATGTGGATTTGATTTGACATATCTATGATTGAAAGTACACCCATCATGCATGTCAACCTTGTGATCATCCTTGAGATGCGCAACAAGGCTTGGGATGTCACCTGAAACAGGGCACTCGGATCCTGCATAAGGGCAATTGTATGGGCGGAAAGTACAGTGTTGCTCATGCTTGGGCTTGCTATAGTATGGGAAAATGTCCTGACAGCCAAAACTCTGGTATGTGCAGGGGAGTTCCACTGATTCAGCTATTTTCTCCAGAGCCAAACACCTTATATTTCCAAGATCATAGTGGCAAGTTGGGCAACAATTTTGCACTCTAACCTTGCAGTTTGAACATAAAGTGTGGCCGTTTGGACACTGCAAGAAGAGAAACAATGGAGTCAAAAGGACATAGATCGCAACATAACCTCATTGCTATAGCACTAAAAGAAGTTGAGTCTACGGTTTTGAAACAATGGACAAAGTATATTAAAAGAAGGGGAAAACAAAATTAGAAACAGTTTTTTTTATCATATCTCTGATGAACACAAAACTGTTCATGTTAAACCACAGAACTCCATAAATCACAACCGAAATGAGCTAACCAGCAACGAAAAAAATTCATGAATGTATGCCATATTTCGGAACAAGAGGGTCAAACAACTCGTATTTCCATCTAAAAGAATTTATTTCATGTCACACTTGCTTCCACAATTTGAAATCTCAGTATTTATTCCATCACAGGATGACGGACTTTTTTTCATTTTCGAAAGAAAAAAGAATAAAAGACTCGTCGAACTAATTCGAGGAATTGAAACAACTAACAACTAGGCAATAAAAAGAATGCTCTTAAAGATAGCATAGCATAAAATAAGATTCAAGTTATGTGGGAACTTCGTATTGTAAATGTAAACACACCTGATGGATTGGGGGGTACATCAAATTTGTGCATCCAGGGCACTCAAGTAGCTCGTGGACACCATTGGTCGAATAAACTGCAACTTTTTTACCCAAACCATAGCTGGCCTTTGTGACTGTGCTCGTAGACTCTGATTTAACCGCGACATCATATTCTGAAACTACACTGTGGGAATCAAGAACTTCCTTGAAAGTGCTGCCTCCCGGAGCCATCTCGACAATTTTTTATACTGTCGCCTCTAGCTCCTCAATTAAGATTCTAAACTGAGACGGTGAGACCTACACCCAAGCCATTACACTCGCAATTCTCAGTCTATAGCAAGCCTGTCAAAAAAAGGGAAAAAAAATGATAAGAACATCAAACGAAACAAACTACATTCGCAAAAAAACGAAAATGTTACGAAGTCAAAAGCTTTCGTATGGAATCTAATAAATCTGGTCCCGGCTGAGATAAAAAGGATGAGAATTTAAGCAGCAAATTTAGTAACAGCACGTTTGCAAAATGGTCTGAACTGATTGTTTTTCAGCTCTACACGCTCTAGAAACAGCAGGGACAGAGACAACAAAGTATAAACCATGAAAAGATGGCAAATTTCCTAAATCAAATCTTTTGTGTTTTATGGCGACAAAAGTATTTCAAGCAAAGCAACTCCTTTTAGAAGAATGTCCTCAAGTATGCCTGCATTTTTCAATCAAAAACCAAATTTGATCGAAACATCGACAAAGGACAGAAAGGGATCTGCGGTATAACCAGATATTGTATTTCATAGGCATTATTGAAGAAATCACGAACCAAAAGAACAATGGAGACTTTTGAAAGCACTCAACTCAGTAAGCAATAAGTAAAAAAGCAAAAGAAATTTTTCAAAAAGGTCCTTGTTAAACCAAAACAAGAAATTCCCATTCCCAAATCTTTGCCATCATCACATACTCGCACCAAATCTGAGCCCTTCACTGAAAAAAGCTTTCTCATAACACAACAAACAAATCCCATTTCAGTTTGCAAATCAAGTAAACATTTTTCAACAAAAAATAAAAACTGCCCATTTCAATTTGTTAATCAAGAACCATTTTTCAACAAATATAAAAACTGGGTTTTGCAAAAAGAACTACCTTTCCTATCGTATAATCCGTCAGATACAACAAAACGAAAATAAACCCATCAAATTAAATAAAATTCATAACCAATGCAAGTTTTGGTCTCAAAACTAAAAAAATAAAAAATAAATAAATAAAAACCATTTTCACTTAAAATAATAAACAATATGGTTTCGAGCCTCCAAAAGCAATGATAAACCAAAAAAAAAAACCCCCAGAAAAAGTTGAGACCAATAAAATAAAAATAAAAAAGACGATACAGACCCAGTTGAGATTTCCGAGCGAAATGTCTCCAGAAAAGACCAAATTCAAACAAATAAAAACTTGGGGCTTCCCTCCAAATTAGTGGAAGGAAACAAGAGAAGATTCAGATTGCAATCTGGAAAAAGAAACACGACTAAAAACAAAAACAAAAAACACAAACAGGGACACGGACCACCAAAAAACCGAGCCTTAAACTTGATGAAAGAGTATTATTATTACCTGGGCTTTGTTTGGATATATTGAAGGTGAGGAGAGAGAGAGAGAGAAAGCAGAGAGGAGAGGAGAGAGAAAGAAAGTTAGAGAGAGAGAGAGAGAGAGAGGTAGACCTCCTGGTGCGTTTTTGTGTTTAAGTGCTGGCCATTAATGGTCTTTTTGTTGTTTGTCTCGTCTGTTGCTTCCAAAAAAATTTCCACAAATTACTTTGAAAAAAAAAATCCCACAATTCCGCGTTGGCAATAGAGACTAAAAAAATTATTAATTTTTTTCTTCTTTTCAAAATTTAAAAACATATATTTTTAATTCAAATAGATATATATATTTCCACTTATTTTATTTGGTGTTACAGTTTGAGTTTAAATTTTTAAGTTTGAGTTAGTTAACTTTTTAAAAAACTAATTATAATTTTTATTAATTTTTCAGAAAAAAAAAACAAAAACTGAAATGAAAATTTTGAGTTTAAGATGGTTTAGAAAACGGAGGCTAAAAAAAACTCAATTTTTTCTTTCTATTTCTATTTTAGGTTTTTTTTTCTTATTAAATTTTTTCTTTTAGGTAAAATTTATGTTAGGAACTATATTTTTATCTTACTAATGGACGTTATTATTTTAACTGTTTGATTACAATACTACAAACAAACTCCTTCTAATTATATTAAAAAGCTGATCCAATAACTATAATATTAATTTTTATTGGTAAGGTAGAAGTACAACTTCTACTATAAATTTTTCTTTTAGTATTTCTAGTTTTAGAGAATTATTTCATAGGTCTTGTGTGGTAAATCAGTTGGGACTCAAATTTTTTAGTCCAAACTAAACTTATTGCATCTGTCCTTCTAGTTCAATCCCAACATGAATGTGGACTGTTGCACAGTAAACAAGACTATGTTTACTATGCAACCAACCATGCCTGCTTCTTCACACGAGCGTCATTTACTGTGCACGGAATGCCCATGCACCGGATTCGTCACAGTTCCTTCGTTCACCGTGCGAGGAACGCCCCCATCTCTACTTCACAGATCCATGGTTGACTGTGCACCAAACGCCTGCCCATCTACTACTTCACATTTCCTTCGTTTACTGTACGAGGAACGCCCCCCCATATGTTGCTTCACAGATCCTTGGTTTATATTGTGCTCCCAACCCTCACCCATCTGCTGCTTCACAGTGCCTTGGTTTACTATTATCCCACCCCTTGCCCATCTGGTGCTTTATAATGCCTTTGTTTTTTGTTGTCCTTCCTCTCTCCTATGTGCTGCGTCAGTTTCGATCCCCTTTCTTCCTCTCTGTGGGCTGGGTTTTCAAATCGAACGATTTTCGAGTCGCTGAATCCTCCGGTTCCGACTGTGTAGTATTTTCTCGAGAGACGAATTCCCATGTAAGCTTCATTATTCAACTATTTTGTCCTCCATCTCTTCCCTTCGGTGGATTCTGCAGTGTATGAAATCAGGGATTTTTGCTTCCATATATGTAAATTAACAAATCCGATTTCATCCATTTTCTCTCACCCATTGGATATTAATGATTTCCATGGTATAAATCCACTTCAAATTAAGGCCATTTTTATTGTTTAACGTTGATTAGGGGGATAATTTTATGTTTTGTTATTAGCACTTTTAGAGGGGGCGAAAACGATAAAATAAGATAAAAACCTCATAAATTGCGAGTTATTTAAAAATAACCCAAATAAAAATATTTTTTTTATGAACTAATAATTATTCTACACATAGGAACCAAATTAAGATGTAAAAACAAAAAAAAAAACTAATTTCCAATACATAATACAATTACACTCAATTACATTTCCTAATGCAACTCAATTTTTATATTCAAACACTCAACTCAAGTTAAACTTTTTAACTCAAATTTTTTATCATATGCTTAACTTTAACTCTTAACTTAACTTATTTTCAACTCAACTTAAAAATCCTAACTCCAATCGTAACACAAAACGGGGTATAATATACTTTAAATCTTTTTTTAAAATTAACATATTTTACTTATTGTAGAGAAATATATTTCATTTTCCTTTTACTTACCAATTAGATTTAAATTTTAAGAAAATTTATACGATAAAGCTTTTCATTTTGTCCAATCAGTAAGAGTTATTGTTCTTATCATTTGATTGATATTTTAACGGTCTATTTGATTAGGAACTGTTTGTTTTCACGTAGACATTTATATATTAGACTTTTAAAAATTAATTCAAAGGTTAAAAAGTTTTTTTTAATCAATTGTCTCAAATTCGAATTACATGGTCAAAATTTTCATATCAAATTGAATTATAGGTTTTTTTTAATTAAAAAAACAATATTAAAAAACTTGTAAATTATATATAAAACGATATGCCAAGCTAGAACTTTTTTTTTTTTAGAAAAAATTTTCATTGTTTTTTTTAAGAAAAAATTCTCGTTGTTTTTTTTTTAAGAAAAATTTTATGGTTTTTTCTTTCTGTTTTTTTTAAGACTTTTATATTCGAGTTATTGTTCCCCCTCCGTGGAGGCGTGGACCCGTAGCTCTACCCGCACGCAACGTTTGATTGAATATTCACTTCCCCCTTTTTTTTTTAATTTTATTTTATTACATGAAAATAAAATTGAATTTTACTTAAAATAAAATAAAACAATAAAATATTTCGGAGTAAAAATAAAAGGACAGCTGAGGTTTGTAAGTTTCGCGCGTAAAAGCAAAATTGAAACTCGCTAGCATAACTTGCCACGTACACACGACAAAGATTTCAAATCGTGCTTTTTGTTTCGGTACTGAATTGCAGCAAAAGTCCCCAACTTTTAGAGCGTTTGGAACTTTGGTCCTAAAATAATTTTCTCTTGCCATTTATGTCCTTAACATTTGGGAATATTGTATGCGGGTCAGTGACTCAGTGGTGGAGGTGTTCAAGCCCGAATGTGGGGCCTTTTAATTTCTACCCTTGAAATATTTTTGTTTTTTATTTCTTTCCCTTTTTAAAATTTAAAAGTCTCATATAATCCCAACTAAATTTAAAAGTCTCAAATAGCCCTCAAATTAATTTTACCCCAAAAAATTTTTAGTCAATAAAAATTAAAATTTTTACATAACCCTACTAAAAAATCTATCTTTTTTAATTTTTATACTTTTGACTTATTTGTAAACAAAAATTACGCCCCACTGAATTACATATCTGGCTCTACTCTTGGTGGTGATCATTATATATTCAAAAACTATGCATAGTTCTAGAGTTACTAATATAATCATAATCTTTGAATACTAACTCATATGGCGGTGTTTGTCATCTTTTCATTAGCAAATGCAGGCAATGCTTTAAATACTTATCAATAAAAAAATGACAACTTACATGTCATTTAAGTTAATAATCAAAAATTATGATTAAAATTGATATCCATAGCATTTTTCCCTATCAAATACCCCAAATGATCTGGCCACATAGTCCGTAGGACTAAAAGGATGCAACAATTTCGAAATGCATGGATTAAAATGTTGAAAGAAAAGGGCTTATGGACCTAATTGCTAAATCAATAAAAATAGACACTGTTGCTGCAATTTATATTTTTATCTCCCTTTTTATCCTTTTTTTAATTTATTTATTTTTAACTCTCTTCTTCCCCCTCTTAACTTTTCCTTTCTTTTCCTTTTAGAAAATTACTTGCAACCGGAATGCATTGTATTAATAAAGTCGTTTTCACTTCAAAGCAAAAAATAAAGTTGTTTTCACTTGAAAGAAAATTTTAGAATAATCTAATGCTGTAAATATAAGTGGTTTGAAATTCTTATGTTGTTACAAATTCCTTTTAGACATCTTTTGCTAGCTCCTAAACTGTTTTTGTTCCTTTAGCCCCCCCCTCCCCCCCCCCCCAAAAAAAAAAGCTGTTTTGGTTACTTTGAGACTCCGTTTGGTAAAACAGTTTGAGTTAAAAGTTTGAGTTAGTTGACTTTTTCAAAAATAGTTATAATTTTTGTTGACTTTTCAGAAAAAGATAAAAATTGATATGAGAAATTTAAGTTTAAATTATATTACCAAATAAAACTTTAATTTTTTTATTCGGCACACTATCACCTTTAAATTCCTTTTTCAACAACCAACATATTATACTCGAATATTTTATGTAAGTAATTGTCTTATCCGTCCGTAATGTAAATATAAATGCCAACACTATATTTGTCTTTTAAAAAGAGTGAAAATCAGATATGTGATATGATATTTTATTTCTTTGCTCTAAGGCATAATCTCATTTCAAATGGTATATATACTTTTTCTGTAATAATCATCAAAGCTTTGAGAGTAAAAGTAATTCTAAATAATTGAAATACGACAACACGATAATGAACAATTCGAAAAGTTACTACATTGAAAATTAAATTGTCAAATTTGTTATCAAGTATAATATTTGGTTAAGTTTTACATAATAAAAAAATATTATTCCGTTCGAGAGTGATTTTTCCACCCAAATGTCAAATTCTGATATCGACACATTAATTTAGTTTTGTATTGGGAGATGTTTTAATATGCTGTTAAAATAAATAGTAATATCTTTTTTATTAAAAAACAAACAAACAAACAAACAAAATTTTAAAATTCTTATCCCCGTAGATCCTTTCCCTCTTAGATAGGTAGCAATTACAGAATTACTTAAAGTTTGTAATCTGACAAATAGGTTGAATTACAATCTAAACTTTTTTTTTTTATAGCCTTTTATCTTTATAAAAATTTAAAATAAGAATCAAAATTACAAAATTTTCTATTTAAAGTTTTGAACCAATTGTTGGATAAAAACACCCTCTCCATTTTTCTTTTGCCCCAAGAAACTGTTTTTGTTTGTATTTGTGTTTTGTTTGAATGAAAGAGACTGTTTGTGGATACTATCCTGTGGTTAGTCCAAAAATTTGTCTAGTGCAATTAAAAACGACAGATTTTATTTATTTTATTTAGAAATGCTATTCTTGTCGTTTCCAAAAATGCCCAAACAAAGTTGACAATTTAACCCTCACGGAATCACCTTAACTATAGCCGGGACCACCTATATTACGGGACCAACCAATTTATGAGGTTTTATTTATTTATTTATTTTAGCATATATATATATATATATATTATTTTAATATTTTGGTACTCTATTAAAAGCTATAGGACTCCCTAATACTCCACCTCAAAATAGTAAAGTAATAAATATTTTTTTCATTGAAAAAATAAATAAATTTGATTAACTACTTGCCCCAATTGGAAGCATGTAACCAAATGATCCAAACATGATTATTATTCTATTATATAAACCAAAAACTATAATATATTTTATGGCGTGAAGCAATCTATTGCTTTTTGTAATCTAATTTTAAGGGAATTAATTCCTTTCCCTTTTTTTTTTTTTTTTTTTTAAATCTTGATAGTCCTCAACATGAAACCAAACCTTATCATAACTAAGTTATGCCTTTTGTCATTATTTCAAGCACCCAACCCACCCCAAGAATCTTTTCTGGTCTATGCCTATTTCTATTTCTCTTTACTTCTAATAAACAAAAATCGTTAACACCAACAATGATTAAGTAGTTTAGTCATCAAAGTGGAGTCCATCTTTAATTGATACGTTGACGTCGCTTTTGTAATAAAATATAGCATTACTATTATTATTACGAATTTAATCAGAGAAAAATATTAAGCTTAATATCAGTTTGAAATGAAATTAGATTGAAGTTGATTGACTTTTTAAAATTAGTTATAATTTTTGTTAACTTTTTGAAAAAACAAAAATAAAAAAGTAAAAAAATAAACTGAAATGAAAAATTTTTAATTCTGAAAACTAAACGAATCATAAATACAATTATAAGTTATCGGTGACACGAGCTTAAGATTTAAGTTTTTTTTTTTTTTTATAAGAGTACAAAGATTTAAGTAATTGTTTTATGTAAGAAGTCACTCACTAGCATTAAATACAAAAAGGACAAGGGAGATCTCTTGTGCTAGAAAACAAGCATTCATTATTGTACATTTGTATACTATAGTTGAGTTTCATATAGTTAGGCGATTTTTTAAAATTGTGTTATTGTTGGGTGTAATATTCCTTAATAATTTAAACCGAACCGTTCAAAAAATTTAAAACAATTTGTTTATTTGTGCTTTTAGTTCTAAAAATGCAAATACCAATTCAAAAGTCTATTTTTGTGTTCTTTTAATCTTCATTTAGAAGATAATGTTACTTATTCCTTGGTTTTTTTTTTTTAATAGTAATGTTACTTCTTTATTTAAAATTATAATATGTCCCAAGTTCCATTTATACAAACCGACAAATACTTTAAAAATTAGCTTCAAAAAAGAAAACAATACTTGAAAATTTTAGTATGGTCGGTGTATAAGAATAAATGATCCAATGAGGCATGGACCATGGACCATTTGTGGAAGAGGATGAAATATGAATCCTACATTATTTATATTTTCTTTAACCCGAAATGAGGTATTCAAACACTTCACGTTTTAATAAAGTAAGATATAAAATTATTATTAAATATACATATTATCAAAAGTGTTTCATTTTTCTAAACAGCTAATTTTTCAATTTATTTTTACATCAATCTCTACTTTTTTGAGTCTACCCCTTTGTATAACAAGAGTATCCGATGTAGTGTGCATTTAAATTTTTTTTTTTGATGTTATATTTTCCCCTGAAAAAGGTAGTATTTTTAGCATATGCTATATAGCATATATAGCATTATTGCCTCTTAAAACTTATCACTCTATGATAACTTGCTCTCAAATTTTTTAAGTTTGACTATTTATCCTAAACTTTTTAATATTGTTGTAATATGTCTCATTTTATAAATGTTTCATGAAACTGAGATTTGAATTTAGAATATGATTTTGTATTAGAAATTAAGTCAAATGGTGGTCTAGGAGATGACAGTACGAAATTCTCATATTATATCTTATATATGGGCGTACGTTAATAAATTAAAATTGTATGATCTCTAAAATAACATACCAAAAGAATTTTATTTTTTTAATATATAAATTTTTTAAAACGAGCGTTGTTCAATATTGTTACTGATTTTGCTTGTTTTACACTTAAAGCATTGCACTTAACTCAAAAAGCTAGCCAACACAATCTTCCTCAAGAATTATTTGCAAGTGTTAAAAGTGTAAATTATACATTTTTTAGGCAAAAGAAACGAATAGTTAACACCTTGTCTTTGTGGCTAGATTCCCATTTGTTTTTACTTCTTATGGGATCTGATTTGAAAGGAAAAACATACATTTTGTTGCCTTTATAACGTAACAGAACATGTTTATTTGCACTTTCCTGTTAATTTTAGAGAGAGAGAGAGAGAGGAAAGAGGAGAGAGAGAGAGAGAGAGAGAGAGTTGAATTCTCCTTTTTGGGTCCATCAATATTGGTGAAAAAAATGTTTCTTTTAGGTCAAGGTCTGGTGAGAAAGCCATGGCTTTGATAGGAAATGAATATTTTGGAAAATTCTCTGCATGTTTGAAGCAATAATTCTTGGAGGTCAAAGCCAAAGCCTAGCTACGCACTTAATCGAGATTGATTGACGAGTCCACAAATCAATTTAATTGCCTATTATTAGATAGAGACACGAATCTCTATTCTCATAGTCAGAAGTTCAGAGCCTAAACAACCCGTAAACCTGACCAGTCCATCGATTACATCAATGGTGACTTCCAATATTTTCACTAAAAAGGTGAAAAAGAAAAAGAAAAGTTATTGCTTTAAGGATCCAAAAGTCTTGCAAAATATTATGGTAAAAATATAACTCATCCAAAACTTTAGGATGCACACACATCTTTTTTTTTTTTTTTTGGGTCAATGCATAATGCAAAAACTTAATGATATGAGTAGTTGAAAAAAATTTTTTGTCAATCACCGATCAGCAAAAGCTGAACACTTTCAACAGCATTTTTTTTTCTAAAAAAATTACCGCAAATGCGCAATTCTATATAAACACCAATGGAATTCCATAACTTTTTTCAAACTTTTCTAATTTTATGGATATATTTTGAGAGTTAATTTTTTATTCACTTGTAAATAATTTCGAGTACATGAAAATATCATTTTGATCTCTTTAGTCCTTACAAAATAGAAAACATATTAACTTTAACCCGTAACTAATATATAATGGTCCAACTCAAGATTAAGCCTAAAAATTATAGACCCACTATGGGTTTTCCAACGGCAGGTAGCTCCAGCTATGATGCTATATGACTTGACGAAGGACAAGCATTAGGTTGACTAATGGTTCGTTTGATATTGGAATTGAGTTTAAGATGAGATGAAATTTTTAAATTTGAGTAGGTTGACTTTTTAAAAATTATTTATAAATTTTGTTGATATTTCAGAAAAAAAAAAACAAAAATTAAGATGAAAAAATACAATTTAGTTAGATATAAACCTGGATGCCAACGTCGGCTAAACTTTTTCTTATTGGGTTTTTATCACTTGCCCATCTTTACTCTTTGAAATTGACCTCTCAAATGTAAATTCTAAATTTTCATTTTTTTAAATTTATACTACTCATTTTTTTTATTTTTATATTATTCAAATGTTATCCTCAATAAACACTATTTGAGTACGCATTTTATTTAACTAAATAATTCAGATTCTATATTTGAATACAAATATTCAAGTTGAATGCATATTCGAATGCAATAGTTCATCTTAAAGAATGCTAAAATAATTGAGAAATCAATAATTACTTAGTACATCTCCATATATATATATATATATATTTGTTTTCATTATCCATAAATCTTATTATCTATCCAAATAAAAAGTTAGAGCTATTTACTATAACGTCCCGTACCATTAATATGTTATTTCTCAAAAATATTTTAAAGTGTATTATTTACTTATTTAAGGGGTTGTTTGGGGTATCACGAAGATGTCATTTTACCATTTGGATTTTAAATTTTTAACTCTACATCAAATTTTCTCTCTCTCTTTTTCATTTTCAAAAAAATCAACTTTAAAAGTTAACTTTCTTATTTTAAATCGGAATACGATAATTTTCATGTTAAAATGCTGATAACGACGGAACGAATAAGCCAACATCAAATTATTAACAACGAAACGAATAAGTCAACATCTGAATATGTCATTTTATCACTGGATTTCAAATTATTAACTCTACATCAAATTTTCTTTCCTTTTCATTTTCAAAAAAGTCAATTTTAAAAGTCCATAGCTTTCTTATTTCGAATCGGAATGTGATAATTTTTATGTTAAAATACTAGTAACAACGAAACGAATAAAACAAGATCCATTTTGTATATTTTTTTTGAATAATTTCTAATTTTTGTATTATTTTCTATATCACATGATGTTTTCAAAGATTCTCCCTTCAAATATACATTTCCAACTCAATTTCTAAAATATTATATTCAGATGTTATCCCAAACAGATTCCAAGTTTCAGAAAGTAAAAAAAAAAAAAAAAAACTAGCTATTTACCTCTATCTCCTCACAATTCCAATAGGAATATGACTGGCTTGAAGTTTGAACCCAAAGCCCAGAGAAATCACAATGGGCAAGTACGCCTGAATTGCCCAAAGATGAGAGTTCTTTTAGTTCTTTTTTAATTTTATTATCTTTTTCTGAGTTGATGAAACCAGTTGCTCAAGGAGTTGGTAAAATGCAATCGACGTACCGATCAATCAATATCATTATCAAGATCAAGCACCAAAAAAAAAAAAAAAGTTGAAAACATAAAAGATTTGATTGAAAATGTGATGCAGGAGTGACTCTCAAAAATTTTAAATATGAAAAAAAACTGCAAATAACTTTTTTAAACTTCATTTAGTATCAGATTCAGGAATTCGTTTTAAATACTATCCGTTTAAAACGGAATCCCTTATAAATCTGTAAATGCACCCAACTAACAAACTCAAACATTTTTTGAAATCAAAATCACGTATATCACCTTTTAAATTCAAGTATACTCCTACGTCAAAACGTAGTTGAAAAAGAAAACTTTAGTAGTGTAAAAATTCCGCTTGGATTTTATATTGCAGAACTTTTTATTCCAAATTTTTTTCTCTTCCGGATATAAACAACGACAAGCAGTTCGTTTATTGTTTGAAAAGAGAGAGAGATTGAAAACACAAAACATGTCGTTTCCTGCCCAATGACAAGCCTCATGTCGTTTGAGAAGATAACGCGACTGTCGTTCCTCTAGTGAGCCGTTTAAAGAAGAAGAAGAAGAAGAGGAAGAAGAACACATATCGTGGTTTTGTTAGCACCAAGCAAAACGACACGTCTTTTTATTGAAAATTACAAAGCATTTTTTTGAAAGGACCTTTATATAATCTTAAATTAAAATAAGAAGGGAAGTGAACGATAAAAATAAAATAAGTTATGAAACATAAGAGGGCACGTCGTTTATATATAAACAAAACGACATGTCCTTTTTTGTGAAAGAAAAAAGAAGTCGTTCTCATATCAACACAATAAGTAGCAGAAGGCAAAAGGTTTTGTTTTGGTGAGGTTAATTCCATTTTTATCCCCTAAAAAAAGAGGTTGATTTTTTTTTTCTTTTTGCTGGAATAAAAATATAGCTTGTTTTACTTTAGCTCCTAAAAAGTCTTATAGGTTTACTTGTATAATTATGTATTTTAATTTTACTTATTTTTCAATTTATCTTTTTTCTTTTTATTTGATATGGAAACTTTAAAGTCCGCACATTTAAGTAAAATTATATGTGATATCACATCTAGATTATGCATGTAACCACAACTCATCTTCCTATTTTAAGAAATTACAAACGTATCTCTTAATTGAAACAAACTTTTAAAATTCAAAGGATACTTGTGTAGTTTGTAAAAATAAGGGGATAAATAGAAAACAACATTTAAAATAAAGAAAATAAGTATATAACATTTTTCTATTGTTTAGAATACATAACAATAAATAATAAATTTACTAGACAAATAAAATATTTATATCTAATATGTATTATCTACTTTAATTATGGATGTGAGAAAAAAAGTTATTGTTTACCCGATCAATTTACTATGTATTTTTCTTTTCTTTGAATATACGAAAATCTGATTATTATTTTTTATTTTAATTACATACAACTTTATTTACTTTTTTTTTGGAAGAAAATTACAAGTCGTAGTTATGTTATTAACCCATAATTTAATCAATTTTACTCTTGTTGCCTATAGTTTAAATATTCAAGAGTAATATTTTTTAATTAAAAAAAAGAGTAATATTTTTTACTTAAAAAAAATCAGAAATTAAAAAAAAAAAAAAGAAAAATATAGGGTACCCGCCCATTAAAAAAAAAAAAAAAAAAAAAAGCCCTCAACAGTTCAACCAAATCGTCACTTTCCTTTTTCCTTTTTTTCAAAAAAACTCTCTTCACTCTCTTGTTCCACTGCCAGAGCACACAAAAATGGAGGAAGAAGATCAGCAAAAAATCCCAGATCTGATCAAAGAGCTCGTCCTCCGTTTACTCTCCCAAAACCCCACTTCCGATTCCCAACTCCTCAACCCCAAATCCCCTTCTTTCCACAAACACCTTCGCTACGCTCTCCGTATTCTCTCCGCCCGGTTACGCCCCTCAATCGCCCCCGACTCGACCGCCATTGCTGAGTCAATCAAGCGCCGACTCGCCACCCAAGGTAAGTCCTCTCAGGCCCTCACTTTTTCGGAGCTTTACACCCTTTTCGATTCCAAAACCGGCCTTGGAAGCGTCAACAACAAATGGGCAGTCCTCCATTTACTCGATATCGTCTCCGAGGACCGGAGGAGCACCGCTGCCCAGTTGGATTCCCCGCTTTTGTTGCCCAATTTGGCTCTCGGAGACGCCGAATCGGGGGACAACGATTCGTGGGTTTTGCGCCGTGGGCGGGTTAAGGACAAGGGTTGGAGCAATGGGGTCCTGTTGGTCGCCAAGGACCCCGAGAATGCCCGCGATATCGCTTTTCGGGAGTTTGCGAGTTTGGTTAAGGAAGAGAATGAGGTTTCTGAAGAGGTTTTGGTGAGGGATGTGTTGTATGCTTGTCAAGGGATTGATGGGAATTATGTTAAATTCGATAGTAGTTCCGATGGCTATGTCTTGTCGGATTCGATTAAGGTTCCGAGAGCTACGAGGATAATGGTTCGGAAGCTTTGCGAATTAGGTTGGCTGTTTAGGAAGGTTAAAGGTTACGTTTCGGAGAGTATGGATCGGTTTCCGGCCGAGGATGTTGGAACCGTTGGACAGGCATTTTGCGCCGCTTTGCAAGACGAGCTCTCGGATTACTATAAGTTGTTGGCGGTTCTTGAGGCACAGTCGATGAATCGAATTCCTTTGGTCTCGGATTCAGTGAGTTCGGGGAATTATCTCTCTTTGAGGAGGTTATCCGTTTGGTTTGCTGAGCCAATGGTGAAGATGAGGTTAATGGCGGTTTTAGTGGATAAGTGTAAGGTTTTGAAAGGCGGGGCAATGGCTGGGGCGATTCATTTGCACGCACAGCATGGTGATCCGATGGTGCAGGAGTTCATGAGGCGTTTGCTGAGGCGAGTGTGCTCTCCTCTCTTCGAAATGGTGAGGAGTTGGGTTTTGGAAGGAGAATTGGAAGATATTTTTGCAGAGTTTTTCGTTGTCAGTCAGCCAGTGAAAGCCGAGTCTCTTTGGAGGGAAGGTTACATGCTTCATCCTGGGATGCTTCCTTCCTTTATTTCGCAGTCTCTTGCGCAACGCATCTTAAGGACTGGCAAGTCAATAAATTTTCTACGTGTCTGTTGCGATGATCGTGGCTGGGCTGAATCTGCCACAGAAGCTGCAGCTGCTGCTGGGACCTCGACGAGAAGAGGGGGTCTAGGATATGGCGAAACCGATGCTCTTGATTCCTTGGTCGATGAAGCAGCAAAGAGAATCGATAAGCACCTATTGGATGTTATGTACAACCGTTATAAGTTCAAAGAACATTGCCTTGCTATAAAGCGGTATTTACTGCTTGGACAAGGCGATTTTGTTCAGTACCTGATGGATATTGTCGGGCCTCAACTTTCTGAGCCTGCCAATACAATAAGCTCTTTCCAGCTAGCTGGGTTGCTGGAAACTGCAATCCGAGCATCAAATGCTCAGTACGATGATCCTGACATATTGGATAGATTGAGGGTAAAGATGATGCCTCATGGAACTGGAGATCGGGGCTGGGACGTGTTCTCGTTAGAGTACGATGCAAGAGTTCCTTTAGATACTGTCTTTACAGAGTCTGTTATGGCAAAGTATTTAAGAATTTTCAATTTCTTGTGGAAACTCCGACGTGTAGAACATGCTCTTATTGGTGCTTGGAAGACCATGAAACCGAATTGTATCACTTCCAATTCGTTCACCAAGCTGCAGCAGGCGGTTAAATTGCAGTTGCTTTCGACTTTGAGGCGCTGCCAAGTACTGTGGGATGAGATGAACCATTTCGTAACGAATTTGCAATATTACATCATGTTCGAGGTGTTGGAGGTCTCGTGGTCAAATTTATCCAATGAAATGGAGGTAGCCAAGGATCTTGATGATCTGCTTGCTGCGCATGAAAAGTACCTTAATTCGATTGTGGAGAAATCTCTACTCGGAGAACGTTCACAGTTGCTGTACAAGTCTCTCTTTGTCTTATTCGATCTAATTTTGCAGTTCCGAAGTCACGCCGATAGGTTATATGAAGGAATTTATGAGTTGCAAGCAAGGTAATTTCATCTATCCACACCGATATTGCTGTGTTGTTACCGCTTTCGTTGTGTATTATTTCGTTAACAAAGTACTTGTTGTGGCAGATCGGAATCCGCTCTACCCTCTCAAGACAAGAGTAAATCACGAAAGCAAAGGAACGCCACATCTTCAGAGCCCGGATCCTGGATCAGTGAAGGCAGGAAGGCCCTAGCTCAACGCACCAACGAATTTCTTCAGAGCATGGGGCAAGATCTGGACGCTATATCAAAAGAATATTCGTCATTGCTCGAGAATTTCATCTCACAATTGCCCGTGCAGCAACATGTTGATTTGAAATTCCTCTTGTTCCGGCTTGATTTCACCGAATTCTACAGCCGGCAGCATCCCAGGAGCTAATCGCGTTGGAAGGATGTCACATTGTCGATATGTCTTGAGGCACGAACGCGGGAAATTCAAATTCGCAATTGCCCCTGCTTGTCTGGATTGACGATCAACCAATCCATTGACTGACATCATGACCAACTAGTTCGTTTTTAATTGCTCGGCTTTAGGTACCAGAAAATTCTCAGATTTGTTGTGCCGTATCTTGTTTTCACATTTTGGTTTTTTTGTTTTTTGGGTTTCTAATTCGTGACATTACTCTCGTTTAACTTGTTCCAGGCAGTGTTTGATTCTTTCTGGTGTCTCTGTGTGAAAGTTCAGTTGACATAAAGGTAGATTTATACCTTTATTATATATCATCAGTGTTTGAAAGTGTCAAAGTGTATACACGTTTAGTAACTGAGGTTCCAATGATTTTGTAAGCTGTCCATTCACAGAGCTTGTATATCTTGTACTTCTGTATTGGATGAATTATGAATGATAAGCAATGTGTCATGTGTGGTATCCAATTTTTTTTTTTAAAATCCATTTTTGGTTGGTATTTGGCGGTAAATTAAAACCCTCTATTGTAATTTTGAAGAGTTTTGTAGCACTTTAGTTTGCACTTATATGTGTTGATGCCTATAGATGGGATTTGGCTCGTATGTCATTTCATATGTGTCCACTTTTTTATACTTTCACTAATATTATGATACTTATGTAAATAACATGACTTTTTAATTTATGATAATGTAATTAAAAAAGATATTTTTAATTTACGTGTCATAATAATATTGAAGAGACAAATGGTGTTAGATTAAGAGGACACAAGTTGAATTCTTTTAGTTTGCTAAGCCATTATATGTCTAGGACTAGGACACGCACATGATAAAGAGACCCTAAAGAATTAAGAAATAATTTAAAAGAAAAAAATTTAAAAGATAAACCGATCAAGTTTAGGTGTAGCTGTAGTAGTGGGCAAATCAGTGAATTTTCTTCATGTCACATTTGACAAAGGGATGTAAATATATTTATATACAAATTTTCTTGAACAAATAATGTATCCAACTTACAAAGGACCAAAGCCCTTAAATTGGAAAACAAAAATACCCCTTTTAAGGGGTTTCTTTGTGCCGAGACGAGGAGTATCAGGCCGGCCTGAGAGTGTTCTTGGGAGCACTTATCCAAGGGGTACCGGCAACAGCAAATCTCCACAGCACATTTACATGCTCGGGCAACGCATATTCGATGCCAACACGCGGACCGATCAACATCTTTTCTGGCTCTGGACCATCTAAGATTTCCAAACCACCTGCCAGCCAGGAACCATTCATCGGCTTTTAGAATCACGAAGTTGGCAACTCAGATTTTTCACTACTGAGAGAGAGAGGCATAATTTGCAAAAAACATACCCGGTGTGTAAAAGGGATGGTTCGACCATTCTGTTGAAAGTCCCAATGCTTGCCCAACCTAGTAAAGTCATGCAAACCTTAATCAATTCGAAGAATGTTTGCTAGTTTTTACTTATCAGTATCCGTTAAATGCTCATTTTTCGATCTCTATCAGGAGTAGATTCCCTTCGAAAAGAGCAACGTTTCACTACAAATAGCTAGTCCTAGGATGTTTTCTTCAGAGACATACAAAATAGTCTTAATTTTCATTGAGGAGTTTCTCGATTTGTTTTGCATCTTCGAAATTACTACTTAAAGAGTGGAACACAAAATCTATACAAATCTAAAAGAAATAACACTGACCTTTCCAGGTCCAGTAAGAAGAACAGGCTTATCGGTCATCTGACCTCGACGCTGCTGAATGGTTTCCAGTCCTGAAATCATTTCACGATGTAAATCTAAATACTTAACCGTGAAAGAGTAAACAAAACGGTTTCATCTAGCCAAAGATTTTGCACATAAACACTTCATTGCAAGAGACTATAGAAACTTATGGGCAACTCCATCAAAAAGTGCAGAGTTAGGAGGCATCGTGAGTCCCCAGTTTCGGGATGGACCCGACACATGAGTGGGGGCCCATCCCTTACCAAATGCGGAGCTGCGGGCTCACGGAGCCCCTCGGTACTTGTGAAGGGAAAGAAGTACCATGAATAGGAGCACACGCACGTATCAAAACGGCGGCGCCAACTCCTTCCTTGTCAGCAACAACGTTCAGCATCATATGAAGACCATAGCAAAGATACACATACGCATGCCCACCTGGTCCAAACTGTTCCCCAAAAAATGGGAGGAAAAAAAAAAAAAAGAAAGTAACATGAATCTTAAATTCTATAAACAAGTGGTGGGAAACAATGTATCTTACAACAGGGGCAGTTCTTGGAGTAATCCCAAATCGGCCATGGCAAGCTGAATCATTTGGTCGGTAAGCTTCTACCTGTTACACATTTAAAAAAAAAAAAAAATTCTCAGGAAAATTGATAACATGAAAAAAAAAAAAAAAAAAAAACCATTTCAAGACTGGACCCAAAACTCCAAGATCTTCCATTTTCTCGCAAAGCAAACAGGGGAAAAAAAAAAGTATGATCACCTCAGTAATCTGAAGAACGACGTCGTCTCTCCTGAGGAACTTGCCGAGCAAGCGAGGGGCGAGGTCTAGGGCGTCAATTTTGAAGAACGACGAGGGCAAGATCGTCATTTTATCTATGGATGGCTGGGAGACCAGGGGCGAGTTCGGCTCGGGTTTGGTGGTCCCAACGGTGACCGATTCGAATCGGTGAATCGGCCGAGTCTCGCCATCGTCGTCGTCGTTTCCACTGAGAAGGGGTTTGCTGGTTTTCGGTTTGGCGGCGATTCGCTTGAATCGGCGAGTTCTTTTCATTTCGCCGTTGAAAACCAATAGAGTCAATTCCGACGACCTTTCTTACCTTATAGGGATAATTTCAATTTTAACACATAGAATAAATTATATTAAAAACAACATTATTTTTTATCTCCTTCCCTTTTAGCACCGTCACGTCACCACCCTCTCTGATATGTGGGGCCTAACAGCATTAAATGTATGTCATGTTTCATCTTTACCCTTATCTGACACCTACCCAAATGAATTTACCTAAAATTTGATCATTCTACCGGATAGCTCATTTTCATAATGACCACATGGTCATTATCGTTGTGACCAAACTAAATGGTGAATTTTTGCATTTAATCTTAGTCACAATGATATTGACCAGGCGGTCATTATGAACTTGACCGTATTTGTACGAATACCAATAGTCATTAATTTGATTACCCTACCTTCAATTAATGCCAAATCCTCGATTTGTGTATAAAAGGGCAAAAAAAAAAATTTTTGCAAAACTTTTTAGACATAGGTCATAACTCTTATGACCGAGTAACTGTTATGACCAAGGGTGGTCATAACTGTTATGACCAATCGGTCATAACAGTTATGATCTTTACTGGAAAAGGTGGTCATAACTGTTATGACCTTTACTGGAAAAAGTGATCATAATAGTTATGACAACCCGGTCATAACAGTTATGACCTTTACTGGAAAAGATGTATCATAACTGTTATGACCACCCTTAGTCATAACAGTTATGATCTTTACTAGAAAATAGCTAAAAAAATTAGAATTTTTTTAGATATAGGTCATAACTATTATGACCGGGTGGTCATAACTGTTATGACTTTTACTCAAAAATGACAAAAAAATATTAAATTTAAAAAAAAAAACTTTTTAGACATATGTCATAACTGTTATGATCGGGTGGTCATAACAGGAATGACCTTTACTGGAAAATAGCCAAAAATATTATATTTAAAAAAAAAGAATTTTAGAGATAGGTCATAACTTTTATGACCGGATGGCCATAACAAGAATGACATTTACTAATAAACGACCAAAAATGTTAAATTTTGTTAAATTTTTTTTTGTTAAATGGAAGTGTTAAAGTTTTTTTTTTTTTTTTTTTTCCGACGGTGAGAGTTTCTCTCTCTAAATGGAAGTTTATCTCTCTAAAATAGTGAAAATGGTTTTAAATCAAGTTAAGATATTATATAAAAATTTGGGTTTCAAAATGGGTGGGGGGTTAGGTGGGAAAGTGAAAAAAAAAAATTTAGGCTTGCCTGAAGGTATTTTTGACTTTCTACATCCATCTTAATTGATGGTGATGATGTGATAATGCTAGTAATAAAAGGAAACAAAAGTGATGTCAATTTTAATAATATTTTTTTTACAAGTGCTAAAAATGAAATTAACCCTACCTTTATATCTATCGTTCCTTTTTTTGGCGGGTCTAGCCTTTTATTATCTTGTTTTCTCTTCCCCGAAAAAGAATTCTATGCTTTGTTTTATTATCTTGTTTTATTCCAACGACTTATGCTTTGTTCTACGAAGGACTAGCACGATGGGTCGTGACATGATGACATGACTAAAAAACGACACGAATTTTGTAGGTTCGGGGTTAAAAAAGATAAAGATTGAGTTAAATTCGGGTAATCTGAATTAGATACAAAAAAAAAAAAATCAGTTTCAGATAAGACCTGTCTGACCCGAACATGACACATATTTTTCATGCTGGTCAATTTTGGGTCCAATCCGAACACGACCCGTGTTAGACCCGAAATTATTTGAGATCAGACATTTGAAAAAAAAAAAAAAAAAACCTAAAGTCCCACATATCATAAGTATCTTTTCTAGCCTTTTAGATCTGTCTCCTAACTACATCTCTCTTCAAAGAAACATTAACCCCTTCTCTCATCTCCCTCTTCAGTGGATCTTCTTCTCCGATTCTACCTCTCCCTCTTCGTCTTCATCTATGATTCTCCGTGGTATGTTTCTTCTTATTCTCCTTTGTTATCTCCATTCTCTCATCTCATGTGTATGTGTTTAAGAATTGAATGTCTTTACAACTGTGTTTGTGCTAATCTGATGTGTATTCTGCCTTTATATATATATTTTTTTTGGTGTTTTTGGCCTCCGAAACTTAAGTACCTCAAAGATATCTATAAATATATGCCTTTTAATTGTTGTGCCTCTCTTTCTCTTTTTTTGTATTTGATTTTGGTTTTGTTTTTATTTATTTGTTTTTTGTTTTTTAGGACAATGGCTTGGCTTAATATATGGATAGTGAAAAGGAGTAAATAAGTTAGTTTGAATTTCATGTAAGTTTAACTTGTTTTTAAATTATTGTTTCTCGTATCTTCAGATTATGATATTCTCTTGGGTCGAGATGCATTAAGAGTGTAGAAAATTTTCTTGGGAGTGTTAATATATTATTGTATAAGCTCATGTATGTGTGTTAATTTTAATTCGAAATATTTCTCTTTATCTTATTGTACATTATTATTCTAATATTATTTTTAATTTATAGATGGACTATATTGATCTTGAGGTGCAAAGTGAGAATATTGATTTAGAAAATGTAGTTCATGTGGACATTGAGTTTGACAAAGGTGTGATTGAACTTGAGGGCAGTGATCTCAATAAACTGTTAAAAAAGAAAAAGGTTGAAGTCGAATGTTTTGGGATTTTTTTGACTTTTTTCCTCTTGGTCTAGATAAGAAGTTGAAGAGTGCTTGCAAGAAATGTGGACAACAATATCTTGCCTCTAACAAGTGCAGGACAGGTAATATGTTAAAGCAAATTAAAACTTGTTCAAGAACAAAACTAGAGACATTGGTCAAATTTAGACTTGTACTGTTGTGTTTGTTTTTTTGTTAATGTTAGTGTGACTATTCATTTTGTTATATTTGTCTACTAGAACTCAGTATTTTGTTGGTGATACGTTGTTTGAATTTAGACATTTTAATGTTTGTATTTGGATTTGTGGACGTTATTAAAATGTTTATAATAGGACTTTGCCTAACTATGATTGTGGACTTTGCACTTGAGTTGGAAGTTTAATTTTATAATTGTGGATTTGAAAACAAACTTTAAAAACTTATTGTTTTATCAATGGTATGTTCTCGTTGAAGGTAAATTATTATTCTTGTAGGTTTTTTATGAATTTGGGATATAATTTGCTTAAATTGAATTGATTTTTATGTCAAATTCAAGTTGCAGGTTCAATTTGGGTCAAATTCGTGTCATGAGTTCAGTTCGAGTTGTGGGTCAATTTCGAGTTACGTATCAATTTTGGTTCGTGTCGTGTCAGCCCATCATGGGTCCATATCGTGTTCGTATCACGGTTTGAAGAAATTTTCGTATCGCGAGTCATGTATGGGTTGGGAAAGACAAAAATCAATATGACTCTAACACGACACGAACCCGACATGTGACACGAATTACCAACCCTAGTTTCACGTCTGAGTTTAATTCCAACTAAATTATACTTTTTCATCTCAGTTTTTATCTTTTTTTTTTTTTTAAGTTAATAAAAATTATAACTAGTTTTTGAAAATTCAACCATTGTCTACTGTGCGGCAGCCGAATTTACCGGATCAAAATGGCACTAAAATGGTGGCCGTTAGATGAAAATTGAATGGTGATGGGTGTGGAATGATGCAGAGCGATATTCTACAAATGTTTCTGACCCAATGGCAGGAATAACTAGCTTCGAGATTGAATTTTTTCAAGTCTCATACTGTTGTTGAGGAGGGTGGAAGAAGATGGTGAGGGTCTAGTCAGAGACGGAGAGGGGTCGTATGAGGCGAAGGAGGAGTTCAAAAGCTGATTCCTCCTTTCACACCTATAGTTCATCTTCTCCTTACCATGCTTGCTTTTACATTTCAGCCCTTGGAGTTGATATATTATCTTTCACTGCACTGACAATCCCAATTTTTCTATTTATTTTAGTTCTACAGCTACTACGTTATGAAGACCTTAGAATGGCGACTGTCATGCTCCTGCCAAGTTTTGGCCCAGTTTCTGACTTCCCTACACGACTTCTAAGCGGTGTACATTTGGCACTGTTGGATAACTGAGCCTTCGAAAAATTTCATCTCCAACCGACGAACTAAACGCAAGCTTAAGCTTTTGTTTGGGCATCAGGTTTGGACCCAAAAATTTCAATTCATTTTTTTTTTTTGAAAAGTAAAGAAATTTTAATTAGTTTTTGAAAAATTAACCAATTCTTACCAATAAACTCCAATCCAAACTGGTATACCAAACAACCCTAATTAGATTTTTGTTCCTAAACGAGTTCCAAATTTTAAAACATCTAATAATTTGACTTCAAATTATCAATTTATAACATAACTGTCATTTATTTTCTAAAATATTGTTAAAAATTATATTTTAATTATCTTAATCAAGCTTAATATTTGTTATTTTTATGTTTCATGTTTCAATTTTAAAAGTTTTAGATTCTCAAAAAAAAAAAAACATGTGCTCTAATATTAAAATAACAACATTAGTCTTAATTAAATTGCTTCGTTTTAGGATGCTTATCTTATCATGCTCTTCTCATATATTGTTGAAGTAGGGAAAAAAGGAAAATCATCTAAATTTCATTCATGCGAACTCGTGTTTAGCAAAAATGGTCGTTGTAGAAACTGTTGAGGTAGGAATACATAACTAGTGCTAGCTCATTCAAGGCTTTTTCAGTCTAGGACTAGCCATTGAAGAAAATTGAGCTAGAACAACCAAAAAACGCATCTATCACCATTGCTTCTCATGATCATGATGATCAGCGTTAGAGACTTCTCCACAACCTCCAAGCGACCTCATAGACAATCTATCAGGGATGATCTGCTTGCTCGAGCTTCAGTTGCGCCTCGTCGTGCAGTAGTACATCTCGCACACCAAAGACGCCATCGGTTGATACTACATTGTTGTCATTGCCCCAACAACAATTGAGATGCTTGGGCTCAAGCCATGTCCTTGGTCAAGATCAGTGAAATTAGAAATTATTATGAGGTGGGCTGTATGAAAATTTGTATAAAAATATACATGATCAAAAAAATGTTTGAGAGAGGTTTGGAAGGGACTATATGTAAATTTATGAAATAATAACCCAATATTCTATTTTATCATCAATCTAATCACCATCACCTAAGACATAGAGAGAGAGAGCTGAAGGGGATCAAGTTTCCCAACCCATTAGCTTCGTCCTTGGCCAAAATCACTCCCCCTTACCAAACATGTGCTTCACCTCTCCTAGCCCTATAGCCAGCCCACTAGATCTATGACTCCAACAATTTCCCTTTATTTGTGTGTCATTCCTATCCTTCAAAAAATAATATAATATGTATGTAACTAACATAGGTACCTAACTATTATAATTTTTAATTAATATAATATGATATTATAATTAAATATATATTTTTAATTAACATGTCATAATATTATTAGATAACATGAATAAGAAGACATACGAGTTGAATCTTGACTCCAACTCGACTCATCATAATTAATTTTTCTTTTTTTTTTAATAATAGAAGTTTTTAATTTTTTTTAAATGAACTTTCGGTGAAGGAACATTTGAAGTAACAAATAAGATATTTATTAAAATCTCCATTAAACACAATCAAATACATCGACACTCGTTCAAATTACAAAAAAAATTTTACATGTGTTTTTCTTTTGGTATATTATTGTTAGATTTATCTTAGTTAATTATCTTTTTTTTTTTTTTGGATGAGTTTAGTTGATTATCTTTTATTTCATAAGTATGACATTTTTATTGTTTGGACTCTTTTACAGGACAGTTGTGGTTGGGGATTCTCTTGTGTTTTGTTTGTTTCAACCACTCAATCCATTCAACTCAAACTTTTTTTTATCTTTTTCCTAAAAATTTTTTGTCTTTTTTGAAAATTCAAAAAAATTTACTATTCAAATTTAAAAATCTCAACTCAAACCACTACACCAAACACCCCAATAAATTTATATTATTATATCATACACTTCTTAATTAGATTTTACGTTAAAATATAAAAAAAAAATTAATTAAATAATATAAATTTAAAAATTATTATATTAATATGACATAAAAAAATATTAAATTAATATGACACAAATTAAATTATAATAAATTTTAAAATTTATGTTATATAAATTAAAACGAGAGAATTGTAATAATATGTTGGTAATTATTTGAATAATTTAAAGGAAAAAAATTATTCAAAAAAAAAAAAAAAAAAGAGTCCAAAAGGTAAAGTTCTAGATGTTTGTGTTGCGTTTCCTTAAGTCGTGTTTTATAGACAATTCCGTCCTCGGAACCTTCCAGACCCATCTCCATTCCTCCTCACCTTCCCACCCAAACCCCCTTTATTTAACCTCTCCAAAACTTTCTCGCACTTTCCCACTCGGCATTCTATCTCAAAATCCCTAATTTTTCCACTCACATTACTCCCAGATCTCCAATCTCCAATCTCTCTCTCTCTCTCTCTCCTCTCTCTCTCTCTCTATATATATATATATATATATTCTTTTTCCTCTCTCTCCTAACCTTATCCGTTGCTTTAATGGCGAAGTACGGCGAGGGCGACAAGCGATGGATCGTGGAGGACAGACCCGATGGCGCCAACGTCCACAACTGGCACTGGTCGGAGACCGACTGCCTCGAATGGAGCCGAAACTTCCTATCCAATCTCCTCTCCAACCTCGTCGTCCTTGACGGCGAGGGCAACCTCTTCGTCCGGACGAAGAAGGTCGAGAAGGTCGACGGCGAGGCCTACGTCAATGTCCGCAAGGGGAAGATCATCCCTGGCTACGAGATCAGCGTCACTATCCCCTGGGAGGGCGAAGCCAAGGACGCCGACGGGAAGTCGCTTCACAAGGTCGACGGCTCCGTCGAGATCCCGTACATCGCCGACGAGAACGCCGATGAGGATCCGGAGCTTAGGGTTACGGTGAAGGACGAGGGGCCGATCGGGAAGAGGCTGAAGGAGGCGATGCTGGCGAAGGGGAAGCCGATAATTTTCGAGAAGGTTAGGGTTTATGTGCAGACCATGGCGAAAGGTGGCCCAGCGAAGGACGCGTTGGAGAGCAAGAAGGTGGAGCCGAAGAGCGGGACTAGTACGTCGTCGGTGAATTCGAATTCGGCACCGCAGAAGGAGGCGGCGGCGGAGAAGACGGAGGTGAAGAAGAAGGAGGCGAAGAAGGAGGGGTTCAAGACGATAACAATGACGGAGAAGTTCAGTTGCAGAGCGAGGGACATGTACGAGATTTTGATGGACGAGAACCGGTGGAAAGGTTTTACCTATAGCAATGCGAGGATAAGCAAGGAGGTTGGTGGAGAATTTACCATTTTCGACGGCTCGGTGACCGGTACGAATTTGGAGTTGCAAGAAGGGAAATTGATTGTTCAGAGATGGCGATTCGGGAGCTGGCCTGACGGGATTCATTCGACGGTAAAGTTTCTCGCTTTTTGATCTGTTTTCCCCTAATTCGTTTTTGGAATATGCTTGTCTAGATTGTGATTAGCAAACTTGACTTAATTTTGATGCATTGTTGGTATATTTGGTTTAGTTTGTGATTAGCAAACTTGACTTAATTTTTGATACATTGTCGGTATATTTAATTAGTTTCTGATTAGCAAAGTTGACAAAATCTGATACAAATAGCGGCGGAGCCAGCCTTTTAGTGTGGGCGTACGCTAGGATAACGTTTTCAGGCGACGTATATAATCAATTTTTAGTGGAGTGAAATGAGAAAATTGTAAAGCTTTTAAAGTTAAAATTGAAAGAAAGCTTGGGGCTTAGCCCACACTCTGTTACGGGTGGCTCCCCCTGGATACGATGTTGGTACATTTGATTAGTCTGCGAAGTTCATTGCTTTTGATGTGTGTGTTTTTTTTTTTTTTTTAAGTTTGTTTAGATTGTGAAGTGCGCTACTTTACGAGTAGCAAAGTTGATCAAATTTGATACAATGTTTAGTTTATAATTATCAAAGTTGACCAAGTTTGAAACAAAGTTGGTATACTTGTTTAGCTTGTGAATAGCAAAGTTATCCAGATTTGATTGATTCGTGATGTGATTAGCAAAGTTGGTCAAATTTGATCGAACGTGTCATGTTCAATTAATTTCCGATATCAACATGGATTAAATTTAATTGAATGTCGCAGGTGAGACTGACTTTGGAAGAACCTGAACCGGGGGTTACTGTTGTGAAGTTAACACACACTGATATTCCAGAGGAAGATAGGTGGGTTTTTGTTAATCTGATTTCAATGATGTTAGTTTTGGCTGCTTGTGTTGATTTCTTTGTTTTTGTTTAGCTTGGAGGCTGATAACTTTGTGTCTTGTTAAACAGATATGGGAATTCAACCGTGGTGGAGAATACAGAACGGGGATGGCGGGATCTTATTTTCCACAAGATACGTGCAGTTTTTGGTTTTGGACTTTGAGACTTCATTTTGTCTTTTTCTATCTGTTCTTTTCTTTTTTGTTAGTTTCCCTCCGAAGTGTAGAATTTGAGCATTTAAATTATATTTCACCAATGAAGCATGAATTTGCGTCTTTGGGACTATACCATTCTTCGATGTTTGTGTACTGTCGTGTAGCTCGTATGCTGGGCATGAAGTCGAGTTTTCGTCTCTCTTATTTTCAGTAACCAAAAACCATCATGAAACTTATGTTAAATGTTGAGTTTGTTCCATTTGGGTAAAAATTCGTCTCTCATGTTTCCTCTTTCGTTAATTTGTCGAAAAATAGTCGATAATCATGATAAAACTTATGTTTGTGTTAGAGTTTATTTCATTCGAGTCAAAATTCGTTTCTCATGTTTCCTCGTACGTTTAATTTGTTGAATAATAGTTGATGACCATAAATTTCGTGACGCTGGCTTGAGTTTGTTTTCCACATTTGGTTTATGGGAAGGTACATATTTCACGATAAGACCTAAAGAACTTCCACAATTTCTTCTGTGGTCGTTGCTAAGAATGCCTAGGACATTATCTGCTTAGTAGTAGCATTCTAAAGTGCCCTAGTCCAAAAAGTATTGTATCTTTCTGTTTGTCTTGGTCCAGTGGTTAACTTTGGTAAACAGCTGTAGAGATTAGATTATTTTTTCGACTGTAAAATGTTTACTATGAGTGTCAGCTACCTTTCAGTACAAGCCAGTTGTTCCATTTGGTGGTGTTTAGCAACTTTCTTGTGGCCACGTTGATTAAATAGTTTTCAAGATTAGGGCTCTATGTGGTAGCGGGGTCGTATATAAGTCGAATTGGTATCGAAGAATGTCACTGGAGTTATCGATTGCTTGGAAATTGAATCAGGAGATGAGTTGCATTTTTTTTTTTTATTGAACTAAATTGCGTAGACATTGTTGCTTATCCATGGCATAATGGAATATTCATGTCACGCGTGTGAGAGAACGGAAAAAAAAAAAAGAGGTTTTTGGGTGTGTGACTATGGCGGTGACCGTGGTGTGGCGAATGCATGGTGACTATGATATCCATAGTCTCTCATAGTTTCATGGTAGAGTGTACACTTTCTCGAGTTTTTCCATCCTTTAAAGGAATAGACACTTCAAAATGGCTCAATGTGCTTCTTAACGATCACTGGATGTTTAAGAAGCTCAACCTCATGTCAATAGAACTATTGATTTTTATGAGAAAATTGCTATGGAAAAAAAGATGTGAATTGTGTTCAGATTTATGAAACAAATGGACTTCGCCGGAATTCGAGTCTATTTTGCAGAAATCATTTCCAAGTCATCGTTCATATTTTGTTTTGTTTTCCGTTTCCGTAGTGTCACCCTAGAGAATTTACTAGTCTTGCTTTTATATATAATGGCAGGGAAAGAATAACCAAAAAAAAAAAAAAAAAAAAAAAAAAAAAAAAAAAAGAGTAAAAAAAAAATCCGTCGCCTGAGAGATTCGAACTCTCGCGGGGAAACCCCATGTACTTAGCAGGCACACGCCTTAACCACTCGGCCAAAGCGACTCTTTTGATAGTTAATTGCACAAAGCCTTATAAAGATTTTTGTCATTTACTCGCTTGACTTCTCTCCCTTTTTTTTTTTTTTTTTTTTGGGTACATCTAATTAAGTACATCCTTTCCTCTGGACCCTTCTTAGTAAGCTTCGTCTTCTAATTTCTTGAAATGGAGACGAAAGAAACTCTTTCAAATAAAGACAATAATATTTCATATCTTTTAATCAGCAAGTTTCTGTGCTTCTGGCGTTTAATTTGTCATATGGTAAAGACTCTACATATTTGCTTTTGATTTTTCTATACTGACTCTTTGAGATAAGAGTCAACTATAAGAACAGAAAAAACTATATGAGCAAGACTTTAAGAAAATAGCTAGATATATTTTTTGACCATCTCTGTGACCTCGTTAATCACAATCCACGCTTTGTGCCCTCCAATCACTTCTTCTTTCATCTCCCCATCTTTCCATATCTGCCATGTTCTTAAGTATGTCAATTCACAATTACATAATTTTGCCGCGCGAAAACTAGGTTGTATCATGCAGTTCAAATTCCATCCATTGAACGACCAAAATATGTTCTCAGCCTAAAAAGAAAGTTGTCAGCTGAAATATTCAATAACTCAGATCGTTTCTTTATCAGATGACGGTTGGAATAGGGCTGCATGTACATCCCGAAAGCTTCTTCCAAAACTTTGATTGACAAAAGGTGGAAATGAGCCTGATAGAGGATGATTAACGCACCTGAATTGTTGGCATTTTCTGATCAACGAGAACGCCCAAAATCGGATCAAAAGAGTGTTAGAAGGGTACTGATCAAACTAGAGGGAAGTGAAAAGGAATATGTCAAGGGGTAACACGTACAGTTATGTTTCCGCGCTTCACTAGAGGTTGAGGTACTTTATTGACATCCACGCAATAGAACTTTATTCTGAAAATATACCAAAAGAAAAAAATCACCATCGTTTTTTAACACCGCTTTTATTAGATGTTGTCACTACACTGAGAAGAAGCTCGTTGCTAATCTTAGTGGAAACATATAATCAAAAATGTCTTGCCCTTGACCTCCCATTCAATGCTAAACAACATCCTGAAAACTTGCTCAATATCCAGTGATTTCCATATGTACAATAAAAACTGAATGGCAGCTTTAAATCAATCACCAGTTGCTTTGGTAATACTACAATACAATTATGAATAGCCAGATTTATTAGATTTCTTTTAGATGGTTATTCTAGGATTTAGTATGATTCTATAGTGGGGATTAAAAAAAAAACTTACGGATAACCTTAAGCACAATTATGAACCATTAGATTTTTTTTATGAATTTCAGTTAAACTATTCTAATTGTTTTAACATAATCCAATTATAAAGTAATCTAACAATTTAGAACTATGTTTAGCAATCAGAGACAAAAATCATTATAATTTGTTTGTTCTGAAAGAATTTTATCCCCTACACATAGTGAAGAATTGAGAATTCTAATTTGTTTCAATTCTAGGAATAGAAAAGGTATGCCTTGCAGTTTGTGCTGCATAGTGCATGTAACGAGAAGACACTAGGTTATATGGTCAGCAAAAACTAACCCTAAGCTTTCAGCAATATATATATGTGTGTGTATATATTTATATATGTAGACACGCACACACACGCACACACACATATATATATATGTAGACACACACACACACATAAACAGTAGAAAAGAAATATACACATATATGTATAGATATAGATATAGAGGCATTTACTTGGTGTCATATTCAGCAGCCAATTTCTCCAACTTGGGCTTCAAATAGATGCATTTCCGACACCAAGAAGCCATCCTGTCAACAAAAACACACCACCAAAACTCACATGAAAAACCATCAAACACCTGGCGAGCATGGCTTTTCCCCAAGATTCCAAACGTGTCAAAACGCCAAAAAGAGCACGACAGAGAGAGAGGAGAGAGAAAATACCAATCAATGAGAATGGGCTGAGAGATTTCCCGTGCATGACTCAGAATCCGGTCGAGATGATCACAGTCGTTGATGGGTTCCATCTCGACGGCGGAGGGTCTCGACAGCTCAGGCCAAAATGCCGCCGCTCTCAGGTCCCTCTCCGACGTCTTCTTCTGGTCTCTGTTTCTGAAATCGACCCAAAACCCAGACGACTTTCTCGAAGAGAAACTGTGGATCCCAGTGGCACATAAGTAGTGTTGCTGGTTTTGATGCTGATGATGGAATTCTCTCCACAGAACATGAGAATTCGCTGCTAGAATGGACATTCTCTCTTTGGGAGTTTCGAGTTTCTTGGAAGTTTGGAAATGTTCAATGCCTGTGTGAGTTTTGTCTTTTTTGGTGAGTTTTCGAAAATGGAAACAATGGTGGTCTCGTGTAAGGCTTATCCGTAAGGTGAGCTCCGGATGGGGAGTGAAATGGGGTTCTGTGGGGGCCACAATTGGAGGAAAGATATGTCTTTTTCTAACAACGAGAGGAGATATGGACCGTTTTTAAATATTTATTTAAATATAAATAATTATTATTTAACCCAGCGAATAAATTTAACTTAATTAAATTAAATTTTTTATTTTAATTTTTTTTTTTCTAAAATTCAATAAAATTTATAACTAATTTTTAAAAATCAACAAACTCAAATTTAAAAATTTCAACTTAAATCATTTTACCAAATGCATTATTAATATGTTTTTACCCCACATCTTACGTAGTATGTTTTTTCTTTTGATTTTTTTAATAAAAAAGAAAATGAAATTTAAATACACCATTGTTTTGTGAAATATATTAAGTATAGTAAATTATGTAATCTTTTTTTACATTTTTATGTTACAAAATTGCATACTAATACCTATAATAATTATAGATTTTGTTATTTATAAAATATTTTAGTGATCTGTTTGGAGTATGATTTGAACTGAAAAAAAAATCTAATTTAAATTGAGAATCTAAACTAAATTGGTGTTTGAAAGAGATAAAAATAAAATTGATTCATATTTCAAAATATAATAAATAAGTTGAATGGGATTTGAAAACTCATTCTTTTATTCCAAATAAAAGCTAATTTTTATATCATATGTTTTAACATGACTGGTAAGTTATATTATATGTCTAACTCACTTTTTGTTTTTTTTTTTTTTTTGGGACTTACTGAAGTACTCCACAATGATGACTCTTTTGGTTCTGGCTCATAAAGATCACTAATTGGGGAATGATTTTTGCCCATCTTTACAATCCTCATGCAAGTGATGGCTATTCCACTTTCTATATTCCTCTCTCTCTCTCTTTGGAACTCTCTCTTGTCCACATTGCCTACACAACTGCCATAGCCAACCCGTCCCCCCAAGGCTGCTCTGCCCGTCCCCACTATCGATGCCCTCACCCCCGCCGGTATGAGGTCTCATGCGGTCGTGGGGAGATCTCATTGGATCTCCCCGCCCCGCCCTAAAATGCTACGATGACAATGAGATCAAGCCACGTAGTCCGGGTTGGCATTGTGCAAGCATATGTGACGCCGCAATGAGCCCCATCATGTGAGGTTGCTGTGTTGCTATAGAGAGCCTACCTAATATCATTGGGATCTCGCTAGAGATGCGGGAATAGATCCGTGACATTGTATATATATATATATTTTTTTTTTTCCATGTGTTTTTCTCCCTTATATTTTGTGATTTTGTGTGTGTATGTGTGTGTGTTTCGGTGAGATGTAAACGTTTTGATGATTGCTTGTGTTGGTTTTAAATTTCCATCAAATAAATCGACACTCTGTTGACAATCATCATTTTTCGGAATTTTCAATATTAGGGTGGGCTACTACAAGTATCACGATAGGATACTGGTAGTCTCTAACCGGCGATAGCAAAGTATCACGATGGGATACTGACAGTCACTGACCGACATTGTTGGTTTCTAGGTTTTTTAGTATCACGGTAGGATACCGGCAATCACCAATGACTATTGACAATACCAAAGTACGTTATTTTAGGAGAAAATTGACTGAAGAGCCATATTTTGAGTACCTACTTATAATTTTTCCCATACTAATATTAAAGTTGATAATTTTAGTGTTATGAAGTGACAAAATTATCAACTTTAATGTCATGGTGAGCGTAAATATAAGAATGTGTCAAATTCATGATATTCTTGCATATAAACCTTATGTTAGGGACAAAATTTAGGATTCGTTTGGTGTTTGGGTTGAGTTTGAAATGAGATGAAATTTTTAAGTTTGAGTTAATTGACTTTTTAAAAATTAGTTATAAAGTTTGTTGGCTTTTCAGAAAAAGACAAAAATTGATATGAAAAAGTACAGTTTAGTTAGAATTAAACCTAGATACCAAATGTGAGCTTAGCGTTCTTAATGGGTTTGGGAAACATTCTTAGCAAAATCCAAGACTTGATTTTGTGGCATTTTTTGAGGAAATTGTGGGAATAGTCTTTTTAGTGCATACGTGTAGGATTTTTGCGATTTTTTTTTCTTGAAATCAACTTTTATTTGATATTATTAGAAGATAAAAATCTAAATTATGAGGAAATATTCAAGAGATGTACTCTTTTTGAGGCGTTCCTTAAAAAAATAATTAAAAAAAAAAAAAGAAAAACAACCCATTTCTTAAGGAAGATGAAATTGACCCAGTACGAAGGAAAGTGGGGAAATTGTGCTTCAGTGCTTAGCCCTCTACAGAAATTAAATTATTTTTTCATTGTAGTGCAAGCTTAACCAGAGACCAAATATAATAAGTTTGAATATGGTTTTAGATCCGATTCCTAATTTCTACGTACTTTGTTATTTGAGAAATATGAACGCAAGTGCTCACTCTCCTAATTCTTATAAGTGTTTATAAGTCTGTATTTTGCACTTTTGAACAACCATGTATATGTATATAATATACACCTATATTTGTAATAATTTTTTAAGGTACATTTTTTCTATTTTTTTAATGCTATTTGTATTTATATAGTAATAGTTCTTAATAATGTCAAATTACAAAATTTTAAAGAAAGAAACATGTAAATATTATAATTGTCGGTGCAGTTATAAAAAAAATTTCCTATATATATATATATATATATATATATGAAGTACATGGTTAGGCTCAAAGGTCAAAACACCAAGATTGTCGTGTCAATACTCGTTTTATTCATGGGAGAGTACAATGAATCAAGTCCACACACTCGGTTTTGCCACGTCTCTTTGCTTTGGTGGTGTCCACTCTACTCTCTCACCCTTTTTGTTGGGCCATTTTGGCGTCCCCTGTTTTATTTAGTGTTTTTTTCCTCCCTATTTTTCCTTTTCCTCTTTTTTTTTTTATTTTTTTTGGTGGGGGTCCCTGGTTTTTGGGAGGGGTGTTAATAAGAAGAAAATGGCCTGGTTAGATTTGCATAAACTGTTAAAGGCATGGCAGATTATGTTATATATATATATATAAAAGGAGGGATGTTCTCTCAATCGGCCATCCAGAATTTATCCTGCCATCATTAAACCAATGTTTCAACGGCTAAAACTAGAGCGAGACCTAAGGGAAGGTAACAGGAGTCGAACCCAGGTGGACGAAAGAGAGAAGCTAGCAAAGGCACACTCCCTTACCAACCCATCCACTAATGTGGGTGTGTAATTTGTTTTTAATTTTTGGCTATGCAAATTGGTATCATGCGTTTAAATAAATTTTTTAAAAAAAATAACAAGCCAATTATCACAATGTTTAGTAACCGGAATTTGATAAACAAGTTGGTGCTCGTAGCACAACTGTGAAGATAAAACTTTCTAATAGTTTCATACTCTTGGAGAATTCTGGAAACCAAGTCTAACAATAACGTGAGTCTAAACACCCGTCTGGTTATTCAAACCAAAATATTTTAACTCTTTTTTTTTTCCCCTAAAATGTTAACATAAAATTTAACTAATTTTTAAAAAATTAAACAGTTCCAATACAAAAAACTCAAAAGCTAAAACTCTTGGAAGCGTCAACGTGATCTATTTTCACCTGTAAAGACTAGGGAGACTTTGAAACATCAAATACAAGTATGCAAAACGTGCGAAATATTTGACAATAAGTACACGAGACAGGTTTGGAAGCAATATAGCTCTGAAAATTTTGAATGAAAAAAAATAGACGGTGGTATCTTCACGTCCCTATTCGTAAAAGTACAAATGAAAAAAATATTAATTTATAATTAATCCATTCTCTCATCAAAATAAATGTAAAGTTATCTGATTCATTACAAGTTTATAATTTATATAAAAAAAAATCTAAAGTTTTAAACCCTCAACACGAGGATATGAGAATTCGAACTATCTGAAACAATGAGAGTTTTAAACCCTCAAAACGAGAATACGAGAATTCAAACTATCCGGAGAGAGTACTTTAAAAAAGACAAATCCAATGTCAAAATCGGCAACTGCATATTTGCAGCCCCTTAGGTAACATGGAGGCAAAATAATAACTTTGACAACACAAAGTCAAAGTCGCGAAAAAAAAAAAAAAAAAAAAAAAAGGAAGTGTGTTTACGGGTTAACTTTTGTAGTAAGGCTAAAGTGTCTCTCATTTGTTGCAATCTGAGTCATTGGATGGGAGCTTAGGAAGATCTCATCCATTGACTTTTTTTTTTTTCAGTTTTCATTAAATAATAATTGACAGAATTTTTTTAACGGCTATAAATCCTTTTTTTTTCATCATAATACTAAAAAGATGTATTAAAATGATTGGAGAATTACCTAAACTTTAGGGGAGTAGGGGAGACGGGGGTTGGTACGCATCCACTAAACTCTACTCCAATTATTTTTGTTAATAAAAAAAAAAAACACTACACTAAATAAATCCGGACGCGCGAGGACCAAGTACACTTGAAAGTACAATCCAGAAGATAAGTCCAACGCAATCTAATTATAAATTGGAAAATTGGAAAATTTTTTTGTCACTTGTACTTGGTTCTTCTTCTTCCTTTTTTTTTTTTTTCCCCCATTTAATTTGCAAGCGAATTAGAGAAATCTCACTGTTATGTTAGGATTTGAGAAACTACTTCTCCATATCTTTTTTTCAATCCACTTCTCAATTTTACCAACGATATAAATAAAAAGGTGAAGTCGTATTTTTATGATATAGAATTGTAACTCTCAAATCACTTATTAAAAAGTGGCATGAATGAGCTGAGTAATTTACGCTCAATTTGCTAGTTTGGTTTTGGATAAAATATGTTAAAAATAGACAACAAATAAAAGCTTCCAATTTCTATGATAGAATTTCTTATTTTAGACGGTCAATAAGAATTGTTATTTTAACTATTAAATTAATTTTTCAACACTTGAATATACAGCTAATGTGATTTTGTAACTCGCGTTATAAATTTTTAACATGAATACTTATAAATCAGATTGTTAAAAAAATTAATCCAACGATTATAACATAATTATTATTCATCTCATAATATATTATAAAAGCACGAAAAATACTTCCTATAATGTCCTTCAACATCCATCACATGATATTTTTTTTTAAATTTATTTGTTTATCTATTCGGTATATATAAAACACATGATGTCACGCTTATATAAATTATAGAAGTTCTTGCTGTAAAATCTTCTCAGTAAAACAATCTAATTATAAGACGTTTGCAAAAAGTGCATGTTAGCTCACAAGGCAAGTAGCTAATGGTTGGAAAGATCATGTGTCATATTGAATTCCAGACTGTATGGAGGCAAACTGTATTTGAAGGAAAAAATATATATATATGTATATGTATGTAATTATAATAGTTCCAAAGAGCATTAAAAACTTACAGTTTTGTGGCATATGCATGCCGTAAAAGGATTTGGTATCAGTTGTTTGGAGAAGCAGTCGGTGGAGAGAGAAGAGAAGCCATATAGATATATATATATATATAGATAGATATATATATATATATATATATCAAAGCAGACAAAGTAGTTGGCTAAGTTGGACTCTAGTGAAGCCTACTTGAATGGCTACGGTCTCATTTTCTCCTTTGTCATTGTCTCGAATTTGGACCCCCTATATTTTAATTAGATTTTCAATTTGACAAAGATGTTAACTTTTCATTTCATAATTTCTTTCTATTATTATTATTATTATTATTATTATTATTGTTTTTCGTGTGCAAAGAATGAGGCTGAGATTTTATGATTTGTGCATGCCAGCTATGTTGGGATCTTAGATGCAAATTCGAGCAAAAAGCAAAGGAAAGAAAATGAGGAACCCATTTTTCAAGATAATACAAATTTTCACTGCATGCGAAACAACGTTAAAATTAAATCGAGTGAAAATATCCAACTCCCATAGGCAAGGCATTTGTAGTGGGTTTTTTTTTTTTTTTTTTTTTTGTTTTTAAATTAGAATTAGACATATGAAGATTAGGTACTAACATGGCACCGAATCATTGATCTAAAAACTATCGGATTTGTCGGTTTAAAAACCATCGGATTGGTCGGATCGGATGGGACTCTAAATTTGAGACCCATGCAGACGGGAAATTTAGCTGCCGGCGGTCCAACTACATATATCAAGCCAAAGAAGAAAAATGGTCACTACAGGTAGATAAGATTATTATTAAATTAAAATACAAAAAAAAAATTTTAAATCAAAATCAGCACCGACAAGAGCAAAGTTACTGGTCATAGATACCGAACGTTGACGCGTACACGCCGATGTCCCACAAAGTCCACCCCCCAATTCCGTACGGATTCCTATATTTTTTTTTTTTTTTTTATTTGTTTGAATAAAAAAAATTTTTTTTTTGAGGTGTAACTTTCTTTGGACCATCACTGTAGAATGTAACACATAAAAAAAAAAAAAAAGGGGGAATAATATGATGGGGTCTCCAAGTTCCGAAACCCATAATCTATAAATCTTAAAGGGTAAGTAGATTTTTGAGGGGCCATATATTTGTATGCCAAAGAAAAAAAAGACATATATTTCTAACTCAAACCGCATAAGTTTTCATGATATTTGGTGGAATAATTTGAGTCAAAATTTTTAATTTTTAATAATAAATTTTTTTAAAAAATTAAAAATTAAAAAAATAAAAAAAATTCTTAAAAAATACAAAAAAAATTTAATTAAATAATTTAAACTATCCAATAAAATTCCTTCCAAAAATCTCCAGAAATGCACTTTGTCGCGGCGATTTGGCGTTTTGCATGGGAGTAACACTCGAATGTAGCCTCGAACGCATCAAAGATCGGCTGGGCCTGGACAGTTGTCCATTTCTTTCTTTCTTTTTATTTATTTATTTATTTATAAATTTATCCCCTCCGATCCAAAACCCAAGACAGGTCGACACAGAAGCAAAAGTTTTGCTAAAGAGACGGACTGTGTGATTCCGAAACATTACCACCACTACTCAATTTCCGTATCCATTCGTTCTGTCACCATTTTTCTCTTATGTGGCCGTCCCACTAACCTGCCCTCTGCTACGCGTCACGGACCAATTGTTATTTCACAAAAAAATTAAATTAAAAAAAACATTTGTTTTTGGCTCACCGCCATGATTGTCTGCTTCTCGGATGTTGGATCGCATAGGGTTAGCCTATTTTGGGCCGTACGATTTTCGTATTAGATTCCTGATGGACTGGTTCTGATCTTTGCCACGTGGTCATTAGTCTCGTGTGTAAATTGTTTATAATGGTCCACGCGGAAACTCGTCTCTTCTTCGGTGCGGAAACCAGTCCACCGAGCTTACAAAAATAATATATATATATATATAATTAACCACTCCCACAAAACTTTGTAAAGGAATATTGTTAGGACTAGAAAAAAAAAAAACTTTAATATTGTAAATTGTATATGTTTTTTTTATTGTCAATTATTAATTTATATTTTTGTTGGGTCCTAAACGATTTGAAAAAAAAAATTATTATCTTATGTATTTAGTGAAATAATTAATTTAATACATTGGTCAGAGTAGGGATCGAAAATTTTTATTATTTAAGTGAGATTATTAATTTATCGAACATACATTTATCGATATTTTACCATACTATAAATTGTTAGAATGTCAATTGTTAGTCCTTTAAAAAAAAAAAGGAACAACAGTGAGTGTTTGGATTACTAATTTAATAAATATTTTTCTTATTCAATACAATATTCACTTGATTGTTAATATTTTGCAATTGAATACACAATTTTTAAAACAAATCTCAATATGAATACTAATTTATCAGTTGAATACACACATTCGAACACTATTTAGTTGTTCACAAAAGGAGCAAATATCTGAATAACACAAATTTAGATATCATTGCATTAATATAAGATAAAATATTAATATTATATTAATATAGAATAAAATTATACTAAAATTAATTAAAATATTTGTCATATTCATTGGTCAATAATAATAAATTTGTGTCATATTGATCAACAGATGGACAAAAAATGATTATTTAGATAATTTTCTTTTCACGCACAAAATTTAAGTCTATTATCTCTCTCTTAGTTTACTTGATCCTTACCAATTAATAAGCATTAGGTGGCGATGTCCATTTTCATTTTTCATTATAAATTCAAAATTAATACTTTAAAAATATTAGGCATTAGATTTTTTTCTAATAAAAAAAAAACTTAGAGACGGAGGATTCAAATTTTTTATCTTATAATAGAGTGGAATTACCTTAAAATTATACCTACCACATATTAAGCATTAATTACTCTCCACATTAATCTTCTCTTAGGAAGTATATATATTTACAATGTTGTAATGGTTTAATAAATTTCTTAGTAATGCTTCCTTTTTTTTTTTCATTACTTTATAGTATATGTATATAATGAAAACAAAAGATCTTAACTTATATATTTTATTTAGGTTAAGGATGGACAAAAAAAAAAAAAAAGAGACAAACTTTGAATAACGCTTCATGTTCTTAGGGTTTGTTTGGTGGAGTTGTTTGAGTTGGAATTTTTAAGTTTAAATAGTAAATTTTTTTGAATTTTTAAAAAAGACAAAAAACTTTTTGGGAAAAAGACAAAATTTTTTTAAAAAAAAGATAAAAAAAAATTAAATTAGATGATTTGAATGGTTATGCCAAATACTATCTTAACCTAATATTTACGATGATTTTTAATTTAGGGTCATAATGTTTGTCTGAAAATTGGATGCTCAGTCACTATCATTAGACAAATAGTAATAACGTCGGCACTCGATTTGGTCATTTAGTGGGACATTTCTCACTTAATTCGTCTTTCTTCTATTGAAATGATTACTCAAGAAAACTCCTACTTAATCGCCTTTATAAAGTATCAATCCTTTCATACTTTTTTTTTTTTTTTTGAAAATCTTACAAATTTGATATTTCTCTTTAGTTTTTTTTTTCCCTGTGTGTGGGTCCAATCCTTTCATATTTTCTCTGTAAACATGTAAACTATTATTTTTTTTTTCTCTATATAAAGGTGTATAATATTTGCTATTTCTCAATTTATTGCCAAAGTCACGTCTCTATTTTTTCAAGAAAAACCTTACAGTATTGATATTTTATCTTTTTTTTTTTTAAGGATAGAAATTCTGAACTCCTTATTTCATCAACTTTAGTGAAAATTCAGAAAATTTCATTTCCAAAGGCTTTGTTTCCTTGCAAAAAATAGATTTTCATACTATTTTTATTTTATTTTTATTGAATTTGAGAGCGAGAGATATGAACTTTATATATCACTATGAAGTTAGATGTGAAATTATTGTTAAAATATACATATAATCATATATTAGTTTTATTTCCTTGTTAAAAAATAAACATTTTCAATATATTTTTTTTTAAGGTAAAATCATGTTCAATATTTGATTCGTTAACATAATCATCCATCCTTTGAGAACATAAACCCAAATAAAAAAATTATATTTGGAAGCTTTCTAAATTAAGATATCGTCATTGTTAGTGCATGTTTTTATTAGATCTAGTTAAAAAATAAAAATACACAAAACTCTGAGAATTTGATACAAATCTACAATAGTTCAAACCTAATTGACAATTTATATATTCATTTTAACCTTATCTAGAGTTCTCGTTATAGTAGTAAATAGACTATCGAGAAAATTAGATAAAATTGCAATTTAATGGAAAACATAGCTCCCTATTTGTCATTTGACACGTCCCATTTTAAACATGCTTTTAAAACTCAGCAAATAAATAAATAAATAAATACTTTTTAAAAATTTTTATACTATTTTCTCTAAAAAAAAATTAAATTTATTATTTGAATTGTGACTTTAAACTTGTGATTTAATCGTGTCCAAAAATATGAGTTTTGTCATTTTGTATGTATTTATTTTGATTCTGGTATCTGGCAAACATAATGATAAGTCTACTTTTTTTATTTTTTTATTTTCATTCATTAAAAAAAAAAAAAAACCGTGGCATAGGGTTTATGCCATTGGTGCATAGGTTTATCAGGTTATGTTTGTGACAAGCCGTGAGAGGTTCGCATCCTAAAAATTGACATGTTGTGTAGAAGAAATTAATTTTCTATGCTTAAAAGTATCATAAAATGGGCTAAACTAGAATAGCATTTATCCTATTTTTCACCTAAATGTATGACCTCTTTAATTAGTCAAACATTTATGTTTATGTAATAGTCTGGTGTAATTTGACTTGCGATAATTAT
This sequence comes from Ficus hispida, assembly GCA_025413025.1. Taxonomy (NCBI): domain Eukaryota; kingdom Viridiplantae; phylum Streptophyta; class Magnoliopsida; order Rosales; family Moraceae; genus Ficus; species Ficus hispida. Next base: position 28,386,169 of record CM046373.1, read on the forward strand.
TTCACAAAGATCATTGGAAAAGGATAATTCAAGCTATAAAGGCATTAGGTGAATAAAAAAGTTTAAATTATAATTTTTTTTATGACAAAGATGCTTAGAAAATAATAAGCTAGGTGGATAATTCTCCGAGTAATAAAAAAGTCATATGATAAGTACATTGAATTTCTTTTTAGGAATGTTATAGCATGTAATATATTTTATAGATATTTTTAAAGTTTATAACATATATATTTTTTTAAATGATAACTAATAACATATTTTTTACAAATAAACATTTGAATTTTTAATAAATCCTTAAGATTTTAGGATAAATTACGGATTTTTAATTTATTAGTTCTCTTTTTAAAAATGTTATTTGGCTCTTTCTTTTTTATTTTTCACTCTTCTGCTCTTTAGATAAGTTTTTGTAACTATCATCTAGTTTAGCTAATATTTTACAAATTAATAATAACAAAATGAATAAATAAATGAAAAAAAATAAGATAAGTCAATATCAGGTCGTTGGTGTGTTTTCAATTTTGAATATCACTAGTTGCTTCCTCAATTTATAACTCCTACGTGATGTTTGTTCCATGGGATATATATCCTTAATAATATAAAAATTGCATCAAAAAATAGTTTTTTTGTTAAATAAAGAAATTAGATCTCTCTTTTTATAAATAACCTCGATTGCTCTTTTCCTATTTTGCCCCTCCCTCCCAAAATATTCTTTTTCTTTTACCGAAGGCTTATCTCATTTTATAATCACCAAAAGAAATTATTAAAAACAATAATATTCACGAAAAAAAAAAGAAAAGAAAAAGGGTAGTGCCCTCCAATTAGGCCATGGGACATGGTTAAAGTAGTTGGCCGGTGCTTCAAACGTCTTTCTTCCTCCTTTTTTATTTTAATTTTATTTTTTCTGCTTAAAAAACTATTTATTATTATTATTTATAACACAGTAAAATTCAGTAAATTGACGCGTGTCAGAAAGTATAATTACCCAGTCAAGCAGAACAGCACACGTGGTGAGTAATAACATCTCTCTCTCTCTCTCTCTCTCGCTCTCTTCACATGGCCGCAATGGCATCTTCGTAATTATTCAAAACATCCATGACTATTTTTGTAAATCAACTGTAAATTTAAAAAAATAAAAAAAAAATAGAACCGTTTTTTGTTTTTTTTTTTTTGGTTTTTTAAAATTAATTAAAATTTTTAGAATTTGTAGAGAAGAAAAAACAGTTAAGATTCACTTTCCCAGTGACAAACATCTTCGTCCACTATTTCAGAGTCCTTTGCTGCTCAACACTCTTTCCCTCTCTGGCTTTCTCTCTCTAACTTTCTCTCTCTAACTTTCTCTCTCTAATAAGTAGTGCCAGTCTCTTCCTCCCACTTTTCTCACAACCCCAACAACAGTCTCCCACTTGCTGGGTCTTGTACTTTCTCTCTCTACTTTCTCTCTCTACCTTCTCTCTCATAAAGACGCCATGACCGACCCAGCGAAGCACAACAGCGTCCCTGCCCATGGCTCCACCGCTCTGCTCTCCGACCTCAAGAGCCTCCTCTCCATACACCGAACCCGACGCACCGTCGCTTTTCTGTACGGCTTCATGATCGCCTCCCTCCTCGTCACCCTCTTCCTCGCCTTCAACCCCTCCGCCTCCTCCTCCGGCGCTCCTTGGCTCACCAACTTCTTCAGCACCACCGCCGCCTCTGGTTCTAGCACCACCGCTTCTTCTTCTCCGTCCTCCGATCCTTACAGATCTAAATTCACTTCTATTTTCTCCTACTTTTTCCCCACCAACAACTCCTCTCCCTCTTCTCCGCCGCAAGAAGCTTACACCGTCGCTTCTCCTCCTCCTCCTCCCTCCGCTCCGCCACCTCCTCCGGCGACGGCGGCAGTTTCAGGAACCAACTCTTCTAGATCCGGGAGCGTCACTGTTTCTCCTCCTCCTTTGGATAATCGCACTCGAACCGCTTCGAATTCCGAGAAGCCTGAACCCTTGGCGAAGAATCACAACAATGCCAGTTCGATTCCCAGCGGGAATCATCAACAACAACCGGTAGCTAAGAGCCAGACTGCTCCGAGTTCGAATCAGACGGTGGTCGTGACGCCAGTATCTCCGGCGCCGGCGAACAAGACCGTCGGCTCTTCCGAGCAGAAAAGCGCGTCTCAGAAGTCTACGTCGGCGTCGTTTTCGGGGAAACAGAACAATGGGACTAGTTCCGGTGTGTCGGCGGAGCAGAATGAGAAGAAGAACAAGGATGATGATCTGATCGGGTCTCTGAAGAAGTGTGATCTGTTTGATGGAGAGTGGGTGAGAGACGATTCTTACAAGCCGTATTACAACGGTTCGTGTTCTTTGATTGATGAACAGTTCAATTGCATTCTTAATGGAAGACCTGATAAGGATTATCAGAAATTTAAATGGAAACCCAAGGCCTGTAATCTTCCAAGGTACAAAATAATTCAAAATTTTCCTTTTCAAGAAACACTTATAATTCTATAGTTTAATCATGATTTTTATGTTGTTTTACTGACCTGATGAATTCTGAGTTCCTGAATTCCTGAATTTTCGTTCTGTTTTTCTCTATTTATTCTCAATTTCTCAAATTTAGTTTTTTTTTTTTTTGGTTGAATGATTATGCAATTTATATGATAATTGAATTTGTGTTGTGTTTATTATTACTCAGATTGGATGGAAAACATATGTTGGAGATGATAAGAGGAAAGAGACTGGTTTTTGTTGGAGATTCTCTGAATAGAAACATGTGGGAATCTCTGGTTTGCATTCTGAAAAACGCGGCGAAAGATCCGAATAAAGTTTTTGAAGCACAAGGGAGACACCATTTTCGCGGAGAGGCCTCGTATTCGTTCATATTCCAAGTAAGTTAAAATTTTGGATCAACACCTCTTTTCTTGTTTGAAATCGAGAACTCGAAGTGGGTATTTAATTACCGTTCGGTTAAGCCTGCAATCATGCAATCATGAAATAGGGCTGTTTTTCAATTCAATAATGTTGTTTGGAAACAAGTTTTATCAAAATTTGATGGACTTTTTTTTTTTTGTTTTGTTTTGTTTTGGGTGATCTAGGACTACAATTGTACAGTGGAGTTCTTTGTGTCTCCTTTCCTGGTTCAAGAATGGGAAGCGAAAGACAAAAGTGGACATAAGAAGGAAACTCTCCGTCTCGATTTGATAGGGAAATCTTCTCAGCAATACAAAGGTGCCGATGTTCTCGTCTTCAACACCGGACATTGGTGGACTCATGATAAGACCTCCAAAGGGTAAGTTGTTGATTGTGATTATATCGTCGAATTGGTTCAGAATTGATGATATCTTGATGGAAACTCGGGATTAAAGTTTGCGAATGGAAACTAAAACATTAAAAATTGGAAATTTTGTAGGGAAGATTATTACCAAGAAGGTAGCCATGTTTATAAGCAATTGAATGTTGTCGAGGCGTTTCGCAAAGCTGTGACTACGTGGGCCAGATGGGTCGATGCCAACGTCAATCCAACTAAGTCTCTAGTGTTATTCAGGGGCTATTCTCATTCACATTTCAGGTAAAAAACTAATATAATGACTAATATTTGCCGTTGAAATTAACCACGTACAAACCAAATTTTAGTTTAGGTTCAGTCCCACGCTTCCTTTAGCGTTATGCTTTAAGATTGGAAAGGAAGGGAAAAGATTAACATGTAGGAATGCTTATGATTTTTTTTTTCCCATTATTTTTAACAGTGGTGGGCAGTGGAATTCTGGTGGGGCGTGTGATAGTGAGACGGTGCCCATACACAATGAGACATATCTGAGGCCATATCCGCCCAAGATGACCGTCCTAGAGAAGGTGTTGAAAGGAATGAAAACCGATGTCACTTACCTTAACGTCACAAAGATGACAGATTTCCGGAAGGATGGCCACCCGTCAATCTACCGGAAGCAGAACATCACCCCGGAGGAACGGAGGTCGCCACTGAGGTTCCAGGACTGCAGCCATTGGTGCCTCCCTGGCGTTCCCGACGCATGGAATGAGGTACTCTACGCCGACCTGCTAGTACGGCTTGGCCAGAAGCAGCAGCAGAAGAGAACATAGGTAAAAGCTAAAGCAATCATAAGAAGGCTGCATATATACATATTGAATTGTTGAGTTCAAATCACACATACAAGCAGTATAGTCATTATAGAGAAAAACAACAGAGTAAAGGTAATATTTTTCCGAGATTTCTGCCTTTGCTGTAAAAAAAAAAAAAAAAGTCTATATGAACTGAAGAAAGAGAGAGCAGGACAGCAGGTACATAGGGAGAGATTCCAATTAGAAGTTAAAAAATTTTCATTTGGAACTACTTGAGTATTCTTTTAGCCTCAAAGGCTTTGAGAAGTGTAAATTTCCACAAATTTAATTTCCTACTAATAATATATAATTACTTTCCTCAAGTTTTTACTCTTCCCTAGTCTTGGATACGGCGTATGATTTGTTTGTCAAACATTTGATCACTTTCCTTTTCTGGATATAAATAGAATAAAATATCATCATAGATCTTTTTTAATAAATAAATTAGATCTTTTTTTAATAAATAAATTATGACGATTTATTTATTAATTTACCTTGTTCACGGGTTGTGTTTTCTTGGAATCATAAACTTTGTTAATTTAATTAAAGCCTTGTCAAGTATAAAATCTGTTTCATGTGGAAGCTTCAGCCAGATCCTATTTTTAAATAGGAAAATTCTAGCATAATTGTACTTTTCTTTAGCAAAAAAAGAGTCAAAAAAAAAAAAAAAAGTAGTAGTTGATGCTTTGAGGAAAACACAAACCCGTAAAAATGTTTTTTTTTAATTGAACATAAAATTGATCTACTTGGCAATTATTAGTCTTAGAATTGAGAATAGTTGATGCTTTTGAGGAAAAACATAAGCACATAAAACGTTGTTATGTGCTTATGTTTTTTTTTTTTTTTTTTTTTCCCGAATTGAAAACGTTTACTTGGCAATTATGGTTTACTTAAGCACATAAAAATGGTTTTTTAATTGAGCATAAAAATTGGTTTACTTGGCAAATTATTAGTCTTAGAATTGAGAATGGTTGATGCTTTTGAGGAAGACAAGCACATAAAAATGTTTTTTTTTTTTTTTAATTGAACATAAAGATTGGTTTACTTGACAATTATGAGTCTTTAGAATTGAGAATTTTTGCATCATTGTCACGTGGGATGTTTGACTGAGTAATGGACGTAGAAATAAAGGAGGTCTTGTGTGAACCAATTTTTCCTGTATAAAGAAACGAATAAAAATTGTTGATTTCTACGTGGGAACGCGTTACAAAATATTAAATATGATTTAAAAGGACAAGACGTACCAAGTGGAATAATCAATATGCTGGTTCTCGATTCCTCCAAAACAAATTCGTTCTTGATTTTAGCGGATAAAGGACAGGGGTACCGCGTTTTTTTTTTTTTTTTTTAATCATTGAATGGATGAGAGATTTAAATTTCGTATCTTATAAAAAATTAAATATAAAATTATCATTATATATAATATATATTTGCAATATGTATTATGTGTTTGGGAATATCAAATATCAAATTATAAATTATGAATTGTTATGTATAATGCAATAGAGATAGATAATTCTCATTTTTTTTAATAATAAAAGGATTTTTTAATGATATCAGGAGAAGAATTTTCAGTAATATGTTGAAGATTCGATAATATACGTATTTTATGTTATAATTTGTAGATTTTGAACATTGGAATTGTAGAGTTATGATAGACGTTTAAATTTTAAAAGGTATAAAATATGATAATTCGTAAATTTATATGATAGAATTATGGACTTTAAACGTTAAAGCCGGAAAAATTATGGCGAACTTTTATAATAACATCGCTAGCATGACAACTCTACAAAAGAACCCATAATTAAATCTTTAACAATTTTTTTGATAGGAAAATCTTTAATATTTTTATTTTTAAGTGTTTAAAATATTATTATATTAATTGATTATATCTATTAATAAAAATATGACACGTAAGTTGATACTTAAAAAATTAGTAATAGAATTGTATCCTAGCACTACTCATATTCTACATACGTATGAATTGTCTCCTATCCAGCAGCCGGACAAGTCCGATAATTATAACTTTTTAAAACTATTGTAAGAACTAGTTGACTTGAATTATTATGTCAGTTATGCATAATACAGTACAATTTAGCAGCTATTAGTGTAAAAACAAATATCATTGAAGAAAAAAATTACAATGATATCAACTAATTGAAACAATAATATACAAAAAAGTTACGAGTCCGGCAACCGGATAAGATACTATGCCGATATATATATATATATATATACACACACACACTTCTCAAGTCCCTCATCTCAATTTTACCCTTTTTGTTTCAGTAACTGTAAGACAAAAAGGGATGGCAATGTCATCTGGCTTTTGCATCGTTATCGTTTTTCTTTTTTTTTGTTTTTGTTTTTTGTTTTTTGCTGCTAATTTTTTTTCCATCTATTTTTTCCCATGTATGGTCTTTTTTTTTTTTTTTTTTTTCAAATTTTTTTTCTTTAAATCGCCATTTCATTGTCTTTCAAAATATTCTAATCTTTTTTAGACTCTTAGTTGGAGTTGCTCTCTCTCTCCTCTCTCTAACTTAATTCTTCGTGCCATCGTTCTCCTGTGTCGTCTCTATCACGAAAATGAGTAAAGATTTGATGGTCTTGTATATACGATCACTATTGTATATTGATGTCAGTATGCTGATTGGAGGACGAATTTTCGGTATTATGTTGAAAACTCTATAATATACATATTTTATGTTATGATTTGTAAATTTTGAACATTGCAATTGTATGAGTTATGATAGATGTTTAAATTTTAAAAGGTCTATAATATGATAATTGATATATTTATATGATAAAATTGTGAACTTTATATGTTAAAGTCGTAAAATTATGATAATTTGTATATATGTATATATTTAAATAATCTCCTATGAGGTCAACTTAATGCTCCATAAATTACCAAATAAAAAGAAAATTTAATACAGAACAATTGAGCTAACCTTAATTGGCAGATGAATTTGGTCCAGTTCAGAGCAAGGGCAATACCTTTTGAATTGTTTAAAAACCTTAACTGGCCAATAATTTGGGACAGTTCAGAAACAAGGATAAACACCTTTCGGATTATCAGACTAAAAAAAAAATACAAGGCAAAAAAAAAAAAAACTTTTGGATTATTAAAAATTCCTAGACAAATATGGTATTTAGCTAAAACTTAAGAAATATTTTGTTGGATTTTATCCTTCTATTGAGCTCCAAAGTCTGTCTTAAACTCTTAACCGAGACTTGTTATGTTATATTTGTCATTAAAAAAAAAAAGTGGAATAACATAAGCATGGTAGCATAATTTGTGATCCAATATGTTATTTTTATTTCTTTTTTCTCATCATTAAGTTTTGAAACTTGTAGTAGCAAATCTTTAATTAAAAAAATTTTAAGACTTCAATAAATAGAAATCAAGTGTTAAATTTATCATTAGCTATAGTTGTATGTAAATTTATCACTAAATTTACTATATGGAAAATTGGATATAAAAAATAACAAATACTTAAAAAAAAAAAAAGCTAAATACCAAAGTTTACCAATTCTATATCAATTGAATTACACTCAATTAAAGATACTCTAAGCCCAAGGCTTATTCAAACAAAAAAATAAAAATAAAAAAATAAAAGGTTTTTCAATAAAGTAGAGGGAGAGAAGGAAATTCAAATTTGTTCATATAATAATGTCGAAGTATCTATACATTGTATAGAAATGAAAAAGTTTTAATGTTTTCGTCCAAAACAGTTCGTTTTTGGACTAAAACGGTTTTTCCTTTTTTTTTTTTTTGGGTCTTTTTTTTTTTCACCCTAAAATTTATTTTTTTTTTAATCCCTTTTAAATCAGTTATTCTTTTTTTAGTCCTTTATTTTTTTTTTTTTCCTTTTTCACCCTAAAATTTAATTATTTTCTCATTTTAGTTACTTTTTATATTGGTCTTTTTTTTTTTTTTTTTTTTTCATTTTAGTCTTTTTATCATTTTTGTTTGTCCTTTTCTTCTTCTTTTTTTCTTTCACCCCATTGTTTTTCATTTTTTCATTTTAGTCCTTTTATCTTGTCTTTTTTTTTTTTTTCATGCCTCCTTTTTTTTATTTTCAGGTACTTTGTTGATTTTTTTGTCTATTTTTTACTCATATATTTTTTCTATTAGGATAAATATTTTCAAATATATCCCATAATATGCATCATACATGCTTTTTAACTAGGATTCGGGGGGGAAAAAAACTTTAACTTGAAGATCACAAACCCTGTTGTTTAATTTTCAACTACAAGTAAAGAAATATCAAATTGGTTATTCATCAACTTGTTGACTTCCCTTCTTCCAAAAAATAAAAAATAAAAAAAACTTGTTGATTTCCCTTTTGGCTTACAAATCTAATTTTTAATTCTATCATCCAATAACGCTGGCCGGAAGGGCTATACACCGAGGGGAAATTAAAATGTCACAACTTTAAGCATTAAAACAAAATTTAAAATGTTTATTGCCAATATATCATTAATTTAATAATTTATGCATAGAACTTGGAGTTTTTTTCTTTCTTTTTTTAAATTAATGATAGAGTTAAGTATAAAAACACCCTGAAATTATATCTACAATTACATTATTAAGGACAATTTTCACGCCAATATTGTCAATGTTTATAAGGTTTTTATTTTTTAGTGTGAAATAATTTGGAGGTCACCAAAATGCTCATAAGCTAGCTACTCCACTATTGCTTTTATTTCAACTTTTTAAATTTTTGTGATGTCCACAAGTAAAAGCAAGAGTAACGGGAAATAATTAAATTTTTCAAGGCCCTTTTTAGAACTTTCTATTCCTGTTCTGTTTTTCCCTTTTTGGTGGCTTCACATTCAAGACAATGACATTTGGAAATTCTAACGTTGAACAATAACATTGTCCGAACATTCCAAATACCAAAAATAGTATTATTAAGTCATGATTAGAGATCAAGATACATTAAAAAGGCAAAAAAAAAAAAAAAAAAAAGAGGGGGGAAAGAAATCAAGATTTACTTCCTAAGAAAAAGTTAACATCTCCGTTAAAAAATAAAGTTCATAAACTTTATCTCTATCTTATGGTCAGAGTCGGATCTATTAAGTGCTTAGTGGGGGCTTTAGTCCTCACTAAAAATAGTTTTAATTTTAATTTTAACTTAAAATTTTTTTTATTGTTTTCTATGTTATCCCACTGAAATTAAAAAAGTCTTCTCATAAAAATTAATTCTACACTTAAAATTTTATGTTTTTTTATGCTTTTCCACACTGAAAAATAAAATTCTCACATAGGTACTATTAAAATTGTACCCTTTAGTTTCTATACTATGATGTTTTTTTTTTTATTTTTAATAAAAAATCTAGTGTATGCCCCACTAAAATATTGTCTGGCTCCATCCCTACTTATAGATATTTACTCAACAAAGTCAGTTAACAAACTTTTTTTTTTTTTTTTTTTTGAAATTCTTAAAAAAGTTTTGGAGAGTCACATTGGAGATGACGGGCCAAGATTTTTGACCCATGAAATTTAAGCCACAAGTAAGTGGGCCTGTGTGAGCCCACAGCCCAATAGAATCTTCTTGAAGGCCCAACTTGCAAGGTGGTCCAGTCAGTAACCAGTACGAACCAATGCCATGTCAAAGCTTTAGGAACATAATAATATAAAGGTCAGTAACCATGACATTAATAAGGGGATCTACTTTTGTAATGGAGAGGAAAACTCACACACTTTAGTGTTCTAAAGACAAGATAATATTTTAAGGCCCAAATCAAAGAGCCTTTAATAGTGCTAGCATTTGGTTAGGTAATCCCATCCTTACCAATATAGGAGTGGCCTACATATATTTTTTGTTCGGTTGGGTGGCTACTGAAATCTTTTTAGGGTTATTCGTCATCTTTAATATGACTAATTAGACTTTACGTTAATGAGTATACTCTCTCTCTCTCTCTCTCTCTCTCTCTCTCTCTCTCTCTCTCTCTCTCTCTCTCTCTCTCTCTCTCTCTCTCTCTCTCTCTCTCTCTCTCTCTCTCTCTCTCTCTCTCCTCTCTCTCTCTCTCTCTCTCTCTCTCTCTCTCTCTCTCTCTCTCTCTCTCTCTCTCTCTCTCTCTCTCTCTCTCTCTCTCTCTCTCTCTCTCTCTCTCTCTCTCTCTCTCTCTCTCTCTCTCGGTTTCTTGAATATCTTTCTATCCTCGACACCCTCCAAGGACAGCTCGCTAATGTCCTTGATGACCGACGGTAGGTAATTTCAAATCTAGTTCTAGTGAATTGTTAACCGAGAGTCCTAAGTTATCTAAAAGGCTCTTCCGATTATCAGATAGAAATACCCCCTTAAGTAACTCATTATATTTTAATGAGAATTAAATTAAGAAAAATTCATTAAGTATATGTTCTTTCTATGGTTACACATGTTACATAGGTATATTTCTATCTAACATAAACTCAAGGTTTTCACACATAGATCATATGCCATTCTATCTAAGGCTGAATAAAAAAAATTCCCTTTTCCAAGTTCATTAGGGTTACCAAATCAATCTAATCAGTGGCCAATTAATTAGAAGCATCAAGCACAAGATAGAACCAAACAATTCAATATAAATTAATAAAATCAAGAGAGAAAGTAAATAAATTCAAACTACATGTTGAGTTCAAATTGTAATCCCAGAAAAAGCAAATTGATTCATAAATTTAAAAAAATCTACAAAATAAAGGTTCAAGTATTCTTAAATACAAAAATAAAAAGATTAGAAAACAAGAATCTTCCTTTAATCTTCTTCTCCTTCTCTTCTTGATGCTTCAAGATGCATTCTCCCAAACTTTGTAGAAAACAAAACCTAAAAACTAAAACTAAAAATAAAATTCTTGAAAACTAAATGCTAACAAATACTTTTTTTTTTTTTTCTTTTTCATCGTCAGTTTGTCGGCTTAGAAGAACAACCAAAGACCCCTAAACTAACCTTAATCTCTCATATTTATAGACTTGTTCCAAAAAAAGGGTAATTTTCGAATAAAAAATTTTAAAAAAGGGAGACTTCTACTAACGTTGGTTGTAGCCTTAAAATCCAGAGCTGCAACATTCATTGTCTGTATAGCTTGTGAATCCGTTTGAAGGCTACAACCTTGAAATCCAGAGCTCTAGTATCTCCCTTTATTTCCAAATATAATTTTTGCCAAGTCTGCACAATTTGCCAAAAAATTCTTTTATTTCTTAACCTGTTTAAACACACTAAAAACAACTCAAAAAACATTAAAACAACTCTTAAAACTAGCAATATATCAAGATGAACACATTCTAATCACTGGTATAAACCAGGCTCATCAGCATGATGGTGCATATGTACATTCATACACACACATATATATGTAAATATATATTTTCACACCTTTACTTGGATTATAAGTCTTTTATACATATACACACCCGAATACAAAGTAGGACTGTCCGTCAGCGGAGAGTATGACCAACATAACAATAATAATAATATACTGAATATCATTCGTGCATTTTCAGAATATTATTGCGGCTGATCTATGCGAGCGCGCATGGACAGGGCCTGTTCGTCAGAAGGAAACCATAACAGGATTGAATGATTTTTATCCAATTCTGTCCAATTCTCTATTGTTCATTTTCTTTCTTAATGTTTCCATTTTCTACCAACTAATTAATTAATTAATTAAAGGTTTTGATACGTACCAGGATCACCCTTATCGGTGAGCCATATCCAATAAAAGTTGACAGAATGCTGCATATCTGATACTTCTCCGGTAAGGTACGTTCTGCCTTCTCATACCAACCGATAAATCAAGTGTCATGTCGCTTTGTAACGCTCGTCTTCCTCATTAAAAGTTTAGGTTCGAGTCGTTCCCATTATATGATGGGGTATATAGACAATTCATTTCGTAAGAGATCTATATATCACAAGGGTAGGAATTCATTCATGGAAAAATCTTAGTATGCGAACCTCTACTCTTATAACCCTCTTATATAAAAACATAAGATTTATATAGTTTGCATTTTAAAATACGTCCTATGATACAAAAATATCCTCATTCGTAAATTTAACTGTTAAAATTAATCTAGTGATTTGAAACATTTGCTTTACCGAAACGGCAAAAAGCCATTCCCTCGCCCCTACCGTAGAACTTTTCATGAAAAAATGACAGGAGTTTTGTGTCCATCACCATTACATTGGAAATGGAAAGAAGTTCCTCCGAAAAAAAAATAAATAAATAAAAACCATGTGGCTCTAGTTTTTTTTTTTAAGTAATGTTAGGTCTGTCGGTATAGTATAATTTTATTTTATTTTAATGTAATTATAGTTAGATTTAAAGTTTATAAACGTACGTAAACGATATTTTTTAAAATAAACAAACTTTGGAATTAGAAAATTTGAGACCCAAAAAAGAACGCGGCAAACTAGTAAATTTTTGAGGAAATTGCGAGAATAATCTTTTTAGTGCACATGTTTAAAATTTTTATTTCATGATTCAAATTTTTGCTCTGAAATTACTTTTTATTTCATATTATAAAAGGACAAAAATCTTAGAGTCCTTATAAACATGACAATATTTTAGATATATGCTCTTTTTGGGACATTCCTAAAAAAAACCCTTAAAATTTTTTAAAAAAGGTAAATGGGCTGTAGTTCCTTTTGTACATCGAATCGAAAAAACTCTAAATTTTTGTATCTTTCTTTTGATTTAAATCTAAATTTTATGTGTTTGTGGTTGCTTGATCTTTTTTAATCAAGTTTCGACTTAAAAGTTAGTTTGTACTATATTATGCTAATTGTTTTATAGGCATTGTTTCGTAGAATAACAAAAACAAATTTGACACCGTAGAGAAGCAGAAAGCTCATATCCAAATATGGAATGTTAGCCCACATTTAGCATCAAGGTTCAATTCCAATTAAATTGTAATTTTTTATTTTAATTTTTATCTTTTTCTGAAAAATTAATAAAATTATAACTAATTTTTAAAAAGTCAACCAACTTAAACTTAAAAAATTTCATCTCATTTCAAACTCAACCTAAATATCAAACGAACCATTAGAGTACGTAATTAATTTCAGTTGTTAATTAAATATAGTTTTTTTTTATTTTCTTAATTATTTTAAGTTTTTTTCTTCCGTCGGTTACATTTACCTATCTTAGCTAGAAACAAACGTTCCCAACTAAATTCAAACATACAGTAGATCCAGTAAATTTCAAAAGTAGTAACGCCGATCTCCTACTCAAAAAGAGTGAAAAGGGGACAATTTAAGTGAACAACAAAATAAGGATAACGAATATGAACTTATATATGTATAAGACGTAAAGTATTAGGTTGCTGGAATTAGAGTTCACTACATTTTTCATAAACATAGATTTTTTTTTTTTTTGAACTTGGGATGAAGGATTCGAATATTCACCTTATGATGGAGTCAGATATGAAATTAGCGTTAAGCTATATCTACAACCAGATTAATATATACTTAATGCCATTTTTCTTTTTTTAAAAAATTACATACATTGTATAAATGAGATTAAAAATAAACTAGAAACAAAGGTACAAAAAGTTCATTTTGTTTTTTTGTTTTTTGAAAACTACTCTTTTTGTTATAACGGAGACAATTGTTCTCCAGTTGGATATTTCAGGTGGGAAGCCCCTACGAATCAATCTGCAATAAGTGTATATCCAACTGTATATATATGTATATATGTATATCCAATTCTTTCTGTTAATTTAGTGTCTTAATATTGTTTCCATTTTCAACCAACTAACTAAAGTTGACAAAGTGCACTTCTGATACTTTTATAGGGCAGGTCACTTTCTCTTCCTTTGCCTTATTAGCCGATAAAGCAAGTTTTTTCAACCATCATATTTAATTGTGTCACGGTCTAGTTTGTACTTTAATACATAAATTCATAAATTTAACTATTAATGTAAATCTATTGATTTAAAAAATTTTATTTACTGATATCTATTGTATAATTTTTCATGAAAAAATGAACAGGAGATTTGTGTCCATCGCAATTGCATTTTAATAGAAAAAAAGTGGACGAATTTTGTATGAAAAATACCACATGGCTCTAGTATTTATAATATGTACATTTTAAAATAAATTTGTAAGTTTTGGATAATTATTTATTTTAAGATAATTTTAATCAGATTTAATGTTCATTATAAAGGTGTGAATGAATTATTTTTTTTAACCAAAATTTGGAAGGGGAGATAACGAAAAAAGAATGAGGAATTTCTTAAAAATATGAATGGAACACTCTAAATCGTTGTGTCTTTATTTTTACTTTAATCTAAATTTTATGTGATCGTGATTGCTTGATTTTTTTAATCGAATTTAGACGGCAACACAAAGTATTTAATTTCATACTTACAATTGTTTGTTTAATTATTTTATAATTTATTCCTCGCTCGCAGAATAACAAGCATAACTTTAACACCATAGAGAAGCAGAAAGCTCATTTCCAAATATAGAATGTTAGAGTTCATAAGTAAGTTGAGCTGTTATTATTATTTTTTTGTTAATTAATATTAAGTTTTTTCTTCCTTAGGTAACATTTACCTAGCTAGGAACAAATGTTCCCGACTCCAGTAAATTTCCAAAGTGATGCACTGTTGAAAACACCATCGATCTCTTTTATGAGAAAAAACTTGTCCAAAGAAAAATATTAGTACAATACGTCGATAATTTATATGATCTTTTGTTCCATGCACTGTCTAGTTTCATTAGTTATCATTCCAATTAAATTTTGAGACCAAAGTTTGCTCGACTGTTTTTAGTATTTAGCTCATATTTATTTGGTCAGGTTGTCGAATTTAATAACATGACGAATAAACAGTGAAGGAACAGCTAAGGAAACAACAAAATAAGGTTAACAAATATGGAATCATATATCGATTAATAGACGTAAATATGGGCCTAATTTTTCATAATCATACACAAAAAATGATGCACGTATATGAGACTATAATGCTAACTTTTTTTGCTCATTGTAAACAAGAGAGAGAATGTAAACTAGAAACAAAGGTATAACAAGTTCTTTTTTTTTTCTTTTTTTTTTTTATACCTAGTTGCGATTCTTAATATTTCCTTGATATCTTGCCTCTTATTTTCAAAATTATTCTTTTTTGGGGTAACCGAAACACGTTAGTTCTCCAGTTGGATTTCAGGTGGGAAGCCCCCACAAAGCAAGCTGCAAGTTGTAGTCTTCAGGGCATGGTGGTGCATATGTACATTTATCCACACACACACACACACACATATATATATATTCACACCTTTGAATTAAGTCTTCAGAATCTAATTATGGATTTTCTTTTTTGGGTTAAAAATTATGAATTTTCTTTATACATATACACACCCGAAATTGAAATTAGGAACATCTGTCTGCAGATCACATTCAAAAAAATAAATAAATATCATTCATGCATCTGAGATATCATTATATTTTTTATCCAAAAATTAAATATCACATTCAAAATAAATAAATAAATATCATTCATGCAAATTCTGAGATATTATTATTTATTTTATTCAAATAAAAAAAAAAGATCACCCTTCTGAGCTGCAGCTGTTCTTCTTGGTACGTGCATGCAGGGCTTGTTTGGTTGAAGGAAAATAATTTATCCCCGCCAATAAGGAAAGAAATTTTATTGTATCCAATTCTTTTTGTTCATTTAGTGTCTTAATGTTTCCATTTTCTACCGACTAATAAGTTTTGAATAATTTAGGTATACCGATTCTAATTATTCCAACTTTTGGAGACTAACCTATGTGGTAGTGGGTTGTTATTTTACTATTGGTAGATTCAATCTTTTCATTTTAATTGATGGGATATTTATGTAAAGACTTACCAATTAAAAAATAATGACTAATATTCTACATTAGTATTCAGAAGTTGGGATTAAAATTTGTCCCCAGTATTATTCCTCGTATAGATCTCCTTATCTTTGAGGAATTTCCAATGAAAGTTGACGGAGTGTTTGCCTGATATTTCTATGGTAGGGCACGTTCTGCCTTACTCGTCGGCAGAGCAAGTTTATTAATCATCAACTATGACTGTATGAATTAGTGCATTGATTTAAAAAAATTTTGCTTTTTGCCTCGTAGATTTTTTTATGAAAAAAATAGATGGAAGAGATTTGTGTTCGTCATCAAAAATGGAAAAAAGGGGGGGAATTCTATATAAAAAAAAAACCATATGGCCCTATTTTTGAATTAACGTAAATCAGGTTTCTGTTGTACTTAATTTTTTTATTTTCATATAATTTAAAAAGATCAAATGTTTATAAACGCATACTATTGACAAGTCTAATAATTTAAAATTCCAAAAATAAAATAATTTGGAAGTCTAAAGCCTTCTCCTTAATTTTATTTTTATTTTTTATGTTTTATTTATTTATTTATTATTATTATTATTATGCCTGTGAAGTGTAGATATAGAAATGCATACTGCATTCATATACTACACCTTAAATATATATGCATACTACATGCATGTATGCTTTAATATGGTCAGTCAAGTACACCTTTGAAAATCAGCAATATTAAGAGAGAGATACATATACATATACATATTTATAAATTTGTATGTATGTAGATATATATATATATGTTTATATATATAGAGAGAGAGAGAGAGAGAGCGGTGGTTGCTCTTCGAGCCTCCGTACGTTTTCTTGGGCCGATTTATAATAGCGGCTGGTTTTCCCATCCACCTAAGTACCAAGTTTTCAAAATTGTACCTTTTCTCAACAGTGAGTTAGGTCGATAATGATATATATATATATATATATATATATTGCATTTTGGATCTTACGAACAATTTTTGATAAAGAATCTTATAATAATGAACTTTAATTCCTCTTGGGTTGGCTACAATTATTAGATAGAAATCAAGGCTGTACATTAATTACGTTCTACAATTCATTAATGTTAACTTATTTGATATAGTTCATTAAAAAAAAAAAACAAAAGAAAAAGAAAAGAAAAGAAAAAAGAAGACTGGATTAATTGTGTGGCTAGCTAGTGGAATCGCCTTGGATTCCACTAGATGATGCGTAACACTCATTTAAAAGAAAATATAAAAGTGTGGTTTTAATAAATATATCTCAATATTTATATATAGGCGAGGTAATTGCTTTAACGGTAGGATTATATCAAATTAGATGGTTAATAAAAAAAATATCCTAACAATTAATAAGATATGTACTAATATTCATAATTTTACTAATAACGGCCGATAATTGCCAAAAAAAAAAAAAGGTAACCATTCATAAATCGTCAATATGTAGGATATAATATAATATAATCGAAAAATTAGATGCCACTTATTGTGCTTTATAGTTATGATAACGCCATTTTTATGCACTAAGCCTGTATTTTGACACATAGATTTGAAATGTTGACTCGAAAATGATTCTAAAAAAATTTTAATTCAAATTAAAATTTTCATAAATATTTCTATATCTGGATCACATTCATTTTTTTCCTCTTCAAAATACGAATTTGAAAGGATTCTTGATTTGAATTGGAATATATTTTACTGAATTTTTTAAACTTATGTGTCAAAACAAGATTATAGATTCTAAAACAAATGGCGTTCATTAATTACTATGATGCAATATTAGTTCTATCTATCTTTCTAATGCCCTCAAACATTAGTGCTACCTATTTTATGTATCATATTATATTTGGACCATGACGCCTTTATTGATACGGTGATTTCGTTATGTGTGTGTATATATATTAGTTAAAGCATAGAATATTGTTTAAATAAAATAATAATTTCAAAGAGAAAATGGCAAAAGAAAAAAAAGACCAAACTACAAAGCAAAAATAAAAAATAAAATAAAAAAGACCAAAACTTTCCTGTTAAAATTTATATATTACTAGTATAAAAAGAGGATATTACGACAGTTTTAAATATCATGGTATCTTTATACGATATTTTTTAACTATCGTGATATTAGGGTCATAGAATTTATTTGGATTTATTATGATTTTTTAACCGGTTTTAAAAATTCAATTTCGTATCATATTTTTGATATATTTTTAAGATTTTTTAAAAAATGGTTTTGAAATTCTATCGTGAAATTCAAATTTTGTAATAATGTATATATATAACCTGAAACTCTTTTACGAAATTCAAAAAAAAAAAAAAATCTTAGACGAAATCTTGTTCAACCAATTTAGAAAACCATGATAAAACTCAATTATCACTTCAATTGCGTAATAGATACACATACACACAACGCAACATATATCAATCATTATCATAACTACAGAAGAGAAAGTGGCACAAGAAGTCAAAGTCAAAAAATTGACAACGATTTTAGACCGTCTTACAAGTAATTTCATTTTATTATTTCTTCTTATTATTCTTATTAAACTGGTCTGTGGAGTACAAAGAAATACAACAAGTTTAACTATTCACTATTCAACCATCAACCATACATGATAATTTCAAGAATTCTGAGTGAGGCGTTTAATTGATTTGACATGTCTTTAATTTCCCCTTAAATTTAAACGTCTTCTTCATAATTGCAAGTTACAACTACAGCCAAAGTCTATATAACATCGAATTAAATGAGATCCGGATTGAAATTTAAAAAATTGCATGTAAAAAAAGAGCACTTGTAATGCTTGGACACAAATTAAGATAATATTATTTATATTAATGGATGACATCCAATATTATACATATCGTGGATATGACAAAAACCTTTGAATGAAATACTTTCTTAATTAGTTAAGTTATGTCTATTAATTTTATTAATAATTTCCGTGTAATTCATGTCAGTTCAAAAAGGAAAATCATTAATGCTAATTCACATTTCTAAATAAACGAGATAACGACAATCAATTTGTTAGAAAGACAAAGAACTCTCCCGTAAAACAGAAAGAAATTCTTTGAAGAAAACAATGTTAAACAACGAAGAATTTGGACGTTGAATTTTGTACCAAATTAGAAAATGTTTACATATTTTCATTAAATTATGTCATCTTAACTTGATTGCCAAGTCCATGATTTAATCACATCTAAATTTCGGTTTCTCATGTTTTAATTATTAGCTTAGACTATCATCCCAACAAAGTCCATCGCAATTGATGCTGTGAGTATGGCATAATCACCGGAAATAATTAATATAAAAAAAAAAAAGAACATTTGTAGAATATTAAAAAAATTGAAGAAATTAAACAGATATAACGAAATATAGATTTGATTAACATTCCTTGTCAAAACAAACAAATTAGGAAAAAAAAAAAAAAACAAAAATAAAAGAACCAACAAATGGGGGTTGCTATTTTTTTTTTTCCTCTCTACATCATCACAAGTAACAACAAATTTTTGTCACCCTTTTCGTCTCTCCACTCGAAAACAAAATCAAACCGGAGATATAGGACTTTTGGGAGAAAGAAATATTGGCCCCCCAAAAACCAAATCTATATACAAAATTAAAAATAAAAAATAGAAAAAGACCACAAAAGATCAAAGTATACTACGTAGAGAGCCACTAGACACTAGAGCTAGTTCATATCATTCCATGCATAATATAAAAATATAAAAATATATATGATGATAATTATGTATAAATATCACGATGATAATGATGCGGCTGCTTTCCCAGCCTGTGCATGATGAGAAAATGGATGTAAGATCGGTTTGGCGACGGCCAACGTCGGCGGAGAGTTGGCGGTGGCTCCGGCGGACGCGGCGGGGTTGGCGGTGGCGACCCGCTCGCATGAGGGACACATGGTGAGGGTGGTGGCCGGGAGTTGCATGTAAAAGGGTTGAGAGGTTTTCAAGGCTCTGAGCTCTTGAAGCTCCTTTTGTAACCTCCTATTCTCTTCTGTCAGCGTCTCGCAGCATCTCTTTAAGTACTCACAGTCCACCTCCGTCTGCTTCAACTTTGTCCTGTATGTATATATACCAAACATTTTGGTTTTCCCGAGAAAGTGTTGTTAGTCAAAATGACACACAAGAAAACAGACCAAGAGAAAAGATAATCAAGAAATCAATTCCAGGGAACACCCCCTTTGCCTCACATAAAAGAAGAAAAGGATACCTTATCAATGAGATACAATTCAAATCGTTCATACTTTTCTTAATCTAACACGATTGGATTGTTAAAAACTGTATTTAATCGATAGAATATTTTTTTAACAATAATTTTTTTTTGTACAAAAATGTAAAAGAGCCGGAAAAAAAAAAAAAAAAGAAAGATGTTTACCTTGCTCTTCTATTTTGAAACCAGACTTCAACCTGGCGGGGTCGAAGATTCAACTGTTTTGCCAGGGCAAGCTTTTGCTTCTGCAAATATATTCATGGAAATTATTATAAATTTATCAATTTGTGATCAGAACTCAGAACTGTACTTTCTTTCGTTTTTTTTTTCTTTTAAATATATGCATACTTGTGACAATAAGATCAGGAGAAATTAGCACATCCTAACGATGTAATTCTATCTCTTTCTCACCACAAATAATAATTATATTTTTCCACTAAGTTGATATTCATTTGTTGACCAGTGTAACAACTTGGCATATAAGATATCTTCAACACTTTTTCCATAGTTTCATACCTAATAATTCTAGGTGTTTGACATCTTATGGAATAAAAATATACGTAGTCAATATTCTATTTGTTTATTTTCTTTTGAGCAGAAAAAATAAATAAATAAACAAATAACAAATAATTAGACTTACGGGATTGAGGGTGCTGTGTTCCTTGAAACTCTCCTCAAGAAAAGCGGACTGTTCCTTGGATAGCCTGAGTTTCTTCCGAGTTGACCCGTTTTCCTCGTCGTCACTCGCTCTGGAACTCGCTCTCTCGCCTTCCAAATGATCGATATTTAAATCTGATGATCTTTTGTTGTTATTAAAGTTGTTACTATTAATAATATTAATATTATTAATATTTCTTCCACTTCCTCTACTAGTACTATTTCTGACGCAGAAATCCATGTGAAACGACGACAAAGTGCTGTTCGGCGACGATATCATAACCCCATCCTCCGTCGTCTCCTCTGTCACCGCCGCCGCCGGTTGCCGGTTCACGTCAAGCCCCTTTGCCGCTCCATCTGAGGAACACCACTAGAGTCAAATATATATACATATATGTCTGTAGATATAAACGACTAAATAGTATGAGGGAAAAAAAAAACCACCCTTAAAAAACGTAATATATCACAGTTTTCCTTTTCTTTTAGAAAAGGAAAAAATAAAATCTTGTTTGGTTGCCTAGAAAACGAAAGAGAAAATTGAAAAGCATTTACTAGATAGCTAGTTTGAAAAAAGAAAAAATAAAGCATTTCTGAGCGCAAGAGATCTTATATGAGAAATAATATTCACTGCTTAAACCCATTGTTTTCTTATATATATTCTCAAGATTTTCTCGGCAACCAAACAGCATAGGAAAAGAAAAAAAAAAAAAAAAGAGCCGGCGATTATTACAGTTATGAGTGAGCCAAGGGAAGCGAAACGGAGAGGAGGAGATGTGGCTACGGGGAACCGGAACAGAAGGTAAAAGATCAAGCTGAATAGGGACGTCAACTGGATCTGGAAAGCTGTCTTTGAATCCTGTTCGTCTGGTCAGATCATGATCATGATCTTGATCATCATCAAGCTGTTCTCTTTTCTGATCTTCTTCTGATGATGATGATGAAGATGATCCGAAGACGTTTCCCAAAGCCATGCAAAACCCTACCGCCTTCTTGTTGTTATTTGCAGTAGTCATCTTCTGGGTCTTGTCCAGGAACGAAAATGGCGTCGGAGCTTCACCCAAGCTCAGACCTAGCTCCATTATTTTGGACTTTTAGAGAGAGAAAGAGAAGAGCAGAGAGAGAGAGAGAGAGAAATAGGTTTGAATGGCCTTTTTTTTTTTTTTTTTTTTTTTTGGATATTGCTGGTGGATGGAACAAAACAAGGGAAGACTGACGACTTTAAAAAGGAGTGAAGAACGACCCTATCAGATCTTTTTGATGTGTAAAATATAAAAATATATATAAATTATTGTAAGAAAAAAATACGTAATAAAAAAAAAAAACAGAGCACACCACATTCTAAAAAAAAAAAAATGAAATCACTTTTATTTTTTCTTTTTGCTTTGTGTGTGCGCGCGCTAATAAAGATTGACCGACAAAATCCAGGTTGACAAATGCACGTGAATCTATTTATTTTATACGGCGGTTCATACACGAGAGGTTTTAGATGATCTTAGAAACAAAAACAAAAACAAATAAATATATAAATAAATATATAAAGTACTGGAGATCTTGTCTTGGTAAACAGATATTAAGGGCGCGACAAAAATTGGGATATTTTTCACTCCTTTTCTTTAAAATAACATTTGATTCAAAATATAAAAGATCTTATCAAATGGTGTCTCATGTTACATTGATCCAAATGTAATTTTTGTGAAACGGATCCATCTTTTAAATATTTTTAGAACAACTCTATTCATGATCTATTGATAATTCCCCATATACTTTTTTTTTATTATGGCAAAAATAAGAATGGGAAAAATAAGAAAATCCTCTTTTTTATCAGCAAAAAAAAAAAAAAAAAGAGGAATAACGGATTAAATGAAAATTGCAGAAATTTATAAGTGAACATATTTTTATTAATCAGCTGATACTTAAATGTTTTACTATATATAAATTTCATTTTTTTTTCCTAAAAGAACCAATCACAAGATTTATTATTATAATATATAATAAGATAAGAACGTATGAGAAGAATAAAAAATGAATAAATTTATTTGAAGGGAATAACAGGGAAGGTAATCATTCAGCTTACCTAATTAATGCTGATGGTAATCATGATCAGGTAGCACAAAGTCGACAAAAATTGATAAAAAAAATTAATTAAATTTTCTTGAATAACAAAAATCATATAATAGAGAGCCATGTCATCATCAAAGTTTTCCACGGTTGAATAAATTATTAACTCATTGATGGGTAATTATCATGGGATTACGTGATTATATATATGTTTCCCCAGTTCTAATTCTAACGGAAATTATTGTGTTTTCTTGCTACCAAACAAGGTCCCCACAACTTATCATCATAGCAATTGGGGGTGATACCATGATTAACTGATTCAACGGCTGAGATCATCTGGGGTCATTTTGAGTTGCTGTTGTCATCATGGTAATAAAGGCAACAAAACCTAATGTGTTCATACCAAACGCAAATACAAAATAATAATGCCACCATCACGCAGTCCTGTTAATAATTTGCTTTTTTTTTTTGTTTGTTTGTTTTCAAATGATAGCCAATTAATCCAATCCAAAGTTTCTTTATATATATATATATATATTTTAAATTATTGCCCACTTTCCTATTATTCTTTTTTTTTTCCTCTCTTTTGAATTTGTCACACGCATACATGAATTAGAATGGACTATGATAGAGTTTGGACCGCTGACTGATAACCAACCAAAGAAATGCAACCATACCAATTATTGTCCTACATGTCATCCACTAATTGGGTGGAGTGACAAATCAAACTACACTAATCCATGAATTAATATATATATATTTATATATATAATGAAGGTCTGTTATGCGATATTCTCTCCATATGTCATTTGTAATATAAATTTATGTTATAATATATCAGTCAGATAAATATTTAATTTAATATTTTTTAATAATATTTATTTTTTATATTAATATCTACATAATAATATGTGATAAGATATAAATAAAAAGTTAAAAATATCAGATCGGATATTATACAGGAGACATTTTCAGTAGATGTAGGTATATTTATATATATATGTATGTACATATGTAAATAAATAAAGAAAGGAAAATTAAGCATGTGTGAAAAGAGAGGAAAGAAAAAACATAGGGGAAGCATTAGTCAGATAAGCATGAGATTTGACCATTATAATATGTTTTCCTTAGGCAGACAAAGCGACCAACTTTTACTATTTTAAGGGGGGAAGTCTTTTTGGAACTTTTTTTTTTTTAATTTAATTTAATTTTTTCTCTTATTGTGGTCTTACTGGGGCCAGGTTTGCTTTTGTGTCTTTTAAGCAGCTAAAGACTAAAGAATATGAGGGTATATTTAGTATACACAAACCTTGAAACTATCATAAAATCTCACCACATAAGTGGTATCCAAGGAACTTCACATCCATCTATCAATAATTTACTGATTTCTCTGTTTGGCACCTATATCAAATTATATCACGTAATATAATATAATACCATTCAGTTAGTTTTATTAAATATTCTTCCATTATCTATGATTGAAGAAAGAAAGTTGCCCTTTTGAATTTTAATTCATTCTTTGTTTTTAAGTTTATTTGATAGATTATCTTCTTAATTTTGAGGTGATTTTAATTCAATCTAAAGTATCCATTTGGTGAATGAGTTTGAGTTAAAAATTTTAAGTTTTAATAGTAATTTTTATTGATTTTTTAGAAAAGATAAAAAACTTTTTCAGAAAAAATAAAAAAAAAAACTTTTTTAGAGAAAGATAATAACTGAGATGAAAATTTTGATTTAAGATTAGATGCTAAACGGACCCTAAGATCCATTTAACATAGTTTTTACTTTTGTTTTTGATCAGTAGGGAAAAAAAAAAAAGAAATTAAAGCTGTGATGTTTTAGTAAATATTTGAGAACTAATCACATTTTTAAAGTAACTTGTGAAGCCAAAATGCTTTTAAAGTTTCTCAATAAAAATTTAAAATATTAAAATGAAGTTTATAATATCTAAATTAATCTCTAATGAAATTGTTAGCTAAAATATACTAAGAAAGCATTTTATGGATGTCATATTTTCTGATTTTGACATGAAGATTTTTTGAGATTAAAAACTTATATGACAGATAATCTAACACTTTAAAAGGAAATTTTAGAATTAGAAAGTCAAAAATAACTTTTGTAAAGCTTTAACGACAAACATATTCATAACATAAACACATTGTTGGTACATGACTCTAATACCTATCGTAAAGTGTTCTTTATGATAAAACATCTGATTATACACTAATAATAAGAATTATTCTTTTAATTGTTTAATTAATTTTTTAATAATCTGACTTATGAAACCTTAAAAACCTATAACACAACATAAAATTACTCTATTCATAAATTAACCGGTTAAAAATTTAATTTAATAATTAAAACGGTAACTTATAAAATAAATAAAGGTCTCATCCTAAATTCTTATTATTCGTTTTTTTTTTAAACGTTATTGGATTATGGACACGTGGGTTTTGTTTTTCTCAAAAAAAAAAAAAAACAAAGATACAATAATTAAAAAAAAAAAAAAGATTCAAATATTGTTCGACACTATTTTTAATTTTAAGCGGGGTGGTGGTGGTGGTCCAATGCGCGTGGGAAATATATAGAGGTTTGGTAAACAGGTAGTAATTAAAAGACGCATCTAGAGGATGTGACCAGGTCAGATATGTCATGCTTTTAGGATCATTGCAATTATTGAACTCATGCAGGCTTTAATGATAGGTTAGAGAGAGAGAGAGAGAGAGAGAGAGCTCTTTTCATAGAGAGTGAGAGAGAGAGAGAGAGAGCTCATATTGGAAAAGAATTATTGTGTGGGACCCAAGTTGAGAAGCATATATAGGAGGATGTATTTATATTTATATATATATAAATAAATATATATACATGAACCCTAATCACCATTTTGACAATGATAAGGTTAAGACAATTTTTTGTACCAGTTGTGTTGTGATTTGTCCTTGCTAACTATCTGGGTGTTTGACACGTGGTTTTATTAGTTTTTCTAATATGTGGACCGTACGCATTAGAAATTCTTGATTACGTTATTTTTGTATTATTATTATGATTATGATTATTATTAGTAGGAAAAAAAATATCATAAATTCCCTTTAACTTTGATACTAGTATTAATATATTTCATAAATTATGAAATATATTTTATTATATCCCCTGAATTTTATATATATCACAAGTTACATCCTTAATTAGTTACTGTTATTTTTTCGTTATTTTAATATCAAAATACCATATAAACTTTACATTTGTATCAAAGTACCTCTTGATATTTAATATTTGCGTCAAACTAACATATGATCTTAAATATTTGTATCAAAGTACCACATTTATATTATTTTAAGTATCTAATATTGTATATATATTATGTATAATAAAGTGATATGCATCTTTTTTAACATATTTTTTTATTTTATTAATTTTAATTCAAATTTATTTGGGTTATAAGCTTATTTATGCGTAATCATAGTTGGTAGGACTCCGATGTAATATTTGGATTTTAAATACGCTGTTTACTCTGCCTACATAATTTGAATTATAGTCGTAATGAATTTCATTTATGTGTTTGATTAAACTCATAATTAAACTCATAACGAGAATAAGTATTATAAATTTACCCTGATACTAATTCTTAGATATATTTTTTAATTTTAAAAAAAGATTAGTTTGCATATTTTGGTATCGATCATAACTAAACTAAAAATTATAATGTTAGATCAATAAAATAATGAACATAAGTTATGTCGTTATTTTTGTTTAAGAAAATAAAAATGAATATAAATTTAAATTAAAATAAGAAAAAAAATTAAAAAAATAAGTAGGTAAGAAGAAGATAAATTTTCTTTTAGTATAATTTTTTTTAACCTATTATAAAAAATTTAGGTAATTACACAATATTAGATAAATTAAATAAGATAGATAGGGCAGCTGGACACAAATATTAAAGATCCGTGAGCACTTTGATACAAATATTAAAGATCAATGGGTACTTTGACTCGAATAATAAAGATCAGTTACATTTTGATACAAAAGCAAAGTTCAGTAGATATCTTGACATTTAATATAACGGAAAAAACTAATGACAACTAAATGAGGGGATAACTTAACACACATGATAAAATTAAGGGACATAATATAGATTTCATAATTCAAGAGATATATTGACACTAATAACAAAGTTTAGGGGAATTTATGACATTTTTCTTTATTATTGTTATTATTATTAGAGATTGAGATGTTTTTGAAGACTTTTTTTTTTCTTTCTTTATTTTAATATTTTGGTTAATTCTTCATTTCGTTTCTTTCGTATATAATTTTGGCAACGTGAAGGAAGGAAAACTGTTATATTGTTCTATATATGGAAAGTTAATTCCACATATAATTAATGCAACATAAATTATATGGGATGGAATATTTAAGTCATGAAAACAAGAAGAAACGAGCAAAAGGAAAACAAAGGTAGTTTCCTAAGTTAGACCATAACATATACATATATATATATATATATATTTGTATTTTATTCTTACGTAGACCGAGATAGGAGATCTAACTAACTTATATGAAGATTTTCAAACATATCTCAATTAGATTGACAGTTAATTGAGAAACTCATTTTTCTTTATTTAATCTCAATCTCAATATTATTAATTAAAAAAAATACGGTTGCATACATAGTATAATAATAATATCACATTTGACGCCACTTAAAGGTATAGAATTTGAATCCCTACATCTTAATTTAAAAAAAAAATACAAATATGTATACTTGTAAAATAATTAATTAATTACAGTCATGTTCTGTTATTAAAAAAAAAAAAGAGTAAATTAATGCCTGGCTCCATTATCTTAAAGTGACTAAGATATCTGGTTGCCTTAGCTGTAGTAAATATGATTGACTCGAGTTTATGCATTGCGGAAGAAACGTATCAATCGTTTTTGAATTTGTCTCCAATTCATATTAATAATTTTAATAAAACAGCAACCAAAAAAAAAAAAAAAAACCAACTATCAAAGGTTAGAAACAGTGAATAGAATGCAAGTTGACAAAAGTCAAATTCAATCTAAATTTAATACCCACTAATTAGAAAATTATTTAACCTTAGTTTAGTTGAACTAATTATGGATATTGTTTAATATGTCCATCCAATAATAGATTTAGAAGACAAAACAAAACTGGCTATAGAAATTAATGACATTTACCTAGAAGCTCGTCGTCACTTGGAAGCCTCATCTAGTGGTTGCCACACCTACCATTGGACTTTTAACTTGTCAAACAAAGATGAGGCAAATATTATATCATATTATGCCAATCTTAAAGACTCTTAATTACCAAGATTAAGATCTAACTGACCCCACTATATAAAAATGTCAAAAGCTAATCTCCTTGTGCGCATTGATTAATCAATATTTATTATATCATCATCACACACATCATAATTTCTAAATTAAAAAACTATGACAAGAACTCTTTTATAATTTCTCTTAATGGGTTTAGTTATATCCTTGGTCATATAAGGAGGTAACATATACACACACACACACACACACACAGAGATAAGAATAGAGTACTGTTCTCTCCGGAATTCTAAAAAAACGACATTTATAATTTATATATTTATTTATTGCACAATACTATAACAATTAAGTAATTTTATATAATATTATTTAATAATATCTATCATTTATATCATGATATAAGATTTTAAATAAAAAAAAGGTTATCTCTACCGCATACTTCCGTCTACCAAATATAATTAGATCTTTCCAAAACAGTGGTCAAATACATGAGGTGAGGGTAAAGAAAAATAAAGGGTTAAAAATGCACAGCTTCCTATGCTTTTGCACCTACCTGTATTTTGTAACATACGACAGGGAGTTCAAAATTCAAACATGAAGAATCTTTAAATGGTCCATGATGTTTGATCTTAGAATTCAAACTTGGGATCCAAGAGTGGAAACAAAAATATATATATATATATATATATATATACATATCTATATTGGAAAATTCAATGATGAGAAACGCATAGCAATAGTCAAAAACCAAATCGTTTTCGTCTCAAGGAGTCATAAGCCATTAAATGTGTACGACTAATTTTCCAACGAACAATATTATTTGAACCAATCCTTATCCAAATTAAAACAAAAAAATCGTACAAAAATGTATTTTCCTGTACTGTTTGTATTCCGATGTAATTGACATAGCCATTAAAGGTGTACATATATTCCGATACAAAAATGTAAATATTCTTGTCAAGGAGTCATAAGCCATTGAAGGTATACGACTAATTTTCCTAAGTACAATATTATTTGAACCCATTCTTATCCAAATTTAAAAAAAAAAAAAAAACCAAACATAAATTTATTTTCCTATACTGTATATATTTCGATATAATTGACATAATAAAATACTGTAATCATGATGTGGATGTTGAATATTGATCGACGTTTGGTCCTAAGTTTACTAAAAATGTGAAAGCCAAATTCCAAAATTGGAAATTAATAACCAAGAAGGGAGTATTATTGCCTCCCATTTGACGGTGAGTAAGCTACAAATCTATAGTTCAAAAAACAATGATGCCATTTATCAGTTAGTACCATATGGCCTATTTAATGTTATTGGAATTTCGTATTGATATTAATTTGATTGTTGTATTGTTTTTTTAATAAACGAAAACTTTATTAAACAAATATAACGAAAAAAATAATAACTAACAAACCTCAATGAGAAAAGAACTAAAAAAAAAAAAAAAAAAAAAACCTAATAAATTAGTTACAGAAAAATTATTAAAAAAAAACTTTAAAGGAGCTTGGTCTTGAAGGAAATAAAACTTCATGTAATTGTTCTTTCAGGTTCATATTTGGTAAAGTCATTTGAACGGTTACATATGGATGTGAATATCTAAATCGAATCATTTTCACAAAACCATATGAATTGTTATTTAAAATGATACTTAGATATTATGAAAGAAACATTTGAATATTTTATTTGAATGTGTATTAGATAGATATTGAAAACAATTCTAATTAATCTTACAATACCTCAATGTCGTGACAAATTTTGATAGGACATATGTAGATGTAGCTTTATTTACTCCTTTTTTCGCTCTAAACGCACAGAAAAAAATTAAAAGAATCGTCTTAACTGAATTTGAAAAGTTAAAGACATTTTGAAAACTAAACAGAAGATAGAGTGAGAAAAAAAAAAAAAAAAGTTTTCCAGTACAGAGAATCCAAATGTTATTAGTGTTGTATATGTACTCAAATGGAACCAAATTTAGGGAGGGGAAGGCAGCATTTCCTTTTTTTTTTTCCCCCCCTTAGATGAACAAATAAATCATTTGCCGCAATTTGAATGCAATCTAATTGTTTTATTCCTAACGTCATTTGAATGTTCAATCCAAATAAAAAGGTACAAATATTTTTAAATTGTTTAAACAAATAGGGCCTTCGTTATTTGTCCTTTTTTTTTTTTTTTTTTCAACTGTCAAGTTCCATCAATTTTCCCTAAGAACCTAAGGTTATAATCTTCATCTTTCAAAGCAATCGTACGATTTTGTGGAGCGTTAATATATATTATCTACTTCAACAGTCGAATTTCAAAATGATCTATATATTGTTATCATCTTCTATTGTTAAACGTTATCTTGACATTGATCATGATCTCTTGAATAGTATTTGATTGGTAAACTCTAATTATATTAGATAAACGCATTGCAATGGGAAGAAGAATTTTTCAAAATTTAGATTATTGTCGATGCATATGATTCTAAATATTAAAAAATTTAGACTAACATCATGATCCAAAAAAGACCAATATAGTTAGTTATAGCTTTTTCTTTATGAATAGAGAAAACTCCATTAAATTTTTTTAGGTTTCGTTTGACATTTCATTTTAATTTAAACTAAATTATACTTTTTTATCTTAATTTTTGTTTTTTTTTCTGAAAAGATAAAAAATTTAGACTAAATATTAAAAAATTTAGATTATTGTCGATGCATATGATCTAAATATTAAAAAATTTAGACTAACATCATGATCCAAAAAAGACCGATATAGGAAGTTATAGCTTTTTCTTTATGAATAGAGAAAACTCCATTAAATTTTTTTAGGCTTCGTTTGACATTTCATTTAAACTCTAACTAAACTATATTTTTTCATCTTAATTTTTATCTTTTCCTGAAAAGTCAATAAAATTTATAATTAGTTTTTAAAAAATCAACCAACTTCAATTTAAAAATTTCATCTCCAATCGACAAATCAAACACAAGCTTAATTGTGGATCTTATGACTGAATCACCTCTCATATATATATATATAAATTTTTTTTTGACAGTTGAATTAATATTTTTTTGACAATCTAATTTATAATTGTACATGATAAAAATTTATAAAATGCACGTGACACATAATTGTCTCAATCATAACTTAATTAATTATGAAATTAACCAAATAGCGAAATTAACAATTCTTAGACATAATATAAATAAGAGATGTATAGAAACATCCCAATAGAATGAATGCATGGATACACATATGTATTTTATATGAACCACATGTAGGACAAGAATGGATGTCTGGGGTGCAATTAATGAAAAATGTCAAAAGCAGGTAGGGGGTGGTGCAAGCTCAAAAAGTGGATTAATAAATAATGGAGGGTTGGGGGAGAAGTCACGTGAGTGGAGCGTGAGGTGGAAGGGTAATGATGAGGGATGGGAATAGTCATGGTCATGAATCATGATCGAGGAATGACGTGAAGAAGCTAATTGCTACGAGTTCTTTACTACTACTTTATTGGTCTACTTCTATGAGGGAGGGTTATTGGCGCGAGGCATGCAGAGAATGAGAGAAGGAAATAAGACGAGCAGATTAATTATTACTGTAAAAACTTTAAAAGAGTAGTAAAGAGGATGATATATATATATATATATATATATATATATATATAGGGTGTTTAGTGTAGTAATTTAAATTGGGATTTTTAAATTTAAATAATATTTTTATTGATTTTTCAGAAAAGATAAAAAAATTTTTAGAAAAAGATAAAAAAAAATACAATTCAACTTAAGTCAAAACGATGAGCCAAACACCCCCATATATTTCTTTTATCCGGAGCGTGAAATATGAATATACAAAATAAGATAAATGGATTATAAAAAATTTTATGAGAAAAATTAATTAGTAGATTTAAAAGTTATTGGAACTCATTATGTCACAATTTATAGATTATAATTGACTGAAAATACTTATAAATCATTCAATATCCTAACTTTTCATTGGTGTAAAACTCGTGTACAAACTTTTTTAATATTCACATAAATAAAAGCACATGCAATCTCACAAATACATCAATCACAAGAGTTTTAAAGAATTTAATTAGTGTCGAATTTAATTAGTGGACCCATGCAGGAGTAAAGAAGATGATTTGAAACAATTGCTAGCCAAGGCCAATTTTCTGATTCATTCAATTATTATATCATGGCGGTGGAGCTTATATATCTCTACATATCTATAGCTATAAGCTAGGACACAGGATATATATATATATATATATATATGTGTGTGTGTGTGTGTGTGTGTTCTATTTTTCTTTTTTGTGTGGAACCCACTGAAAGCGACACACTTTTGAGTCCTCAGGGGACATTATATACACCGGCGATCATTTGTTCCTCGTTTCTTATTTTACTGTATATTTATTATTTGTTACATCTCCTTGCATATTTTTCACCAACTATGAAATGGACGCATGTGTGATTATCCGTTTTGTGAGAAATTTGTGTATAATGTAGAATTATATATGTTCTATCTCCACACAATTATCTGGATTTATATGAGATACGTACGTCTCACTCATCATTCTTGTACCAATTTTCTTTAAATAAAAAATAAATAAATTCGGGCAAACATCTATTCATAAATTAGATATTCATTTATTTATAATTTTAGTTATTTTGATATAACCTGATGATTATAGTAAACATTTTACGTATAATTTGTTGTGTTTGTTTGATTTTTTTTTCCTTTTCTTTCATATTCTAAAATAAGGGCGAAGTCAGAAATATATTTTAATAGGAGTGTATATCAAAAAATTGTTTTCAGATAATATAATTTTAATGAGTTTATCTGAAAATTTTTAATTTTTAATATGATAAAACAATAAGATAATCAACATAAAATCAAATTTAATAAGGATTATGTGAGAATTTTTTATTTTTAATGAGGGCAAAGTAATAAGAAGTATATGAAAAATTTTTATTTCTAATAGGGGTAAATTATAAAAATTATAAAATTTTGAGGGTAAATTTAAAATAATAAAAAATCAAGTGGGGGGCTATTGGTGCCCCCCACCCCACGCCACCCCACCCCACCCCACCCCACCCCATCCCACCCCCACGGCACTCCTTTTGCCTCACCCTGCTCTAGAGGAGGGCTATGTCCCATGGAAGGGGTAGAGAAGAGGAAGGATGGAGAAAGCTGCATCCTTTCATAATCAGAAAGATGCAAGTTGTCGTGCCCGGATGGATGAAATCTCCGTCCACATCTTCTCTCTCTTCTCCTGATTTCTTCAACCAAACAATAGATGATGCTTCTCCTTCCACCCTTCTCCGTCCTTCCATCTCTCCCTTCAACCAAACATAGCCTAAGAATGTAAATAATATTTCTCCAAGATTTTATGTATTTACTTTTTCTTTTTTTTGTTCATTATACACATTAAGCGCACGTACACATTTTCTTATAAGATAGATCGACTATCATAGCTTTCAGAAAGAAAAACCAAATAAACTTATAAATGTATCCCATTAAATTATAACTTTCAGATAAAAATTAACTAAAAAAAAACTCGTTAACACTTATATACCACACAGAGTCCTTACACGATTTATCAATTTGCATGATGAACAATACTACTGAGACTGGGGGAGCAGACTACTACTAATGCTGCTGCTGACGACCTCCATATTATAGAGTACATCTATGATTGCATATATGCTGATCATTATAATGATCGATCCATCGTTTCATGCTAAGAGGGGTCTACATCTCTCTCCGAACGAATAGAATTATTGTCATTAACTATTAGTAGTTGGTTGCTTTACGGGTATTATATTACATATATTTGTACATATTTGTATCATTTATGTTGTTTGTATGGTCTCTATCCCCATGATTTATACAAAACCTAGCCCTTTTTAATTCCCTCAGCTTGTTTGACCTTACTCATCATTTTCTGTAAGTTTTACGTCAAAGATATATATATGTATATATATATATACACGCTTTTTTTTTTTTTTTTTGTTAAAGATATTTTTGCGTTTTTCTGTAATAGGAAATTGTCAGGGTAGTTTTATATAATAACAATTATTAAAAAAAAAATCCATCCGATTAAATTATAGGAAAAAAAAAAAGAAGCACTGGAGCATTATTATCGGAGTAGATCGAACGATTAAAATTCAATTGACGATTTTTCCTAAACTTAGGGTTAAAAAAAAAAAAAAAAACGGTACCCAAGCATTGAAGTACACTTTAGATGACTTCTTTGCAATTTATGAACATTTATTATGACTTGTGTTTTATGGGTAGATCAACAATCTTATTAGCTTTTATTTTCCCCTAAGGACAACGTGCCTAAACAGAAGACTTTAAAACTCAATATGAAAGCTCCGTATATGTATGTGCCATTTCAAAATATCTTACCACCTACATATATATATATATATATATATAAAAGAGTAGATAAAAAGTTACCGTTCATTTTAAAAAACGAATCGTTTTAATATCCCTATTTTACTTTTTCCATCCACTTTCTAAAATTATCAACAAATTAATTTTAAAATTAAAACATTACTTGTTACACTCTTTAATTTTTCCAAAAAGCCTTTATAACTAAATTATTTATTTTTTTTCTCTACAAACTAAATCTAAACCACTGCCAGTTTTTTTAATATGTTTTATCTTATTTTTGCTTTAAATTTTTTTCTCACGACATTTTTTTTTAATTTTTTGATAACCAATAACAATTATCAGCAGTTTATATATTGAGATTATAAAAATCTATGAATTTATTCTTTGATAACTGACGATAAAAACTTGAGGATAATATATTGATGAAGCTGAGTATTCCACAAACATAGTTGAAAATGTTATGAATTTGATTAATACTTATATTAGATAATTAGAAATAACTCACAATTCAGAGTTTGCATGAATTCTTAATTATTTCTCTCAATTATTTGTAAAATAAATAATCAACCAAATCAATATTTTTGATTATATATCCACATCATGCATATGTATTTTCCATTTACTTGTTATTTCTTAGAAAATAAAAAACTAGTTAGAACATGGACTTACAAAAACTATTGAAAAATAATAATAATAACAAACAAAATAAAAGAATCTTCTCTTAAAAGAATTCTCGTGGAAATGAATTAAAAATAATAACAAAAATTGAACATTTGAAAAAAAGTAAGGAAAAAAAATATATAGGGATTTAGACTATAATATAATGGGAGAAAGAAAAAAAAATGTAAATAATTTATGTATAGGTGTGGGTTTTTTTTTTTGAAAAAATTAAAGATGGAACAAGTAATTATTTAATTTTAAAATTAATATAGTAAGTTATTTTAAAAAATAAGTGAAAAAAATAAAATAAAGGGTGTCAATAAACCATCCTTTCAAAATATAGTGACTAAAAAGGGAAACAAAGAAACATTATAAGGTCAGTTATTTCATGTTTAAGTTGGTTAGATTAACCACATCTTAGTCATTAGTACATGTATAACGTAAGAACTATTCTCGGTATATATTAGCTACCAAAAAAAAAAAAAAAAAAGTCTGGCCACATGAGAACTTTTAGAGAAAAAAAAAAAAAAAAAAATCACACGAGAACAATAATTTGAAAGTGACAAAATTAGATAAACTCATCACAAGGAATTACCTTCAAACCTTTTAATGGAATTTACTTTTCTCACCCCTTCAGTTCTCACTTAATTCTAATTGATCTTTAAAAATTAAAAAAAAATTAAAAAACTCTAATAATTGACATTCCCAATGGCATCTAATTTATCCCATTTAAATAAAGGTTTATTTCTATATAAAGTGCTCAGTACCGATATATATACCACAGAAAGTATGAATTATATGTGAAACTAATAAAAGAAACGGGCCCCAGGAATCACTTATTTAAAGTACTAATATATATATATATATGTGTGTGTGTGTGTGTGTGGATAACAAATATACGAATAACAATTATATATACAGCCTATAAATAAAATTAATTATTTAATTAGAAGTACAAAAATTGAGCATAGGTTATGTATTACATTGTAAAGAAAAAGAGCAAAGCGTCGCCAATAAATGCCATATAATTTTTGAACTTGCTAGCCATAGTTTTTTGAACTCCTCACATCCAGAAACATTGTGCTTCCGAAATTATAAATATAGCTTAATCGTAATTTCATATATAACTCTATCATGAGATGATGTTCACAAATTCTATAACCTCAAATTCAAAAAAAAAAAAAAAAAAGCACTGTGGTTCCCCATAATATAAAAAAACGAGAAACCTAATATATACATTTATTTAAGGAAATATAACATTCAAAAAATGTTTCTCTAAGGAATTTAGTTATGGAAGACTATTACTACACTTTTACAGCATTATTTTTATTTCGTAGATTTCATGCTACACTTTTTATTTATAAAACTAGTATGAGGGACGTGTCCGTTAGCAACAATTAAATATGATTAATATAGAGATTTAAACATGAATATATATATATATATATGTATATATATATAACCCAACCTTAAACAAAAATCAACAAAATTGTTATGTACAATAATTTAGCAAAAGGATAATGAAGAAGAAAATACTTTACTTTTATATATGTATTATACATATGTAGCACCAAGTTTAGAGATTTCATAAATTAAAAATTATGAAAATATAAATAATTAAATAATTAAATAAGGAGGCATGAATCCTGATTAAGTATCACTGTAGGCTTTTGATACGAAAGGAATGGGTCCAATGCGCTTTAATCCATATATATCTATTAAAACTCAAATAATCTAGAACTCAGTTATAATACTAGGACACAATATTTAAATAGTAAATAACATTTAAAAATACTTTGGACACGTTTGAAAAAAATTATCAATTGAATTATTAATTAGTTAAAAAGTGTACATTAAGGTTATATTTTAAAATAATAATAATAATTTTGAGGATCGATTGCGAGAAAAAGATGTTTGGAGCAAAACATTTGGAGTGTCATTTAAAAGGTGTAAAATGGTCGATTTAGTCATTTAAAAAAAAAATGAAATTGAACTCCCTCTAAATTTGCTACAGTTGAGTATATATATATATATATGCAACATTAACATTTGAGGTTTTAATTGAAAAGTTATATTCTGGGTCTTTTCTATCTATATTCAAAATACAATAACTTTTTTGTTTTAAATTTGATTAAAATATTATTTTTTCTACTCGCTCAAAGCTGAAAGATGAACAAAACTTCATTCATAATATACTCTTTTTAAAATTTGAAACGAACATCGAGATTCTATATTATTTGTTAGAACTGTTTTAAATATTTATCTAAATATACAATAAAATACTCGGTTTAAATGTTTTTTTTTTTTTTTTCATATTGTGCGTATGCAAACATCATTTTTGAAATAACAATTCAAATATTTTCATTCCAACATTTTTATTCAAAATTGTATGAATTGTTTTTTTTTTTTGGTAAATTATAATCCAAATGATTAAACCAAACATAATTATAGCATTTTTTAAAATATATTTTATCTCCCCAATCATGTATATTAAAAGGGTTAATTTCACTTTTAGCACCTCTGAAAAAAATAATATTAAAAACAGCAGCACTTTTTGTTCTATTCAATTTCAGCACTTACCGTGGGGCCCAGTAGCATTTAATGTATATCAAAGTACAGGATTACCCTCATCTCCTACCCACGAAATTTTCTCTCTCCCTCGCATGGCCGAAAAAAGTTTTTTTTTTTAAAACCACCATGTACAGTGGTTTAGAGAGAGAAAACTGAAATCTAGAGAGAGAAAACTGAAAACTTATTTCCGCCTAGCCCCCCACCACCCATTTTGAAACCCGAAGCTTCATATAATATAGATAAACTTCCATGTAAAGAGAGAAACTTCCATTTACAGAGAGAAACTTCCATTTACAGAGATAAACTTCCATGTACAGAGAGAAACTTCCATCGAAAGTTTCTTTTTTTTTTAAATTAGAATTTTTTGACCTTTTTAAGTAAAGGTCATAACCATTATGACCACCCGGTCATAACCGTTATGACCATAACCTGGCTTTTTTTTTCGAATTTTACATTTTTTACTATTTTTTATCAATGGTCATAACCATTATGACCGCCTTGTCATAACCGTAATGACCAGTTCTTTTAATTTTTATTTTTAAAGCATTAAAATTTTTCGTTTGTTTTATTTTAAAAGAACTTTTTTAACTATTAGTTATTTAGCTATGGTCATATCCATTATGACCACCCGGTCACAACCATTATGACCACGCTTTTGTTTTATATAATTAAAATTGTTTTAAGTCGAACTATTTTCACTATTTTTTAGCGGTGGTCATTTCCATTATGACCACCCGGTCACAACCATTATGACCACCCCTTTTTTAAGTCGAACTATTTTCACTATTTTTTAGCGGTGGTCATTTCCATTATGACCACCCGGTCACAACCATTATGACACCCCTTTTTTAAGTCGAACTATTTTCACTATTTTTAGCGGTGGTCATTTCCATTATGACCACCAGGTCACAACCATTATGACCGGTTTTTTTTTTTATTAAAAGAAAATATTTTTTATGTCGAACTATTTCACTATTTTTTAGCGGTGGTCATTTCCATTATGACCACCCGGTCACAATCATTATGACCGGTTTTCTTCTTTTTTTTAATTTTTTTTATAATTTTTTGTCGAACTATTTTTTGGCGGTGGTCATTTCCATTATGACCACCCGGTCACAACCATTATGACCGGTTTTCTTTTTTTTTATTAAAAATTTAATATTTTTTATGTCGAACTATTTCACTATTTTTAGCGGTGGTCATTTCCATTATGACCACCCGGTCACAACCATTATGACCAGTTTTTTTTTCCTTTTTTTTAAAATTTTTTTTTCGAGACTTTTGTCGAACTATTTTTTAGCGGTGGTCATTTCCATTATGACCACCCGGTCACAACCATTATGACCGGTTTTCTTTTTTTTTTTTTTTAATTTTTTTTAAAATTTTTTTGTCGAACTATTTTTTAGCGGTGGTCATTTCCATTATGACCACCCGGTCACAACCATTATGACCGGTCATAATTTTTTTTTCTTTATTTTAATTTTTTTTAGAATTTTTTTGTCGAACTATTTTTTAGCGGTGGTCATTTCCATTATGACCACCCGGTCACAACCATTATGACCAGTTTTTTTTTCCTTTTTTTTAAAATTTTTTTTTCGAGACTTTTGTCGAACTATTTTTTAGCGGTGGTCATTTCCATTATGACCACCCGGTCACAACCATTATGACCGGTTTTCTTTTTTTTTTTTTTTAATTTTTTTAAAATTTTTTTGTCGAACTATTTTTTAGCGGTGGTCATTTCCATTATGACCACCCGGTCACAACCATTATGACCGGTCATAATTTTTTTTTCTTTATTTAATTTTTTTTAGAATTTTTTTGTCGAACTATTTTTTAGCGGTGGTCATTTCCATTATGACCACCCGGTCACAACCATTATGACCGGTTTTCTTTTTTTTTTTTTTTTTTGGCCACGTCAGTTTGATGAAATCCATTTGGACTCGTTCTGTTTTCATGAATGTGAAACAGGGGCAATACATTTCACTCTTATTAATAATAAGACGCGGTTTGCATGGATTAATTTAACCCTTACTCTTGAAATTGTATATGTTATTACACTATGACATATAAAATTAACAAAAAATTTAAGAAAAATACAATTAATGGGAATGTGTTAAATGAAAAATAGTATATGTCTCAGGCGAATTCCTTGTCGACGTCGTCATCACTTTTGTAATTTCCTTCAATTTTCCGGTTGGCATGCATCCACAAGTAACATGCTAGCCACTCCCGAAATAGCCTCATCCGTCCACCTATTACCCAGTAATTGACGTCCCTCCCTTCTATTAAGCATTCAGCAAATTTTATGGTAAACACTCCACAGTCGCCCCTGTTGAACAAATGACAAAGATAATTAATTTTCACTTCAACTTTTGTTTTCAGTATACAAGGGAGAAATGGTGTTTTTCTTGCACTCACCCATTGGATTGTTGAGGGATGTCTTTCATTATGTTGATTGGTAATGGGTTAGTTCCAGCAGGTTCTCTTGGTTTGAATTGATACAAATCTAATCGTTCAGCCAGCAATGGAATGAATATTGATAAACATTCCATGCCTGCTCGGACCTTGACATTGTGACCGCCTTCATGCTGCAGAGAGTCGTACACGTCAATGGTCCAGCTTTTCAGATCCAACTTCGCTAATACCCAATGTTTAAGGTCAGCCAAATGCACCGGTATTAGCACAGTCATCACGTCAAACCATGATGCCCCAGTCTGGACATTAACGCCAAGCATTATCTTGAGTAAAGGCTCACAGGTTCCCCAATCGAACTTCTCGGGTGCACTCTGGTGTAGACGCCACAACGATCGAACCTTTGAACAAAAATAAGTGTCAACCGTTGTCACCCTCCGTTGCTCCAATTCGGGGAACTGCCTGATCTTCTTTCTCAAGTAATAAAAGGCGACATCAACGTGCTACATTAACATAACCAGGCGGTTAAAAGATACTGTACAATATTCGAGAAAGCAAACATATAATAATGGCTGTGATAATGGTTGATAGCAGACTGCCGAATTTTAAAAAATGTCATGTACTTACTTCGTCCCATAGCCAAATCGGGGAGGTAGCTAATTCATAGTACCAGGTTTTTCTTCCTACCTCCATGCACCCGAAGTCATGGGGTTTGTCAAGTTTCTCATGCTTCGCACTGTAACGTGGAGGCCGTTTACTGAACATCAAGCATACATATTCGAAGGACACATCAGTGCAATTCCAATTAACATCCTAAAAACAGACACTGTTAAGTTAATCTACATTACCCTTGAGGTATCTTCTTCAACAATCCTTGTTTTAACCACTCCCTGAACTCTTCTAACCTCTGTTCAGGAGGTTCCTCTGCGAGACCTGCTGGGAGGGCATAATTCGAGTCGTCCGGTTTCTTCGAAGGGGATCCATCGTCAGTCTTACGACCCGATGGCCGTTGGCCAAGCCTTGATAGTCTGGCCCTCTTCTTCTTGGGGATCTACAAATACCAAATTTTAAACGAGTTAATCTAATTGACTGTTCCATTATTGGTAAAATTTTAATTCTCAGCTATGCGTCACAACCACGTCCGTCAACATATCCTCTCTGGATTGCTCGTCAATCATGACAAGATCATGTAATGGGATGTGGTCCTCCCTCTCTGGCCCCTCTTTCCCGACCCGTGACACTTCAGGCATTGCCCCCTCCTCGCGCCATCGACTCGCGAATCCTCAACACTCGTCTCGGCTGCCTATTCCTGTACATTGTATTTTCTTAAAATGTCATACAAAATTGTACACATGGGAACCACACCAATCAGGTATATTCATGTATAATTCTACCTTTGTTATCTTCTCCTCGGCATCTGCATTCCAATCGATCCCCTTATCGGCAGTAAGGAACTCCATTGCTGCCTGCAGCCCTATATCCGCATGCACATCGAGCTCAGGGGAAGGAGTCTTAAAATCTTCCGACGCCTTCCTCTTAACATTAAGAACATCGCATATCTCGACCTTCGGGACATGCTGTGCCTGACCGAACTTCTCGGCAGCATTCTTCGCCTTCAACAATTTCAGCACCCTCCTCAACAGTTTTTTCGAGCGGGTTTGTTCCTTTTGTATATCCTCTATCTTCTTATTCAAATTATTAACATGTCCTCGGATCTCATTCTGGAACTCCACCCACGCGGTATTGATATCCGGGGTCCGCCGGGGGACTGACACTTGGGAGCTGGTAATTGTGGCAGGCCAGTCGGTCTATTCAAGAAAAGGCGAGCAACATTCCCGGTCTTCAGCTCCTCCTCGGTTGGCATCAACTGAAAAGATATTGGCTGCACACATGGCGTAAAATTACTATCCTTATACTGAATGTATTATTATTATTTTATTATAATAACCCATAACGAGTCAGTGAATCTTATTATGGTATGACCGTGTTGGTCATAACGATTTTGACCGGACGGTCATAACGGTTGTGACCTGTCTTAGTCAGTACGTTTATGACCAACACGGTCACAATGGTTATGACCGCCCGGTCATAACGGCTTTGACTACCACTTGTTATGGTATCGGAATGTGAATTACCTGTGATTCGCCAACCTCCATGAACGCCCGCTGAACGTCATCAAATTTCACTGTCTCCGCAGTGGTCCAGGACGCCATACGCGGAACGGCCTGTGAGTAGTTGGTTGTAAACTTGGCAGCCATCGTTGGAAGTGTCTCATATGCCCATACGAGTATGGCATGTGGGAACCCAGGAATGCTGTAATGAACTGTGCTAACTTGTTTTTTTTGTCGTCTCTTCGAAGAAATCCTATTCTCCACTGTAGCACAGATTGCAGCACGGGTTGCCTCCCATGATAGCACACCCCAAGGAAAATCGTTGAAGGCATCCAAGTTGTCTGCCAAACCGAAATATTTGGGATCTATTTTCACCGTTATAGCATTTGACAAAGGGATCGAGAAAATAATGTACAAAAGGCTAAGTTTTACGGCATCTTCGTCGTTGTCAAACTTAGCATTGGACAGTTGTAGTTCCAAATTTTCCCTCGATACGCCCTTAACCGTCGAAAAATATCTTGCCATTAATCTGCTCTCGACGACCGGTAGATGCGTAGACCCTGCACATTTTTGTCCGGTAATTAGGCAGAACTCCATTATGGAGAATCTGGCCATTTCGTCTCCAATCTCGAACCACAGTGCGTCACCCATCGTTGTGTGGTTTGTAAGACGCATAACAATGTTGTGGAATAACTGGCCAGCCCAACCTAGAGACTCTAGATGTAAGAAAGGTTGTACACATGGCTGGTCTTTGACGGAGGCCAACTGTCGTGGAGATAACCAGAGGCTCAGTTTCTTCCATGTCTCGTTAATGTTTATGAAAGTATTGATTTTGGCCCGTGTTATCTC
The DNA here is from genome assembly GCA_025413025.1 of Ficus hispida. Lineage (NCBI taxonomy): Eukaryota > Viridiplantae > Streptophyta > Magnoliopsida > Rosales > Moraceae > Ficus > Ficus hispida. The sequence continues at coordinate 28,429,307 of CM046373.1, forward strand.
AGAGTCTGGTACGAGTCGGATATATTGCCCCTGTGTGAATGGATAAAACAAAAAAATATTTATTACAAAATTTTTGATGAGTCGGTATTTAGCACCATGGACGTGCCGCAAACTATAGTTTGACTAAATCAAACATCGATCAAAGATTTTACCTCTTCCTCCTTCGATATCTTGGATGGAGTTATACTCGTTTCGTGTACATCCATTTCTCCCTTGTTTCTCTCAATATCTGTAATTGTCACCATTCTACGGATATGGAATCGCCGGTTTACGGCTATAGTAGGTGGTTGACGACGGTTATGCACGAGACGTCTGGTCGAAAACGATACGATTTCTTCTTTCTCTCTCTAGAACCGGTGTTTCCCTCTCTAGCAACTGTAAAAGCTTTTTTAAAAATTTTAACCCAATAGCGGCATAGGGTGACTAACTATTACGCGTGGAGGAGATGAGGGTAAATTTGGTATTTTGTCACTCAGAGTCGTACAAAAGACTGTTGGTATTCCATGTCATTTCGGTCATAATGGTTGTGACCGCCCGGTCACAACCATTATGACCAGGGTAAAAGCGTTCAACACAAGGCTTCTCACTATAGTCATAACCATAGTTACTGACGTGTCACAACGAAGTTTACCGCCTTCTTCGCTACGGTTCCCAAAAGTTACTGAGTTTTCCCTGCAGGCATTTAATGCCTCGGTTATCGTGTAACTTTAACACTAATAATAATATAATAATAATATTCGAAGGTTTAAAATTATTTTTTAATTAATATAATATTAAATTGTTTTTTTTAAACATTATCTTGCGTCAGGACTTCGGTCACAATGGTTGTGACCGCCCGGTCACAACTATTGTGACCAGGGTAAAGGCTCCTGTTACACGGTAATTCACCCCAGTCATAACCATTGTTACCAGAGTGTCACAACGAAGTTGACCGCATTATTCGCTACGGTTCCCTAGGTTAATCTAATGATGTTGTTTAGACTGCAGGCATTTAATGCCTCGATTATCGGGTAACTTTAACACTAATAATAATATAATAGTTATATTTTATCATTAAAAGGTTATTATAATTAATATAATCATTTAATTTTTTTTACAAACAGATAACGAGTCAGGACAGGACTTCGGTCACAATTGTTTTGACCGCCCGGTCACAACCATTGTGACCAGGGGAAATAATAATAAAATTGACAAAAATTTTATGTTCATTATTTTATAGTTGTTTTATAAACCATATTTTTGAAAGGACCTCGGTCATAACGGGTTTGAACACTCGGTCACAACCATTGGGCCACGGTAAAATAAGCTTTACATAGGGGCTAACACTCGGTCATAACGATATTGACCAGGCGTCACAACGAAGTTTACCGCCTTTTTAAGGCCCAGCCCCAAAAGTTGATGGCAGGATATACAAATATGAATATACTGCCTCGGTTGGCGTACACCGTTAAAACTAATAATATTATATTAATAATAATAAAATGATTAACAATGTAATTACGTGGAAATCTTTCGGTTAATCTGATTTTGTTTTTTTTTGCATGGCATTCAATAACCACTGAGTTCGGTCACAATGGTTGTGACCGAATGGTCACAACCATTGTGACCATTGAAAAATAGTATTACACAGATTTCGTCCTCTCGTCACAAGGACGGAGTTGGCTTTGTTCGACGGGGCCTTAAGGGTACTGCACTCGTACACGTTTGTCGGTTGTGTCCATAGCCATTACATCTACCACAGCGAACGGTCTCGGGATCTTCACCTTGGGACAAAATCCTTCGAACTCGTGGCCTTCCGGGACCACGCTTCGTTTTGGGAGGATTGACGATTTGCGACCGGATTGATTCAGGCACATCCCAGCCATCAGAGCTGCCAATAGGATGGACTACAGCTGAATAACAACCATAAAGATAATCTTTCGTGTAGTATGCCGAGCAATAATTGTATGGATCTATCCGTCGGTGGTTACACACGGCCATGGCATGAGGGCATGGAATTTGATCTACCTGAAATCGTCTACACGTACATGTCTTTTGGCTCATATCAACGATCCATATTTGGCTGGCATTGTTGGTGACAGCGTACTCAAACTGATCGGCTGGCCGCGGCTGTAAGAAGTGGAAATTTAACGAATTTAGTAAAGTTGGATTAAGGGAAAATCCGCATATACCAAATACGTGGTGGCAGTTGGCATGATAACGTACCGTTACTTTTAGGCCTATTGAGAAGTTGGTGTGAAGCATCTTCTCAGCCTTTGGAGCAAGCTTCGAAGTCAATTTTAGGGCCTCCTCACGCCTGTTGACAAACCATCTTTGTTGTAGTTCCCTCAACCATTCCATTAAGAATCCAACTGGCATTAACCTGGCTTTCCGATCCACATTATTAAATGACTCCGCGATGTTGGTTGTCATGATTGCATACCGACGACCGTTGAAATATGCTCGCGACCACTTTTTCGGATCGGCCTGCATGAGGTATCGGTGCATGTCGGGGTTACGAGTACGGATTGATTCCATATGACGATGGTGCTCACTTAAAAGATACGACCTACATGCACCATCAAAATATGTCTTCAAAGGGCCTTTGAAATCCTTGTACTTGGTCTTCAGGTTTGCAGCCAAGTGTTGGACGCATATCCCGAAGGCAGCCTCCGGATACACGAGTTTGGCTGCATACTCGATACCCTTATGCCTATCAGCGACAATTACAAGAGAATCTCTAGGCCCGATTGAATCTCGGAGCTTCTCGAAGAACCATGTCCATGAGTCGTTGCTTTCGGACTGAACGATACCAAATGCAAGTGGAAATATGCAGCCATTTGCGTCGTGACCGCAAGCTGCAAGAAGCACCCCTCCAAATTTGGACTTTAATGCGGATCCATCAACCACAATTACTGGCCGACAATAAGGCCAACCGTGCTTCGAAGCAGCTACGCACATGTAGAGACACTCTAAGCAATTTGATGAGTCGGTCTCGATGTCAATGTCGGAACCAGGATTTTTCCTCTTAACCATTTCAGCCCACGAGGGAAGAACTGTAATGTAATCAAGTTTACTTAACAGTTATTAAAGCCTATTATAAGACTTATAATGTCGGTGATAAACGTATTATAAGATAGAGTAAAGGGAAATGCATTACCATTGTATGAATCTGAATCATTGCCCTCAAGCTGGTTAGTGCTGCTTCCTTGCCTCGCCATGCTCGGAGATAATTGAAAGAGACTCCAAATTCGGCCTGCATGTCTCGCATGATTTCTCGAGGTCTATATGAGGTATTAGTCGGATCCAAGTATTTTGCCTTGACACACTCCCCAATCATCCAACTCTTGGCTTGACGATGATGCCCTTGAACAATTTCGATTGAACAGTATGGACGTCGTCGAAGCGCTTCACGACAAACATTTCACTACCTCGCATCCTGGTCGCACGCAATTGCCATGGACATGTTGGATATCTATACATATAACGTGTAACAGAGTAGCGGTCGACCTCTTCACTCTGAATTGATAGTGTTTACTCATGGCATCGTGATGAAGAT